>CM024243.1:15908171-15998325 GCA_013421045.1 Propylea japonica | reverse complement strand
TAGATCACGATGGACACCAGGAACAACCATGGGGGAAACATTGCAAAACCAACTACCACGACATCAACCGAGAGATCCAGGACCAAGCAACGAATGACGAACAACCCAGGAACCAGGAGAACAAGAACACCGAAGACCTCAGAGCTCAATCCCTATGATACTTGCTATCCGGGATGAGTGAATGTTCCCATTAGTAGGGAGTGTGAGACTGATTTAATATATATGAAAGAAAATTCAATTGGAATATTCAACAGGAGAATATACGTACTTCGATAACAAGATACCCGATTAACTTGAAATTTATTTTGTGTAGGAACATCGATATGCTGAATGTGCAAAATCATCATCAGAACCATAGAATTTAATCTTTTTAATTCTCAAGTTTTTACATATTTACGTTTGCAAACGATTTCCAGAATATTATTTCGACCGTGCTGATTTTGCATATATATACAGGGTGGCCATTTGAAAACGAAACAGACGAGATTACAGACGAAATAAATTTTTTCGATAGATAGAAATGCTCGGACAGGTCGATTTCTGTTTCGAGGGGGACAACTTAAGATGTAGGTACGGACGCATAGCGCTTCAACCCTTGCTACTACAACCCTCACCCCCAATTTTTGAATAGGGAAGATGGGGTGAGTGATACCTCATTTGAAAGGTATTTTTATACTGATTTCAGCACAGTAATTGTTTTTTCATTTTATGCATTAGTTCTCGAAATATTCTTAACTAAGTATTTGAAAATGAAGTGGTGTTTTCATGGCACTTGTAGTTTTTTTTTGTGAAAAATCGACATTTTGAGCTTCAAAACAACCATGTTTATCTAAATGTCGTTGATTGAAGAATTCTGCGGTTCTATTCGCACATTGATTGTTTGCAAAAAAAGTGAAATTATTTCCACCCGCTCTGCAATTGAATAAACCATGTCGACAATGAATTAGAACACATACAAGTCTCGATTCAAAACTAAGAATAATTCACATGTCAAAGAACCAGTAAGCCAACTTAATGATCTGTTCGTAATAAATAAAAAATTATCGATTCTCATATTTTTGAAAAAGATATGAATTCAATAATCAACAAAATGAAAACATTATTGAAGCCAACTGAGAGAAAACACTTCATAATTAAGTCGGAAATCGTTTCACGAATTGGGACTGGAATATTTCTGTGGCAACATTAATGATTTGATTTTCTTACCTGGTAATCTGATTAGAGATATGTACGTATTTGGACTTTTTGGAGATTTCTATCGATCAAGTGTTACCGCATGTTATTGGAAATACTGCAAATTATATCGAAGATAATTTAGATTGAGTTTCAGCAAGATTGAGCTCCTTCGCAATACGCTTTGGTTGTTCGACATCTTGATTAAAGATTTCTATGTCAGTGGATTGGAGGAAGGAAGCCACAGTCATGGTTGTTTTGAAGCTCAAAATGTCGATTTTTCACAAAAAAAAACTACAATTGCCATGAAAACACCACTTCATTTTCAAATACTTAGTTAAGACTATTTCGAGAACTAATGCATAAAATGAAAAAACAATTACTGTGCTGAAATCAGTATAAAATACCTTTCAAATGAGGTATCACTCACCCCATCGTCCCTATTCAAAAATTGGGGGTGAGGGTTAGTAGTAGCAAGGGTTGAAGCGCTATGCGTCCGTAACCTACATCTTAAGTTGTCCCCCTCGAAACAGAAATCGACCTGTCGAGCATTTCTATCGAAAAAATTTATTTCGTCTGTAATCTCGTCTGTTTCGTTTTCAAATGGCCACCCTGTATATTTGTATCTATCTCAAGTCCTTTACAAAATTTCGAGGTAATAGCCCCATTGCCTCATCAATGAACGAGCGCCCAAAAACCCTGATCAAGGCTCTCTTATTTTCTTTGTGTCATTAAAGGGCGATGAGAAACCCCGAAACCCTTTCCTCTATCAATGAAACGACCTGTAATCTCATCGACAACTGGTGTACGAACGGTATTAGTATATTTGATACATAAGTTTTACACACTCGTCGACTAATAAATAAAATGTCATTTTGATGTGTACAAAATTAAATACAATTTACCTATTTCGATATTAAATTTCTGTTATTTTAGTTATGGAAAACGATTGCGAATACAGTTGGAGCAGCACTGAATACAAACATGCACCTCGAGACCTGGGGCTCGATTCTTGAATAATGTCATAGGCGAGAATCGGTTAATGTCGACCAACTTACTTGGGAAGTTAGCTAGCACGACAAATTTCACAACGCGTAAAATATGATCTGGCCTTATTGAAGAAGAACGAAAACAAGATTGTCAAATTGTTGAATCAGCATTCTTTAATGATATAATAATCGCTGCGATTCCCCAATACTAATTTTCAAAGACATAGTACTGTAGCGCTGTAAAATGTTCAATATGTGTGCTTTAGTAGCCTTCATCCCAAAAACCTTTACAGAATATCACACGAACGGTATTGGTATTATTTGATACATAAGTTTTATACACACGTCGACTCCAAAATAAAATGTCATTTTAACGTGTACAAAATTGAATATTAGTTACCTATTTCAATGTTCAATTTATGCTTTTTCAATGTGCAATTGCCATAGGTTACCGAACACAAAGCATTCAATAGCAATACGAGTAACGTCACGACTCTACCGGAAAAAGAAAGTTATATTATGTCAAATGAGAATATATTTCAATCGAGAATTTATACTCAATACGAAATGAGGTCGACGGGAAAATCTTGTAATCAACTAATTTAATGAACTAGCAACTAATGTTCTCGAACTATCAGGACATCTTAACCATTAATCACTGTCATTAATAGAGAAAACTAATAGCTATAATAATAAACAAGGTTGTTGATGACGGCGACTTATGGTCAAAATATTTTAACGTTCGAAACCATTAGTCGCGAATGCATTCTTATTTTGCACAAGACATACATAAAATAATAAAATTTCTATGGTTCCATGTTTCAGTAGAGTTTTGAAATTACTCGTATTGCTTCTGAATGCTTTTTGTTCAGTTGCCCATGACAATTACACATTAAAATAGGCTGAATTGAACAATGAAATGGTCCATTAATGTTCAATTCCGAACACTTTAAACTCATCTTTCATTTTGACGTCGACAGAAAAAAATTTCAAGGAATTCTCACCTCTCTCGGCTCCGCGTGATCGCCTGAATCTTGAGGCACTTCCCACGATCAGGCTGCAAAAAAATTAAATAGGATATTATTCACGGGATATTAGTAATTCATTGATTGGAAAAAGTTTTACACAAATACAGTGGGCACATGAAATCCCAGTGAAGATATTTCCATGATTTCATTTTGACGTCGACGGAGAAAAAATATTTCAAAGAATTCTCACCTCACTCGGCTCCACGTGATGGCCTGAATCTTGCGACACTTCCACACGATCAGGCTATAAAAAAATTAAATAGGATATTATTCACGGGATATTAGTAATTCATTGATTGGAACAAGTTTTACACACATACAGTGGGCACGGCACAATGAAATCCCAGTTGAGATATTTCCATGAATCCTTACCTTATTCTGTTCACACTTTCTGTTCTTCTGTTCCCTATAAAAGAAATTAAGAGTTGTAGTATGTAGAATAAAATTTCAAAATCTGGTAGTCAGGAACCTTCAATCGTTGATTGATATGATTGAATGATCCCTATGAGTTTTCTCGATACTAACTTTATGATTTCGAATCTCTTGGATTTTCAAACACTACCAAAAGAACTTAGGAGAGTTTGTCAAATTTTTCATAAATATTTGTTTTTTGAATGCTTTAAGTTGTAATTTGCCTAATTCAACTCAAATAATGAATTTTTCGAGAAGATATTCCACATAACATAATCTTCTTTAAAATTTTGATGGAACAGATACAACAAGTAACATAATATTCAACGATAGTTACAAATTTCAGCATGCTGTTAATTTTCATGGGGTCTATAACAACGAGCTAAGTTGAGAATGCCACGTTTAACATGTAACAGAAAAAAATTGCATCGTCGATTTATAAATTAGAGATCATATTCAGATATCTGGATATTTTACGAGACCCCAAAAATATTGCGAAAAAAATTCACTGTTTTGAACATAGAGAAGTGTTGTGAAATATCGTTCACTAGGAACATTCACGTCATTGATTTTGAATCACTACATAGTATATAACAAAGTCGCTGTCTCTGTCCCTATGTCCTTTGTATGCTTGAATCTTTGAAACTACGCAACGGATTTTGATGCGTTTTTTTCAATAGATAGAGTGATTCAAGAGGAAGGTTTATATGTATAATAACATCCATTAAATAGTGGAGAAGTACTGTTATTTTTGAGGTTTCTAATGTGTGATGTCCGTGCGAAGCCGGTGCGGGTCGCTAGTACTCTATAAATAATAAAGCCATTAGGAAGGTCGTTTCGATCAGCATATAAAAAAAGTGGTAAATAATGCTAATAAAATGCTGAGTTTCATTATTCGTAATAGGGACCAATTCTTGTGTCCACAGCAGTTTGAGAGAGTGTTCATAATAGGTTCCTTAGACATTTGACCTACAAAAATGAATTCATGATTGTCGATCATAATTACTCGGCTGTTCGACGCAGATTTGACATGTTAAGTCTGTACAACCGCAGACAACTCACGGATCTAAAATCATAAATGGTCAGTTCTCGGTCTCTGAAATTTTGCACTTTTGGTCCATTAGAGTTCCATGTGTTGGTTTACTTTACGTCTTCGGTACATTCTATGGTACCATCAGACACACAAATTCGGCACAAAACTCTTCACTTCATAGAATAATGACGACATGTAATTCCCAACAAGGATATGAAGGGTTTCCAATAAGAAGAGGTGTCATTTGAATAGCCCGCTATTTCGGTAGATGTCATTTTTTGACATTTGACAAGTAGTAACTACGCCATTAATAAAAAATGGAAAGAAACGCGCTTCAAGAACGCATTGAAAATATTAAAATTCACTATGAAAATGGTGTGAAATTTGACAGAGACAGTTCTCAAAACTCGAAAGTTTTTGGGTCGTCGTGAAGCACCTTGTCGGACCGCAATAAAGAAATTGATGAAAAAATTCGAGATGTTGGGACAAGTTGGTAATGTGGAGAATAAAACCCATACACGTCGCTCAAGAACAGCCGAAAGTGTTGAAGAGGCTAGATCAACAGTTACGGTGAATGTATCGAGCTATCTATAAATGAATAATGATTTTTTATGGCCGAAATTGAATAGTGTTGATCTGGACAACGTTTACTTTCAACAAGACGAAACCATTGTTATTTTGCGGGAAAAGTTTCCGCACCGTATGATCTCTGGAAGGTCATCACAATTGTCCACCGAAATCTTGTGATTTAATACTTTGCGACTTCTTCCTTTGGGTCCACGTGAAAGAGAAGGTCTACGCTAAAAGCCCAGCGTCGATTCAAGACCTCGAAGATGGAATTCGTGGGGCTATCGAGGACATAGGAGAGCCACTTTGCGATTTAGTTATGAAAAATTTCATTGAAAGGATATGGTCCTGTAACGTGGTCGTGTTGGTCATTAGATGTTATTTTTCAATATAAACGGCATAGCTTTTTTCTCTAATGAAATAACCATCTGATCATTGATGTTGAAAAATGCCATTTTATTAATCAAATTGACACCTCTTATTGGAAAACCCTTTATTCCATTATCCAGTGACCATTAGTGAGGTAGAAAAGATCTATCAGAGTTGGCCTCCGTGATTCAGACAGATAATTTAATGTTATGTGGTTTGATTTTTTTTTGGTAGGTTGAATGATGTCCTCTCAATTCCATTCATCAGAATTCCTCAGAAATTGAGTTTTTGTATAAATAGTTTCACTAATAAGAGCTACTAACTAATGCCAGTGATTGAGATATTGAATTTGCACAAAGGTTTTACTTCCAACTTTCACATCACTCACACAAATTTGCATTCACACAGCAAATTTGGGTGAGCCAATGTGTTTTACATAAAAATGTACTTCTGGTTTGTTGCAAAAGTGACCCGTTTTTGAGAAAACTAACATTTCATGAAAAAAAATTTAATAGCGCATTTTAAATTTCTTGTAATTGCAAAAATGAGTAGTGATAATTAACAAGTTTATCGATTTCATCACAATTAGACTACTAGGTTTTGTTCGAATTGCAAAGTTATTTTTCATTATTTTTAGCGACCATAGTTAACAAGATTACAAGAATTGCTCGAAATTATGCCCGTTTGTAATCATAAAATGTAAATTTTTTCGAAAACGGTTTACTTTAGAGCAATGAACAAGGAGTTCTTTTTTATGCAAAACACATTGGCGCACCCAAATTTGCTGTGTCAATTCAAATTTGTCTAGTGGTGTAAAAGTTGGGGAGTAACCCCTTTGTGCAAATTCTCTATCTCCGCCACTGGCACTGGTTCTTATAACCTAGAGGAGTAGAGTGCTAGAAAGAAGCTATTCCTGAAATATCAGCAAATACTGAAGGAAAAATAAACTTTTGACGCCCTGTATCGCTGAACGAATACCCGGAGGAAAAAATTGAAGAGAATAAAACGTTATTTTATCATGAGGAATTTATAGTTGACCGTTTATACAATCATTTAGGAACACTCTGTATTTCACCGATATGAAATCGAACTCGTGAAGTGCTTACCTCAATTCCTTCACCATTGTGAACACAGTTTGTAACATCCCTGTCAGCATCGCCACTTGTCTCTGAAGACTTCCGACCTTCTTCTCCAGGTCTGTTGAAGTTTCCTGAAAAATATATTTTTCATGAGATGGATTCGTATGAAGATAGGAGTATTTATTCGATTATATTCCAATTGACATGAGAACTGCATTGAATTGACATGAGAACTGCATTGAATTGTGTGAAAACTGAAGAAAGGTTGGACGTGATGTCATTATCTTTTGAGAGCTTGTTCATATTGGAAAAAAGAAAATCTAATTAGGTTAACAATAAGTTGCAGACCATCAGTACTGGTAAGAATTTTTCCGTTAAAAATCGTGTCTGCAGGCAACGCATACTATGCTATGAGTTCCATTGATACCGACGTAGTACAGGGTTCAATATTGGGTCCCGTTTTGTTCCTAATATTCATGAACGACTTGCCAGACTATGTTCCAGAAATCGAGACATTGTCGAGGTGCCGGGTTTTGAAAATGAAGAAAATAATCTCTTTTTGCGAATGTCCCCAGAATCCGTTACTGTACAGAACAGCTTTCTTTTATAATAAGCGTTTTCAATTTTGATCTCTAGTCTTAATAGGCGAAGGTGGTGAAGATCTTGGAGGGTCAGTTAGTGTTTTCCTTTTAATTCTATGAAAATGGAAACACAACGGTTTTTGGTCGACCTCTGAAAAGTTGTCAGTTCCGGTCATTAATTATGTGAACGTGATCGCGAATTACTCAAATAATTATAAGTACCTTGAAAAAAATTACATTTCTATCAAATTTCCACCGATATCAGGAGAACAGAAGTACAGAGGAGGTACTTTTCAATATTACAATTGAATCTTCTATGATCTATCTGTTTACATTATGGCCTTAAAATTTTGCATGATGCTTATTATGAGCATCTGGAATTTGGCCACAACATTCCATTTCGATTGATTTCGTTTCGTCCGAAATATTGAGAAACAAAAATGTTGAATGGCCATGGAACATCCTGTACGATTTGGTTGATTGAAGAACTCAACTGCGGTTAACGTGCTTACAGCAGACTAGAAGACCCCACGAGCAGAATTGCATTTAACTACGACATGGTTATCACGAATTCGAACCCTATCGTTTAAGACCCTTTTAGGCTCGAAATTCGAAAATTTCAGAACTTTGAGCATAACGATAAAGCACTCGTTCAAATAGAACGAGCGCTAAAACAGCTTGACAACTATGTAGTTCAGAAGTTAAATTGATGATAGAATCTTCCGTTCATATTTTGGAATAGCCCATTGCTGAAGATTTTTGCACTTATTCTCAGATTCCGGGCCTGTAGTAGCTAGTGGCTTCGTTGGAAAATAACTTCTACACATTATTCACGTGGAGCATGATGCAGGATTGAATAAAGCAAAAGTACTCACCTTGTTAGGCAACTTCTCACTTTCACATGCTGAAACAAACAATTAATATGCATGTGAATAAAAAACTCACTTTCATAGAAAAGGTATAAAAATGTATCGGATCATCAAAACACAAATATTTTCCTTGATATATTTTCTAGAATAAAAAAATATTTAATTATTTTCGAACAGAATGAGGAAGCAAAGATATGTGAATCACCCTAAAAAAGTCAAAGACCCTGGTATAAAAATTGTATTCACCTGAAGCCGGCTGCTCTCTTCCTGACCCTTGGTGATCTACTCCTTCCACTTCCTGAAATGGAGAATATTGTTAGATTCAGAACACTTCCGAAACGACCAAATACAATATAAGCCACAGCAGCAACTTCTATCGGTCATGTGGTATCTAGTAGAGACGAAAAATTGGGTCCTCATAAACTTCCAGAACAACGAATTAAAATTTCAGTGTTCAGTGAATAAATCTTTCGAATAATCATCATCGTGAATAACGTAGTATTATGTGGTGGGAAGGATCGTATAATATGTATATGTAGTCTTTTCACTGAAGTAATCAAACTAATTCATATTAGAGAATTTGGTACCAAGAATTTATTGTATTTGCTAGAATCGTTAAAAAAACTCGAGTGCAATGTCGCTGGTGTGTGTCTGAACTGTGCATCAGATGAGAAATTAGTAATGAATGAAGATTGGTACGGTGAATTGAGAATGATTATATGTATTTATTTTCCGTATAGAAAGATCATACACATACCAGATAAAATGTTCAGCTTAAATATGCTTTCTGGGTGCCATTTGAGATTCAACTGAATGAATATTTTAATCAAGTGTTGTTGTGAGTACAGAGAAACAACACTGAAAAAAGCATTTTTCATTTTTGTGAGTATATAAAAAATGAAAATGGATGTTAATCAATCGATTTCCTAGTTGTTCTGAAAGAATATAATAATAATAATAAAAATCGTATCGCACAGTTGCTAATAACAGGCCAGGCATAATTCTAGTGAAAAAAAAAGAGAAGGGGGCAATACTTATAGGCATAGCCATACCGAATAACAACAATCTACGTCAAAAATACGATGAAAAAATATCGAAATATCGAGAGCTAGAACTTTAGATCAAAAGGCAGTGGGAAATGTCTAGTACCAGAACCATTCCCATTCTCATAACAATCACAGGAATTATACCTAATAGCCTCAGGTCCAACCTAAAGGAGCTAGATTTGGATGAAAACCTTCACAAAATAATGCAAAAAGTAGTACGTCTCGGTACTGCTAGAACGATAAGGAAGTTTGCAGGTCACAATGGACACCAGGAACAAATATGGAGGAAAATATTGCAAGACCGACTGCCAGGACATCAACCGAAAAATCCAGGACCAAGCTACGAACGACGAACAACCCAGGGCCCAGGAGAGGAAGAACACCGAAGACCCCAGAGCTCAATCCCCCTGATACTTGCTATCCGGGATGAGTGAATGTTTCCCTTAGTAGGGAGTGTGATAGCCGATCGCTAGGGGTGTGAAAAATCACACTTTCTACGCTAATAGGCTCAAATCGATAATAATAATAAGGAAGGAGATGCACAACTGGAAGTCACCTGGAACAGACGGGCTCCACAGCTTTTGGATTAACAGATTTAACTGCCTACATCAGAATCTAACCAAGGCAGTAAATGACATTATGTAAAACCCAGGAAACATACCTACTTTTCTAACAAATATATATATTGATATGGTATCGTGTAATTCTTATTTGATTTATTTTTAATTTATATTGATTGTGAAATTACACGACCCAAACAATTTCTTGATCTAATTTGTATTGATTTATACGACTCTTTTCAGGGTGGATTCTAGAAAAAAAATTTTGTGACATTACACTTTTTAAATATTTTTCTCACTGACAGTTCTTTTCCATGGTAACATTAATCTCATTTTTTTATCCTGCCTACTTACATTAATCAAACTCTTAAAATTATACTTTGAATCATATCAATAGGTCAAAATTTAATATCGGCCTAAAATCCAATTACAATAAACGATACTACTAAGTTCGAAGAAATAATTAGGAAGGGGTGGGATAAATTCAATACAAACACGTGTTTCAAAGAAGAGCTCGGTTGAGAAAATTACTCAAAATTAATTTTTTTGAAGAAATGATAAACTTCCGGGATATAATGGAGAACTTTCAAATGAAACTTATTCTGCAATTCGACAATTCACTATAGTTCCCTTAGAAATGATAGAATATACTTTGAAAATTATTTAGATTTGAAATATATTTTATCAGGAAAGTGCAGTACCGCTAATATGGAGAAAAGATACTGTTTATATAAATCACTTTCGGGCTGTAATTATAATGTCTGTTCTGATGATGTTTCGAGCGCAGAACAAAATATCCGAATCAAAACAATAATTATTCAGCGTTCGGAAAAAATCCATATACAGTGTGTTTGGTCACGAGTTAGCGATAATTTAAGGTCATCAAATATACCTAATATTATCGACACAAAAACACCCAAACTTGGAAGTTTATCCCCTTAGTTTTGGATTAGCCCCCATTTTAAATTCACTTTTTTATTTTTATAATAATAATAATAATAATAATGTCGATTTCTTTCAACATAAAGGTCCTAAAGATGCGGAAGAAATTTTTTTTAAAGATGACACTGCCACCTTTCATTGAAGTATAACAATATAAAAACATTCAACTTGAAAACGCCATGAAAAATTATTTAAAAATGTTCATCGTAAAAATTTGTACTGATTTTCTTAGTTAATCCGCAATAGTACAAGAACTACCACATTGAAGTATAATTTTTTTTCAATGATTTAACACGCAAGGGTATAAGCTACAAAACAACACTCACATCATATCTGTTAGTTACATAATTTGAGAGTTATTGCTGTTCGAACATGATCACTACGCGAGCAAAAGACACAAGACAGGTCGTCATGAAGGCCTCTGCCTGTCTACAGAGCAGACGCGGCCATTTTGAGCAATTTTTATGATTAATTTGTTTGTTTGATCATTGAAAATTATCGAAAGTACAGTACTGAGGTTTTTTTTAATTTAACAATTTTCATAAGGGTCATGTTCTAACACCAATAACTCTCAAATTATGTAACTTACAGAAATAATGTGAGTGTTGTTTTGTGGCTTGTGTCCTTGCGTGTTAAATCACGTGCTAGTTCTTGTACTATTGCGGATTTACTGAGAAAATCAGTACATATTTTCACTATGAACTTTTTCAAAGAATTTTTTTATGGCATTATCAATTCGAATATTTCATATTGTTATACTTCAATGAAAGGTGGTAGTATCATCTTTCAAAAAAACATTTTTCACATCTGTAGGACCTTTATGTCCAAAGAAATCGATATTATTCGGAAGGGTCAACGAAAGTGAAAGGGTATACCTATTTAAAATGGGGGCTACTCCAAAACTAAGGGGCTAAACTTCCAAGTTTGGGTGTTTTTATCGATAATATTAGGTATATTTGATGACCTTAAATTATCGCTAACTCGTGACCAAACACACTGTATAAGGGAAAATTTCAATCCCGATGATTTTGATTGCGACGATAATAGTTCAAATGACAATTCAGAATTAATTTCAGATTCTCTATTCATTTTGAAATCATCTTCAAATGAGCGATATAGACAATTGATTAAAAATTCATTCTACGCCGCATAATCTCTTGAAAACTTTCATGTCGTGAGATCATTTCATTGATAAGGGCGGAGGAAAGAGGAACTACATTTAATAATGAATATTTCGAAAATTTGCAAAGACACGGATTGTAAATTACTACTGATTCTGTTAATTTTATTTCTGTTCATATGTGTTCTGCTTCAGAGTATATATTAAAAGACCATTCAATTTCATCAATCTTTCAACTTAGTCAAAATCAAAAACAATTTTTTTCAACTCACTTTGCTCGGTTTCCGCTAATGTACTTCTGAACAATTGAGTAAAAAATGTGAATAATGATATTATTGTTTCGGAAAAAAAATTGGGAGATAGTTTTTTCATAGACGTGTATGAAGGCTTCCCGCAAGAAGATTTGTTTTTAATAAAAAAAGCCATACTCGATAATGAAGCCTATTTTGAGGTAACAGATGAATTGTTCTGAAAAGGAGATATCAAAATACTAGACTAGATTGATTGTGTGACTCTAGATTAGAAGAACCCTATGTTGATGAATAAAATATCTTGTACGAACTCAAACATATTGTGTTTTTTTCACTAGACGTCAAACTTTTCAGCTGTTATCTCTCATCACAATAAATTAAAAATATTTCAATGATCACGTAATAAATCCTAATTTTGAAAAAACTCACTCCGATAGCCTGGACTGTGGTTGTTCTCATTTGTGTTCGTTCGTGGAGTCCTTGACCCGTCCTGCATTGGCGCCATGCTGTCTAGAGGTGTACGAGACCCAGCATCGTGGAATGGAGATTGACTGCCTACTTCAGCTAGGACAAATACAAGAAAATAAACACTGAACTTGAAATGAAGTATTTTGAACGACAGAATATTTTTCGATGAAGTGTGGTACTATAGTCTGTTCAAATGTAAGAAGGAGCAATAACAACAAGTTTGGCGCAGCGGTAGGAGGGCCTTCGGATAGGTACTTTCAGTCCAGAGTCGAATCGAGGAGATTTCATACAATCGCTCAGTTTTAACTGAATATTATTATACGAATGCAATTCTTACAGCACATCTAAGTGAAATTTATACACGCTCTCATTCATTATTTATCTAATTTATTCCATTTGGTGGTTCCACACTGTATACACTTTGTCAAAAGATTTTCTCTAACCAGTACCATCCACAGTCCGTTCCTAGTACAGTCTCTTAGAGCGCATTTTTATGACAGTTTGGCCAATACGAGCTTTATTGTGCGCAAACCAGACGATTCTGTTTGTTTACAAAGCTCCTTCTTACATTTGAACGGACTATAGGATGAAATATTTCTGTCTTCATATGTGTTCGAAATAATCTGTTAAACGTTTATATACAAGGCGTCACAAAGGAAAGCTCAAATTTGTTCAGCTTAGCCCAACTGAACTCATCTTCCGTATAAGGAACACGTATCTGAAACAGTCCTATTCGTGCTTAAAATGAAAAATTTAAGAAAGCCCTGAGCAGGTACTTTTGAACGCTCGTTCAGTGGTGAACAATGTGGCTATTACCTCATATATTTGTGTCGGATTAGGAAATGATACTAAATTATATGAATGCAAGATCTCAGCACGATCGAAATAATATTCTAAAACTTGACAATTAAAAGAATTAAATTTGATGGTTCTGACGATGCGATCCTCTTGAAATTTTGCATGCACATTCAGTATTATTAATCTTCATTCACAAAGTGAATTTTACTCGAATCAGATAATGTGTTATGAAAATATAGAGATTCTTCTTATCAATATTCCTATTGAATTTTCAATGATACAGAAAATGCCATCGAACCAAGTTCCACACGTGCAAGGTATCTGAAATACTTACTATTTCGTCATGTGAACCAAATAAAGTCCAGAAATCATTATGCGAATGAATGCACTTTTCCATGGAACTTTTTCATTTATTTCATCGACGATTTGCCTGTATTGACGGCACTAATCAAAAATTTCAAATAGTTATGACATGCAGTTCTAATTATCCATTCAATAAAGTGAATCTTTACTTTCTCAATACTCGTGTGCTTAAGGCAACGCCGTCTTCTGCACACGAGTGTTTAATTGAGACATCCACCCCAAAACTGATACTAACGGCTAGCGCCTGTTACAGAAAATTCTGTTAGTGTGGCAACATCGTCTGTAAGTGTTCTCTATGTTTATTTCTTATTCTGAGGTTACAAGCATGAAATAGCTCATTATCTAACTATTTACACTTACTTGGATTCAAAGTTGAACTCGTACACGGCAATTCCATTATGCTCGATTCATTACCAGTATCTTTCTGCTCCTGAGAAGAATCTGAAATCGACAAAGGTACCATTAGGAATCCTCCAATTTTCATATCAATATTAATTTGGGTACTTTTGTCAGTGTATTGATTTGAGAAAAGCCCTAAACAGGGGCTTTTGAGCGCTTGTTCTTTGGTGGAGCAATAAGACTATTACCTTAAAATTTTATATGGAATTTGAGATTGAGGCATAATATATAAATGTTGAAACTCAGCACAATCGAAATTATATTCTGAAAATTATTCAAGTATTGAATTCTTGAAAAAATAAATAATCAAAAAAATGTAAACAAATTTGAGGGTATTTGATATGGTTCAATTTTATACTTTTAAGAGTTTGAATAATGTAAGTAGGCCCAGATGAAGACCCTGACAAAGATAACAGACTGTTTATATGGCCTGAGAGTGCCGCAACATCGTTAAGCCATTGGCAATAAAGTGACTTTGAGTGGCAAGGCCATTGTGGTGTTGAAGGAAATGGAAGAACCAATGAACTTACAAAAATGCATCGGAATTAGCACCTGCTGGACCTGAGCCTTTCTGTGGGCTTCGAAAAAACCGATATAAGCAATGGAAGTTGTATATCAGAATAACCCTCTGAAAAAACAGCCCTGGACTTCGCGATGACTCCACTTACTTATACAAAAAAGCTCATGAGGCTGTCAGGAGCTGAGCTTCAGGTGAAGCTGAAACGTTGAATCAAATAGGAAGTTTTGTCAGCTTCGAAAGATCAAGCTTTTGTGGCATCTGTGAATGTGTTGAAAAGTTGAAAATAAATTGAGTTGCAAACTCGTGAATCTCTTTCATTAAAAGGAGTACAAATATAGAGTAAACAAATTACTAAAAAATCAAGGCACTGACAGGGCACTATCGGTACAAACATCGTTTGTAGCGTATGGGTAAATCAACACATAAGATGTGTAGCTTTGTGCATCAGCAGCAGAAACATCTGAACATATGGTGTACAAGTATCCAGAGCTGGATGGCATAAGAACACTTCATATGGGAAACCGATCCTGGACACCCAAGAGGTAACAGCCAAGGCTCCTAAGAAGGTTGTCGGTTTTATCAACGCCATTGACGACATCCTTGAGTTTCCATTAATGAGTAGGGTAGAGAACAGAGGATCTACATGGTCGCAGTCCGCAAAAGGCTAACCTTGCCAAAACGACCCCAGTTCAAATGATAATAACAATAATAGATACTGACCCGATGAATTTTGTAGTCAATCCATAAAACCTACAGATATTTGAGTTTTCCTTGCCGATCTTGTGTACATAGGTGATACCACATGATGCAATCATCAATGAGAAACCTAAAAACAGCCTTAACTAGCTAGAACTGAAACATTTGAGACAAACAGAATCTTAGGAATAACCAAGATGAAGACCGTGAGAATAATAGCAGGTGAAGGAGCACATCCATAAGAGTGTCAAAAAGAGTGTTATGTAAGAGGATTAAGAGGAGAAAGAATGAATGGAACGTTGATAAAACGAGTCTAGAAAATTGCAATTTGCACGTGCGCTCTCAAAATAAGAAGAATGTATAGAATTAACCACAGAACATAAATATATATCGAATAATTCTGTATTCTGGTATTGAAAATCCAAATTGACATACTATTTTTTATACTGTGCCCAGAATTCTACAGCGTTGCCAGATTCACCATTGCTCAACGATTACTTTATCAAGTTCTCTGTTCTATGAGCACCGTGCAAGGCATGCTTTATTAAGTCGAGCTTAAGTCGGACTTGAATTGAAGCTGTCTTAGTAAAGGCTGTCTCAGGTAGAAAACGGCGCAAGTGGCCATTAGAGGTTCAATTTTTTCAATTTTATATTGACTTTTCTGTTTTGTAAGCTTTATTTACTACTAGTGAAAGAATAAAAATAATAGCAAATCTAAAACCATTTTGATGCATCCCATTTGAGTCTTTCCAGTGATGTAATAATCGCTCACTAGTCAGGTGGTTGACGAATTAGCAACATTGTAAATGTGTAACCAATCGAAAGAAAAACCGCTATATATATCTCAAAATAATTTCTTTTTGTGAATTGCTAAAAAAATTTTATTCTATTTGTATTGGTAATATTATTTATATTATCAGAAATAGAGAAAACTCACCATTTCCATTGATTGGTCTTACGTCCAAACCATTGGTCGAGTTTTGGCTAGAGACAGAGCTGGTATTGGAGTTTGGAGTTGTCGACATTTCTGAATGAGAAGCACCAGGTTTAACTTTTTGGAATTGTTCAAGCTGTTGGAGTTCTTGGAGCTGGAGCTGTTCTTCGCTTTGATGGAGTTAGAGGAACGGCTGGAGCCGTTTGTCGTCTTTTTCTGGGCCAGTGTTCTTGTTTTCTGAATTTGGCTCGTCTGTTTTGGAACCATACCTGAAAGGGATAAATGGAGAATGGAAGAAATGAAAATTGTAACGATTATATAAATAGATAGTGCCTCTACCGTCCAGAGCTATTCTCCATATTGATGAGGACCAATAGAAGAAGAGAATAGAGAAGTAGGGTTTTTTAAATTTGACAGACACAAATCCTTTTTACATTTTCGCCATATGTCAGCTTGACATCTGAAAACATTCCGGTTTTTACTTTAATAGTATTTTAAACGTTATTTGGAGTTTGAAATTATGGGAATGGATTTTCAATCAAAACTCAAGTAGAAGGAGTTTGTTGTACGCATTTCCAGTAGATGAAATTATTTCATTTTCGATGGTGATATGAAACTTGGTGACTTTGCTAGTTAGAGGTAACTTCATCTCTAATTTTCATTATTGAGAATCTTTTCGACTATTGATATTATTTCAGGTTTCATCTTATTCAGCAAGCCAGGAAAAAATGTGCCATCAATTGAGAGCCTGAACAATGACTCTCAAAAAGAAAAGAACATGCACATGAATCAATTGATATTTTCTAACTGTCTACATAACATAGACCACATTCAGCATCTATTATTAAAATTAATTGTTTTAATTTTATCCTGAATTTTTCAGTTAGTTTTGAAAAAATCAACATCAAGTGAAACTTCCCTCTACAGAACTACTTATTATATCAGAAAAATATTATGCCATGAATTGTGATCCAAATTTCCTCCTGCTTCATTATGATTCCAATAATAATTACAAGTTTTATCGTATATCAGTTTACCCTGTTTTATTTTCTATTTGTTTCAGTGAAGTTCTCAGCATTTGTGCATACAAAAAATGATTGTTTACAATTTAATTATACAAAAATCAATTTGACTAATCAAAGCAGGGTTAGTGTCCGACGGCAGTTCCATGTTGAACTCTGAATCAGGTTCATAAAATTTACACTTTTCTAGAGCAATTATGCTCAATTTATTCGTTGTGGGTAGCAATGAAGATACTGTTATCAACTTTAACTCACTTCCCGAAAAGTGACATCAAAATATCTGGTACCTGTTCATTCAGATCCCAGGCCAAAATCAATAAAAGCATTGATTAGGCACTAAAGGTAATAATTCATGAAATCTTTCAATATGAATAAATGATTTCCAATATTCCTGTTCAGTTGTGACAGTGCAAATAATTGAAATACATATAGGGAACAAGAAAGTGAATTCGAAAAGTGATACTGTTCTTTCTTTTTGAATAAATATTAGATATTGGTTCAAATAATGTGTTTCTTCGTTTTCATACATCAGTTTTCTCGTTCATTCACTCCAATCAAGCCCGATAGAAATGTTATGCAGTAACACCTTTAATCGCTTTTATTCAAATTCATACTCTCTGCTAACATTAAACCGAATTCAGTAAAAACCAACTACAAACAAATCCATCATCGCAACTTATTCATTTATATCTTGTAAGATCAGCACATGATTAGATATCACAAGTAAAGCAGGTACTTTCCATTGTGGACAAAGAGTAAGCATCAAGTTAATTCAATTTCCTATATTATACTTTCACACATACTGAAAAAAAACTAGACATATCAAATGTTTAACTGCTTCTTATAACACAACGATTCATTCTCATCCAACTTGAATAATGAAAATATATTTATTGACAGAGTCAAATGATCATTGACCGAAGTTCTTCATCCCTCATCGAACTATTTTCTCTATTTGTTAATCATATAGATGTAGGTCTTGATACATTGATTTCTCTCATTCCTTATTGGCAATTGGAATATAGGAATACAATTTCGAATCAATTTGATGGCTCAAACAAGTTTCATAGTACATCATTCTATTATTTTTAATTTGTATTGATGGACAAATAAGATGAATATGATGAAATCAATACTTGAAAAAATTATCAATTATTAGGATATTAGGGATAAAGTTACCTTCGAAAAACAAAGTCATCATTGCCCATTTTAATTATTTTCATATCATCATCGAAAATGAAATAATCCCAGCTAACGCGAATGCGTACAACAATCTCCTCTGCTTGAGTTCTAATTGAGAATACCATAAATTGAAGCTCCAAATAACGTTTGAAATCAGTAAAAAGCGGAATGTTTTCTAATATCAAGATGACATCTGACGAAAATTTAAACAGATTGTGTCTGTCAAATTCAAAAATCCCCTCATAGACTCTTAGGAAAAATAGAATCCACAGCTTACTTGACCAAAAATTTTTTTGAACGCACGATATAAACAGATTGTGTCTGCCAAATTTCAAAATCCCTACTGCTCTCTGATTGGTTCAGAATCCGCTCCTTTTAATGTAGTTTGGCCAAATAGTTGTCGAAGGATGCTCTGGATAATATTATCTCCTTGTATGATCTTTGAACGTGGCCGAGACTATGAGATGATATTGGTTGATCTTTATCGATTGATATCATTAATTATAATCACTAGAAACATAAGTTTAGTGAAGAATTGTAACATAATGGCAATAGAATAAAAATTTCCACAACACGAAATTTAGGAATGTAGTTTATCGAAATTAAATAATGTATTTCGTTGTCAATAATAGCTGAGAATTTTATGATTATCATCTGTATATATAAGTTCCAAGTGTTGAATAATATGCCAATCGATTTCATGTGTAGTTAATGAATCATGCTATTAAAAAAATAGTTCATTCTAATTTGTATGTTAAATATCTCACATTTTCCAGACCACGTTAGTTAAACAATATTCACGAGGTCACTGGCAGATATTTCAACATTTTATTTATTGTAAAGTTGCATCTATATCCCGCGTTGTATTCAGATGTTTTATCTCCTGTTTGCTGCATTCCACCACAACGTAGATTTTCGACAGCAAATTTGACACGAATATTCAAAAGCGAAAATCCAACCTGTTTGTACTAACTAAAAACTAAGGAACAGCAGGGTTGTGGGAATGCATGGAGAAGAAACTGTCAATAACAACGGAGAACGACTGATAAGTTTATGCGATGAATATGAATTGAAGATAATGAACACATTTTTCGCCCACAAGGATATACAAGTTCACCTGGTATCAGCATACACGTGGATTGAGGTATATCATTGACTTTATCATACTGAAACAGAGATCAGGCCTAAAAGTGAATGATGTAAGAGTTCAGAGAGGTGCCGAATGTGGTTCAGACCATTCACTGGTGGTAGCCAAGATCTATATCCCCTTTATTGGAATGACTGCGAGAGGAACGGAAGCAGAAGGGAAAACAGTCGAAAGTGTTAAGTACAGGTCTACGGAGAAGGAGTACCAGCACATAAAGAATTGTATTAAAGAAGCCGCTGAAGAAGCCCTGGGAAGAAAGGTAGAAAAACCAAATAAACCATTTTGGTGGGACTTTGACATAGAGGAGAAAATCAAGAGGAAAAAAGAAATCTACCTCCAATACCTTCAGACAAAAAGCTATGACATCAGAGATGAATATAGGAGGATAAATAGGGAAGTCAAACAAGAGGTACTTAGAAAAAGAATCAGTCATGGAAAAGGAAATGTCAGTACATTGACAGTCATTTTGGAGGCACAAAAAGTGCTGAAGCCTGGAAAATAATAAAAAATATAAAATGAACAAACAACAAACAAGTACACTCGAACAATGTACCAGAAGTACAGTGGTTGCAACACTTCAAAAATCTATTGACAGAAACAAGAGATAGATTCATGATTAAAGAAACTCCTACGTCAGTGACTGAACACCTAACACTGGATCTGGAAGAAGTGAAGAAAGCCATTCAGGCTACCAAAATGAAAAAATCGCCTGGTCCCGGTGGAATAAACCCAGAGCTTGTTCGATATGGCCCTCCCAAACTGACCGAAATGCTTCGAACTCTATTCGAACGATGCCTGAATGGAAAAGAAGTACCGAGAGAGTGGCGAACATCATACATATCCCCAATTTTTAAGAAAGGTTCAAGATCGGGCCCAAAAAACTATAGAGGAATATCAGTTATCCCTACAGTGGGCAGAATATACTCTCGAATATTGAAAATGTTAGTTGAGGCGGATATCAAGGATAAACAACCAGAGGAACAAGCTGGCTTTCGAGCGAGGCGTTCAACGGTGGATAACATTTTTACGATCAAAATTGCAACTGAAAAAAGAGTACAGCGTAACAGAGAAACACATATAGCTTTCATTGACTTATAGCGTTTTCTTTTGGGAAAACTGGTGCGCAGCAGAATTGCCCCAGTGCAATTTTTGTGTTCTATTGGTACAAAGAACAATGAAATGCTCATAGAAATTTGCACTCAGATCGCACTGGGGCAATTCTGGTGCGCACCAGTTTTCCCAAAAGAAAACGCTATTAGAAAAATCATACGATAGCGTTCCAGTTTCACAACTATGGCACATGATGGAAAAAATAAATATTAAAGCAAATCTGATAAGAGCCATCAAGATGTATTATGAAGACAA
Source organism: Propylea japonica (assembly GCA_013421045.1). NCBI lineage: Eukaryota > Metazoa > Arthropoda > Insecta > Coleoptera > Coccinellidae > Propylea > Propylea japonica. The sequence continues at coordinate 15,977,413 of CM024243.1, read as the reverse complement.
CACCGCCACAATCAAACTAGGTAATAAAATAACAACTCCATTCAAAATATCTAAAGGGATGAGACAAGGATGTTGTCTTTCTCCTACCCTATTCAAAATTTATTTGGACAGGTCTCTAGTGAGATGGACGAGAAAATGTAAAAATATGGGGTTAAGAGTAGGAGATGACAACCTGTTTACACTGTATTTCGCTGACGACCAAGTAATCTTAGCTGAAGACGAAGAAGACCTTTCGTACATGATAAGAAAACTCAAAGAAGACTATGAATCGGCTGGATTGAGTATAAATATGGCAAAGTGTGAGAACCTCTCAGTGGGCCACGAAGGAGTTGAAAACTTAGACTTGGGAGATGATAAAATAAGAGGAGTAGAGAAGAGTAAATACCTGGGAGTGATTCTGAACAAGCATGGAAGCAGTAGAGAGATGAAATAAAAGACAGAATAAATAAAGGAAGATCTGTTACGCGTACGTTAAATTATCTCTGTTGGAACCAAGACATAATGAAGAAAACTAAAAAGCATGTGTATAAAAGTATGGTCCAGAGTGTCACCCTATACGGATCAGAGGTTTGGGATATATAAAGTGCAAATAAAAAAAACTAGTTGCGACAGAGTTGGATTTCCTGAGGAGGAGCTGTGGACGGTCAAGACTAGACAGAATCAGGAACGACGTTATAAGAACCGAAATGAATATGAACCGAACAATATTAGAAGAAATAGAAAAAAGACAATTGACATGGTTTGGACATGTCAAGAGAATGACAGATGAAAGATGGCCCAAGAAGATATTAGCATGGATACCGCCAGAGAGAAGAAAGAGAGGACGGCCTCGAAGAAGCTGGCGAGATGAAATTGAGGATGCTATGACTTCGAGAAACTTGAATGAAAATGATTGCTACGAGAGGAGAAATTGGAAGTTGGGGACGGAGAGGCGGCGGCAGCTGTAGAAGAATCCGATATATATATAATGATTTGGAAGCGATAGGTGAGGAGAAAGTCCAAATTCATCATTCATCAGTTCCACGTCGTCCTCGAAAGTTATATATCTCACAATTTTGAATGGTTTGCCCTGCTGTTTTTGATAATAATCCGAAGCATATATTATGGTTTCAATAAGACGATGCCACCTGCCACAAGATCTCAAAAAACGGTTTATTAAAAAATTATTGGTGAAATTATATCAAGAAATGGTCCAGATAATGTTCCTCTGAAGTATTTGGTTTAATACTAAGCAATTGAAAATCATCATTGAACAAGATATTGATGAAAAAAGTGATGGAAACTGTGTTCACAGATTACAGTACCTAGTTACAGATAGGTCGTGGTTTTACTACATAGCCCCATAAAGTACTATAACGGAAAGGCATTATCATTATCGAAATATTTTTCAGCAAAGCTTACGATAGAATTTCCTACAAATTTCCGTAATAAACTCCACAACATAATGCCAACAGAAATTAGAATATTCTCTGTCCGGTCATCAATACATGCAAATAACAAACATGAATTAATCAAACCGACACGCACACACATCAAATGCTATATAATTAATTTCTGACAATATTTAATTCATCATCAACAATCGATAGATGGCGCTGCGTCCTGTTGGAACCTCCCAATTCATTAGTCAAACAGACCAGTCGGGGCATGTGCTAGACACGTTCTTCCTACGGCTAACCTGATTATGTTAATCGTCGAAACGTTGCCGGACCGATCGGCTAGGCGAAAAACTGTGTTTGCAGATGTTCTGATATAATCAGTGTTTTGAACAAAAACGGATGTTAAACCAATCTGTTACGAAGCGTAGGAAAGAGCCAGGACCGCGCATCCTCGCTTGTAAGTGTAGGGTTATTCGTTTTTTGGTCGAAGATAACGTAAAATCTACAAAATTTCATCGAAAATTACTTCAGCTATTAAGGGATCAGTGCTTCTCGAAAAATAAAGTGTAAGAATGGTGTTCAGTTTTCCGAAAATCAAACTTGCGGCATTCAAGGCAACGAGTATTGCTGATCTTTTAGCAGCGCTGTAGAAAAACTTATTTTGTTACAACGACGGCTACTAAATTAAGCATTATAAGATGATAAGCCGATAGATTTTTACGAAAAAGGTATCCGAAAGCTTCCGGATAGGCGTCAAAAGTCTGTAGAGTGTGACAGAGACAATCTAGAAGTCCTGTAAAAAATGTCAGCTCTGTACCTTAATAATGAATATTTTTTCAGCATCATTCTAGTTTTTTTCGAACCACCCCCGCGTTGTCGGTGTTTTGAATATAAACGACCGAAAAATATATTCTTGCAGTAATATCGAATAAGCCCCAAGGATTGTGCTGATATTTTAACTTTTTCTGTTTTTTAGGACTCACCTGAACTCTGTCTCTTGTAACATCGATTTTCATTGCTATCTCTTCTCTGGTATAGATATCTGGATAATGAGTTTTCTTGGAATGCCCGTTCGAGTTCCTCAAGCTGGGCAGAGGTGAAGGTCGTTCTTAAACGTATCTGTTTTCTTTTTTCCGTTAAAACACCGTCATGACCAGGATGGTCTTTGTTGGGTAGACCACCTGAAATGGTAAATGTATGAATGAAATAATGATAGTGTGAAATCGTCTAGAATTGGAATTTGCTACATACAATCAAGAACATAAACTACGGTGAGTATTTTCGAAGAAGTTTCCAACACAATATCAATCTAACTAAATATTACCATGAAAGGAGAATCTGGGCCATTATTCATTCATAAAACCTATTAGCGCAGACGCGTAAGTAATATTTTTTGACATTCTTTTAATATCCAACTTTTCACATTAACTCACTTTGTACAAGGAAGCCATATGATAACAACGATTGTACCAATGAAGAAATGTTTGAATAATCCGAGATGTGTCACCAGAACATCCACATAGGCTGTCCTTGAATATTCCAAGTTGTTTCATTCCACACAAATGTTGTTACTCCAATATAAAAGGATGTCGAATAGAAAACGGGACAATGAAGCATCCATAGCACTTTTACTGAATTGACACCGGAGGCTGAATACAAGCAGAGAGAAAGATGCTGAACAAACTTCATTGTTGTCGAAGAAAGAGTTCAGGCTGCCTCCGAGTTCTCCACAGTATATTATAAAAAAAATAATAATAACAATAGAATGGTAAGTTCTAGAGTGCGGGCTTAGCAAACCCAAGGTACCCGAGCTAAACATGGCAGTGGGTATGAAATGCAACCCATAATTATGGTGCAATTAAGAAATAGGAATGTTGAGTCGCTGCCTGAGGATCGTCAGGGCATGTCAAGGAGACAAACAAGAGCAGTGTTACCCCCTACAGTGAGTGCTACCCAGGATTTTCAACCAGCGTTCACTCAAGCAGGGTTTACCCAGAAGACGCATGAAATAGACAAGTTGAATGAATGAAACGATCATGCGTATCTACTATAATATAACAAACATAAGTCAAGAACAAACTGGATACAGACAACGGTCGTTCGATGAATTCAGACGATGTTTTCCAAGCCTACAAGTAACTGAACAGAGGATAGCTGATCAGAATGCAGGCTGCAGGAAATAATAATAATAATGGTCTTTATTATTGTGCATAATGTGAGATACTTCAGGCAAGATCAGTGAGGAAAACGCCAGATATTGTAGAGCCAGCGGATTATCCACAGACACAACCAAGAAAATTATGCCAATGCAATGTTTGGACGCTAGAACTACTCTGGTGCATGACTCTCGCACCTGCCCTTATAGAGAGGAGACCTCAATGGACCTCTTTGAACGGATTACAGATAAGTATGCGTCATACCAATGAAGAACAATCTAATTCACTCCAACCACCCAATCAAAACTAATAACAATTATGACACCTCTACTTTTCCATAGATGCCACATCCACCACTCTTTCCCTAAGATGTAGTCCTCATCCAACTCCACTAAAACTAATCATATTTCCATCCATATATTCATCTTTCATCGTCCCCCACCGTCACTTTTATGGGGCTCATATATTCGAATGTTACTTTTTTCTATCCCCAAGTAAATACGGTGTATGTCGATGCGAAAACGACGACGCTAAGGAGGAAGTCAAGTCAAAGGAAAGAGTTGATGTACATGCGAGACCATCCATTTTTATCGTTTTTTTACTGTCGCACATGCAGAAACCATTTTTATTGTTGGAACGGAGGAGGATACGAATTTATGGCCCTGAGGAAGTCTTGTTGCCTGATGAAAACGTCTGCTATGCAAGATAGGGATGCGCAATTTCGATACATTGTTACTGTTTTAGTCATGAAATAAGAAGATGCTGTGTGTTTTTGGGATATTTGACATGTACTATTTCAGCAGCGAGGTTAATGGCGGTTTATTAACGGATGTTTTTTGAACAACTTAGGAATTGTTCGACAGTTGATGATGTCAAATTGCGTTGACAATTCTATTCAGTAAGGTCTGGAAAGTCATCATGAATCGTTCAATGCAAAAAAAGCTTTCAAATTGTGGAAACTCTGATGAGAAATGAATATGTTATAGCACTCAAAATACTCCAGACCGAGAAATGTGCATATCGAACAGAATACAGCTGCTGTGTTGCGTAATGTTGAAGATGACCATATAGCAAATGGCAAGAGGCAATAAAGTGACTTTACTATGGGTGCCAGGCCAGAGCATTTGTGGTGTTGAAGGAAACGAAAAAGCCGATCTTGCAGGTTGCAATATAAGATAGCCGGGCTGTCACCAGCTGAGCTTCGTATGATGGTAGGATTGCTGACGGGGCACTGTTGGTACAAACATTATTTGAACTGTATGTGAAAGACTAGTGTGAATCTAGCAACGGTTCCTTCCAGCAACGGTTTTTTAAGGGTGCGTCGTAACTCATGATTCCAAAGTCTGGAAATATTCCATTTCATTGTCAGATTTAGTAATTTAACTGACTGTGATATAAACAATCGATAATTGTATCTGAAAATTGACTTTCAGACCATAAAAACAACATATGTAAAAATAGTGATTTCCAAAAGCTGGGTTCAGGGTAACTGAATAAATTCCAGAACAGGCCTTGTAACATAACTTGAATGAATTTCTGCTTTATTTATGATACGAACGATAGCTGGCAATCAATGAAATCTATTGTTGGGCCGTAGGAAGGGGTATGAAGGAAGCCAGGTGAAATGAAGGTACCTGAATAAAATGCAAAAAAGGCTTTGTCACATGATGAGACCAGTTCGCAGATGTTGATTATGATAATTGATAAATATGAACGGAATTGATTATCGGGCCGTAGGAACGCGGGAAATGAACTTTGAAATTTTCACCAGGTGAGATTGAGTAACCTCAATAAAGCGCAAACAGAGCTTTGTCACATAATGAGACCAACTCCTGATTGTTGAATATGATTCAATGAACGCAGACAATGAACTTTTAAGATTTCACCAGGTGAGTCTTGAGAGTGTTGTCTTCCTTTTGGATTAATATTTCTAGGAATGGAATTGAGTTTTCCACTTGTACTTCCATAGTGAACTTAAGTTTGTCGTCGTAAGAGTTAAATAGATCTAGAAGTTGTTGTATGAATGTATGAATATGGAAGCCTATTAGTGATAAGACCCAACACTAATAGACTTCCATATTCCAATAGTCAAACTGTATGTAGATGATGCCTTTCTTATTATACCTAACAACAAAAAACAACAACTTCTAGATCTATTTAACTCTTACGATGACAAACTTGAGTTCACTATGGAAGTACAAGTGGAAAACTCAATTCCATTCCTAGATATATTAATCAAAAAGGAAGACAACACTCTCAAGACATGTTGGTACTACAAGCCCAGTAACTCCAACAGACTAATGAATTTTTTCAGCAATCATAGCACCACACAAAAGATAAACGTGGTAAATAACTTGATTAATAGAGCGTTAAAATTGAGTGACGAAGAATATCATAGGACAAATTTGAGAAGTGTAAAGGAAATCCTTACACAAAATAATTACCCCATATACCTCATAAATAGATATATCAAAAAAATCCAAAATAAGAGAGAAGAGAATACATCGAATTCCAACTCAGAAGATAGTACAAAATCATTTCACAGTTTTCCCTTCATCGATGGCCTGTCTTACAAGATTCAAAAAAATTCTCAAAGAGTTGAATTGCACATACGCCTTCTCCAACGTCTCCACTACCAATAGATTCTTCTCAAAATTGAAGGAAACCACCAAGAAAGAACTAATGTCATCTGTAGTTTGCAAGATACCATGTTTGGATTGTGATAGGAGTTATATAGGACAGACTCGACAATATTTAAAAGATAGAATAGAACAACACAAATATGATACAAAGAACATAAACAACAAAGAAAAGACTGCCCTAACCTATCATGTGTTCGGTGAAGGTCACAATTTCAACTTCGGGGATGTGGAGATACTGGATATGGAGAGCAATGGTTATAAGAGGAATATCAGTGAGATGGTTTCCATCAGGAGTAATAACACCGTAAATTTTAGGGAGGATGTCAATAACCTAAGCTATTTTTATGATGTATTATTGGACATAACGTGACAAATAACATAGGGAAAGAGGAAGTGACGTTGAAAAAACTTGTTCGAGAAGGAAAAGAAAAAAGAAAAAGATCTGACAGTTTTGTGTGGTTTTGTGATTGTGATATTTGACATTTGAAGTGTACAATTTTATATCTATGTTCTGATTTTTGATTTAATTTTCTGACGACGCTAGGGAGATTATATAAAAGATTTTAAAAGTGGTTAATTCAAGTATTATGAAACTTTGTGACTGTACAATATTTTCTCGAACAACTTAGTACCTATTCTTGAGGTAGTATCGGAAACTTTATCTCTGTAATTGTTTTGTTGAATGTGCTTTCGTTTTTTAGCCCTGAAGAAGGAGGAATAAGCCTCCGAAACGTTGGCAAATTGAACATTTAAGAAAATAAACAAACACACTGTCCAAATTCTTGATAAGTTTTTATTGTTAAATTTCAATCATGGACGAAAATCAATTTGACCCTGTATATATTTATGCTTGAAACATGAGAGATTTTGAGAATTTTTGAGTAAAGATGACTACATAAGATATTTTCTGGAAAAATTTCGTGGTGGACCCTTTTGAGTAAAATTTAGAAAAATACAGTGGAACTTCCCCATAGCGAACGTCTGTATAACGAATTTCTCTGAATAACGAATATCGTACAAGATATTCCACCTCGAATCCAAATTTCATGTTGAAAACTCTATAACTCTATAAAGGAATATTCATAGAACATCACTCTTTAAATGGGTATTGGTAAGAAAGTATAAGGACGTACGTAATAAATCCCGACCTCAAACTAAATCATTACGGCGGGCACAGACATCCTTCTGAAACAGTTAAAAATACACCCCTGGTTGTTTGGTTTGAACCTAACCATTACGCTACTGTGAAAGTAATGCGAAAATGTCGAAAAGGAAGTGCTTCAGTTTGAATGATAACCTTAAATTTATCAGGGAGGCCGACCGGAACATTGCTGACTCATAGACATAGAAAAGAATGGACAGGGCGTCACGTGACTTTTACTCTACGTTTCGTGATTCCAACATAAGAGAGAGAGATACTGTGAAGGATGGAGTAATATTAGTGTGGTGCATAGACTAAACTAAACTAATATTACTCCATCCTTCACAGTATCTCTCTGTCATAATGTTGAAAAACTGACAGAACATAAAAATATCTAATGCGATTCAATGTTTTTATTATATGTTCTGTGCTTCGCACTAATATTACTCTATCTTATTCTGAAGTCAATGTTCTCTCTCACACGTCCTGTCCATTCTTTTCTATGTCTATGTGCTGACTATAGAAACAATAGTATAACGAAATTTCTTTATAACGATTTTTTTTGCGGATTTAGCGCTTTCGTTATAGGAAAGTTCCACTCTATATCATTATTTCTTTTCAGCCGAGATTCATGATGAAATTGTTCTTTCATCTCTTTTACCTGTAGAACCGATAAATAGAATCACCATCATCAATTTTGAATTTCAATCGAAAAAAAAATAAAATCGAACAAACATTTTTTATCAAAAATTTTTGGAGCTACTCGAGAAAAACAGTTGAAAATCGGTTGGACTATTTTTATTTGATGACAAATTGAGATCCCAAATAAAAATCGAAAAGGCCTCGGGGCAAATTTTGCAAATAAAACCCGCCTATAAGCAATCAACATAATTCTTTCTGCATTTCGAACAAAAATTGTTATATATTACTATTTGAGAAGTTTCCATAGCGACGCAAGTGAGGATTTTGGGAGTTTTTCGTTAGGGAGTGAGGGGAGGTCGGGGGGGGTTTTAGCTCAACTTTGAGGGTTGGATCGGGTAGAGGAAGGTTGCGGCTTCGGCGTTTGCTATATTTCGAGTGGTCGCGAGGTCCCGGGGTATTTTAAAAAATTCCCGAAAATCGCGAAAAATCCCTAACTAATCGGGATTTTCAAAAATTTTTTCGACCCTTAGGAGGGTCGCGGGGGGTCGGTTATCGATCGCCATCGACGAAAAACCGCGAAATCTACGGTTTTGCAGAAGAAATCGAGACGATATCTCTTTTCGTTTAGAAATTATCGAGAATTTAAATTTCGGGGACGACAATTCAGCCGGTGTCCGATTCGAAATGATCCCACGTTTCTGACAACTCCTCCGACGGGCTTGAGCTAGAGTCAAGGGGATCATACCAGACGAAAGTTGATATCGCCCGCGCTGCATAAAGTATTTTCCATTAGGTTTTTCAGATCGCTAATATTTTAATTAATTCCCGAAAATCGACAATTTTACGGAATTTCCAAAATCTCGACCAATCAGAAAATTCGACCGTCTGACAAACGTCAGGTGATATTCAATATGTCCGCCGTTAGCGTCCCTTCGCGGAATGCAGAGTTAAATCGAGGAATTTGGACAGAAATCGACGTGAAAAGTGCTGAAATGTGTGTGAAAACGTTAAAAACTGTGTTTAGAGTGTTTGTTCGGTCGAAAATTTGACAAAAATGTGCGATTTCGTTCTACAAGAGATAAGTTTCTCTTCTCTGAACCGAAAGCCTCGAGAATCTAGATGGAATTGTTGGAATTTTCAGTGTTTCCCGATAGATCGTACCTGAAAGTGATATTAAAAAGTAAGTAGAGATCATATTTATTCGTTATTTAATACGTTTTCTCGATTTAACCATCTTTTTTTACGCTTTTCGTTCTACTTAACTAAGAAGTGAGAAGGACTTTCTTAACTATCAAGTTTAACGATGAATTTTCGGGTTAATTTATCGATTACGCTATGAAATCGTATCACGTCTCAAGATTAAAGTGTTCTTCACAATAATTTAATCCTTTTAAGCGATTTTCCACCAATTTCCCCCAAATTTTCCTCAATAAACCAACATCAGTTACATTTCGTAACATCGAACGCAATTTGTAACCGTTATACTAAGGTTATACTCGATAATATTCAAACCGAACGTAACACCAGGTCTAGATTGTAACACAAATGTCACAATAATTTCTGTTGTGGTTAAACCACAGAATATTATGATACGAATTATTTCAGGTTTATTTGTTCGTCACAATCGTCTGTGTTTTCATAACCTTCGAGCTTTAAATGTACCAACTACTCTTAAATACAATATAATATATAAATTGATAAAAACGATATTTTAAGTATTTATTACACGGATATTTTCAGGAATAACGACGATCGGCCCTTTTTCCTTCAAATAAAGACTGAGGATCAATGACCTTTGACACGAATCAGCTTTGAAAAACATATCGAAAGTAAGTATTGGTCGTAATTTTCCTTTCAAAAACCCTTTCTCGAGAAAATATGATAATTCTTGATAATGCAACATTCTAACATATCAATTTCGACGAAATTAAAACATAACCAAACACTCCTACCCTGTGTTTACATTGTACAGAAGGTTGAAAGTGAAAACGCATTCATTCAATTCGTTTTTATTGATAATAATTGATTTTTTTGCAGGTTTGGAAAGAGAAAATAACTATTGAAAACCTACAGCTAACAAACAAGGTTTATACTGTTCATATTATGTTCGGAGTTGATAAACAGAAAGATAGAATGGAACGCTAAATGAAAAGAATTGAGCAAGACAGAATGATGAAGAATGCAAGGTATAAATCACCTCTAGGTAGAAGAAATATCGGTCAACTCAGAAAGAGATGGAGTAATAACTTACGTACCGAATAGACATCATCAAAAGAACAGGCCCCGAACCTAAGAGGAAGACAAACGAAGAAGAATTAGAGGTATTTTCTTATTTATTCAAGCATGTTTGGTTGGTATATAATTGTTCTTTCATTCATTTCAATGTCAGATAGTTCATCATCTGTATAGCGTTTACATTGTACACAAGGTTGCTCTAATCGGTTATCAATTGAGAGGTAAATTTTTGTTTCTTGCAGGTTCGAAATGGAGATTGAAAGAGAGAATATGTGTATTGAAAACCTTCAAGTGGCAAAATGATTCATATAAAGGTACTTCATTTTAAAAGTCCCTGATTTAGGATTTCAAGACAGTCCCTTCTGCCTTTGGATATATCATTGTGAACGGACAAATGCAAATCATTACTTTTGAGAATAGTTATCCAGTTGAAAGCTGTCATAAAGTAAGTAGAGACGATTGAATATCCTTTTAACAATGGTCTTCCTAATAACCGACAATCTTGAAATGTCCATTTTCAAGATCGTTCTGTTTTTTCTGTACGTTCAACGCAGAAAGATTTACTGGAAGTGAATTCCTTTTGAACCATTAAAGCAACATCTAATCATTTTGAAATTTTGTAGTTGCAAGGACATCAATGGGGAGCTAACTTCTGCAAAACTTTCACAGGAACAAGTAATTAGAATTTCTTTTTGAATGTGATATCTGAACGTTTATCGATGGAGGACATCAGGTCAATTTCCCAACTCTTGTGGCTCAGTTCTGATCATAAGTGAGTGCAGATGCTTTTTCAAACCCATATTTTAAAATACCATTCGATAGCAACCTCAAAATTTTTACTTATAACTCATATTTTTTGCAGGTCCTGAAGGTTCGATATGGATTACCCGATGAAATTTTACTGCAATATTGAATATTTGGGCTGATGATAGTTTACAGAATGTTCTAAAAATAAAGAAAGCCACTCATGAAGAAATTTGTAACAGAGTAAGATCTATTCTTTTCTTTTCCTTTTAACGATAACTTCCTGAAGAAATAGCATGGAAAAAATCGAAAGTTTTGAGGTTGAAAGGTGAAATTGAATTCTCATATAAACTGGATGAGATTAAGAGTTTTCAAGAATGATTTTTCGTAAACACAACAACTAAAGAAAAATTAACAGGGGTGGATCTAAAATTTTTGGTTTCTGCTACATAACAGGACCTTTTCAACGAGATCGGTGAATTTTTCCAATTGATAAATTATAAAGGAAGGAATTTCAAATCAATTATATTCGAGATTTATATAGAATACGAAATATTCTGAATTTTCGCATTGAAATCGAAAGAGTTTGATAAATGAATTTTTTTTGGGAGCATTTCTCGAGTGATCTATAGAAACACAACTACAATTTAGCGAAATAATATACATTTTTTTTGGGGGCAGTGAACTCAGCCAGTAAATTTCAAAAGTCCGAGTTGATTCTTTCGATAATTGTTGTGTTTACGAAGGGTAATTCTGAGAACTCTTAGGCTTATCCTGTTCATATGAGAATTCAACTTTCCTTTTCAAGCCTTAAGCAACCTGGAAAATTTCGATTTTTCAAGCTTTTTCTTTCGAAAGTTATCGGGTTTACGGGCGGCCGATAGGCCGACCGCCGGCCGTCAGGCCGGTTGTAAACCCGATAACTTTCGGAAGAAGAAGCATGAAAAAAATCGAAATTTCCCAGGTTTGCTTAAGGCTTGAAAGGGAAAGTTGAATTCTCATATGAACTGGATGAGCCTAAGAGTTCTCAGAATTGCCTTTCGTAAACACAACAATTATCGAAAGAATTAACTCGGAATTTTGAAATTTCCTGGCTGAGTTCACCGCCCCCGAAAAAAATGTATATTATTTCGCTAAAATGTAGTTGTTTTTCTATAGATCACTCGAGAAATGTGAGATATTCATTTGGAGTACGTTCATTCTTGAAGAAATGTCACAAATATGTTTCGGATCATACGAGGGGAAATCGAAAAATATGTTTCGGATTTATACGAGGGTAAATCAAAAATTTTTGATTTCTGCATTATAACAGGGACCCTTCAACGGAATCAAAAAAGTTTTTGAATATCGAATGGTTTACCATGATAGTGCGTTTTCGAATGAATTATGTATCGGACTTATACAGGGTCCTTCCACAAAGAATTTCTACTTCATAACACACAAACATTTTCAATAGTCGCTCTGAGTGTATACAGGGTGTGTCTATAAACATGTTCAATTTTTGATGGAGAAGATATATGTTCGAATATACAGGGTGGTCTCAAATGTTTCAAATTATACAGGGGGTATCAGTAAACAGATTACGTTCATTCTTGAATAAATGTCACAAATATGTTTCGGATCATACGAGGGGAAATCAAAAAATGTGTTTCGGATTCATACGAGGGTAAATCAAAAATTTTTGATTTCTGCGTTATAACAGGGACTCTTCAACGGAATCGAAAAAGTTTTTGAATTTCAAATGGTTAACCATGATAGTGGGTTTTCGAATGAATAATGTATCGGATGTATACAGGGTCCTTCCACAAAGATACTTAAAATTTTTACTTTATATTACACAAACATTTTCAATAGTCGCTCTGAGTGTATACAGGGTGTGTCTATAAACATGTTCAATTTTTTGATGGAGAAGATATATGTTCGAATATACAGGGTGGTCTCAAATGTTTCAAATTATACAGGGGGTATCAGTAAACAGATTAAGCGATACCATATTATTCATCCCATAATAACCAACCATTTTATACCAATGATGATTATCTATGGGCGTATACACAACGGTTCGACTGACCTACTGTTCGTCTGAACTATCGGTTCAATTGATCTACCGATCATCTGATCTACCCGAAAATATTGATCTACTTAAAAGGTAGATCAATTGACAAGGTAGATTAATGGGCTCACTAGTATATTACTATTTGAGAAGTTTCCATAGCGACGAAAGTGGCGATTTTGGGTGTTTTTCGTTGGGGAGTGAGCTGGAGGTCGGGGGGGTGGTTTTTTCCGTGTTTGAACGGTTGGATCGGGTAGAGGAAGGTTGCGGCTTCGGCGTTTGCTATATTTCGAGTGGTCGCGAGGTCCCGGGATATTTTAAAAAAATTCCCGAAAATCGCGAAAAATCCCTAACTAATCGGATTTTCAAAATTTTTTTCGACCCTTAGGAGGGTCGCGGGGGGTCGGTTATCGATCGCCATCGACGAAAAACCGCGAAATCTACGGTTTTGCAGAAGAAATCGAGACGATATCTCTTTTCGTTTAGAAATTATCGAGAATTTAAATTTCGGGGACGACAAATTCAGCCGGTGTCCGATTCGAAATGATCCCACGTTTCTGACAACTCTCCGACCGGCTTGAGCTAGAGTCAAGGGGATCATACCAGACGAAAGTTGAATATCGCCCGCGCTGCATAAAGTATTTTCCATTAGCTTTTTCAGATCGCTAATATTTTTAATTAATTCCCGAAAATCGACAATTTTTACGAAATTTCCAAAAATCTCGACCAATCAGAAAATTCGACCGTCTGACAAACGTCAGGTGATATTCAATATGTCCGCCCTTGGCGTCCCTTCACGGAAATTCAGAGTTAAATCGAGGAATTTGGACAGAAATCGACGTGAAAAGTGCTGAAATGTGTGTGAAAACGTTAAAAACTGTGTTTAGAGTGTTTGTTCGGTCGAAAATTTGACAAAAATGTGCTCTTCTCTGAACCGGAATCCTCGAGAATCTAGATGGAATTGTTGGAATTTTCAGTGTTTCTCGATAGATCGTACCAGAAAGTGATATTAAAAAGTAAGTTGAGATCATATTTATTCGTTATTTAATACGTTTTCTCGATTTAACCATCTTTTTTTACGCTTTTCGTTCTACTTTAACTAAGAAGTGAGAAGGACTTTTTTAACTATCAAGTTTAAACGATGAATTTTCGGGTTAATCTTATCGATTACGCTATGAAATCGTATCACGTCTCAAGATTAAAGTGTTCTTCACAATAATTTCAATCCTTATAAGCGATTTTCCACCAATTTCCCCCAAATTTTCCTCAATAAACCAACATCAGTTACATTTCGTAACATCGAACGCAATTTGTAACCGTTATACTCGATAATATTCAAACCGAACGTAACACCAGGTCTAGATTGTAACACAAATGTCACAATAATTTCTGTTGTGGTTAAACCACAGAATATTATGATACGAATTATTTCAGGTTTATTTGTTCGTCACAATCGTCTGTGTTTTCATAACCTTCGAGCTTTAAATGTACCAACTACTCTTAAATACAATATAATATATAAATTGATAAAAACGATATTTTAAGTATTTATTACACGGATATTTTCAGGAATAACGACGATCGGCCCTTTTTCCTTCAAATAAAGACTGAGGATCAATGACCTTTGACACGAATCAGCTTTGAAAAACATATCGAAAGTAAGTATTGGTCGTAATTTTCCTTTCAAAAACCCTTTCTCGAGAAAATATGATAATTCTTGATAATGCAACATTCTAACATATCAATTTCGACGAAATTAAAACATAACCAAACACTCCTACCCTGTGTTTACATTGTACAGAAGGTTGAAAGTGAAAACGCATTCATTCAATTCGTTTTTATTGATAATAATTGATTTTTTTGCAGGTTTGGAAAGAGAAAATAACTATTGAAAACCTACAGCTAACAAACAAGGTTTATACTGTTCATATTATGTTCGGAGTTGATAAACAGAAAGATAGAATGGAACGCTAAATGAAAAGAATTGAGCAAGACAGAATGATGAAGAATGCAAGGTATAAATCACCTCTAGGTAGAAGAAATATCGGTCAACTCAGAAAGAGATGGAGTAATAACTTACGTACCGAATAGACATCATCAAAAGAACAGGCCCCGAACCTAAGAGGAAGACAAACGAAGAAGAATTAGAGGTATTTTCTTATTTATTCAAGCATGTTTGGTATATAATTAGTGTTCTTTCATTCATTTCAATGTCAGATAGTTCATCATCTGTATAGCGTTTACATTGTACACAAGGTTGCTCTAATCGGTTATCAATTGAGAGGTAAATTTTTGTTTCTTGCAGGTTCGAAATGGAGATTGAAAGAGAGAATATGTGTATTGAAAACCTTCAAGTGGCAAAATGATTCATATAAAGGTACTTCATTTTAAAAGTCCCTGATTTAGGATTTCAAGACAGTCCCTTCTGCCTTTGGATATATCATTGTGAACGGACAAATGCAAATCATTACTTTGAGAATAGTTATCCAGTTGAAAGCTGTCATAAAGTAAGTAGAGACGATTGAATATCCTTTTAACAATGGTCTTCCTAATAACCGACAATCTTGAAATGTCCATTTTCAAGATCGTTCTGTTTTTCTGTACGTTCAACGCAGAAAGATTTACTGGAAGTGAATTCCTTTTGAACCATTAAAGCACACATCTAATCATTTTGAAATTTTGTAGTTGCAAGGACATCAATGGGGAGCTAACTTCTGCAAAACTTTCACAGGAACAAGTAATTAGAATTTCTTTTTGAATGTGATATCTGAACGTTTATCGATGGAGGACATCAGGTCAATTTCCCAACTCTTGTGGCTCAGTTCTGATCATAAGTGAGTGCAGATGCTTTTTCAAACCCATATTTTAAAATACCATTCGATAGCAACCTCAAAATTTTTACTTATAACTCATATTTTTTGCAGGTCCTGAAGGTTCGATATGGATTACCCGATGAAATTTTACTGCAATATTGAATATTTGGGCTGATGATAGTTTACAGAATGTTCTAAAAATAAAGAAAGCCACTCATGAAGAAATTTGTAACAGAGTAAGATCTATTCTTTTCTTTTCCTTTTAACGATAACTTCCTGAAGAAATAGCATGGAAAAAATCGAAAGTTTTGAGGTTGAAAGGTGAAATTGAATTCTCATATAAACTGGATGAGATTAAGAGTTTTCAAGAATGATTTTTCGTAAACACAACAACTAAAGAAAAAATTAACAGGGGTGGATCTAAAATTTTTGGTTTCTGCTACATAACAGGACCTTTTCAACGAGATCGGTGAATTTTTCCAATTGATAAATTATAAAGGAAGGAATTTCAAATCAATTATATTCGAGATTTATATAGAATACGAAATATTCTGAATTTTCGCATTGAAATCGAAAGAGTTTGATAAATGAATTTTTTTGGGAGCATTTCTCGAGTGATCTATAGAAACACAACTACAATTTAGCGAAATAATATACATTTTTTTGGGGGCAGTGAACTCAGCCAGTAAATTTCAAAAGTCCGAGTTGATTCTTTCGATAATTGTTGTGTTTACGAAGGGTAATTCTGAGAACTCTTAGGCTTATCCTGTTCATATGAGAATTCAACTTTCCTTTTCAAGCCTTAAGCAACCTGGAAAATTTCGATTTTTCAAGCTTTTCTTTCGAAAGTTATCGGGTTTACGGGCGGCCGATAGGCCGACCGCCGGCCGTCAGGCCGGTTGTAAACCCGATAACTTTCGGAAGAAGAAGCATGAAAAAAATCGAAATTTCCCAGGTTTGCTTAAGGCTTGAAAGGGAAAGTTGAATTCTCATATGAACTGGATGAGCCTAAGAGTTCTCAGAATTGCCTTTCGTAAACACAACAATTATCGAAAGAATTAACTCGGAATTTTGAAATTTCCTGGCTGAGTTCACCGCCCCCGAAAAAAATGTATATTATTTCGCTAAAATGTAGTTGTTTTTCTATAGATCACTCGAGAAATGTGAGATATTCATTTGGAGTACGTTCATTCTTGAAGAAATGTCACAAATATGTTTCGGATCATACGAGGGGAAATCGAAAAATATGTTTCGGATTTATACGAGGGTAAATCAAAAATTTTTGATTTCTGCATTATAACAGGGACCCTTCAACGGAATCAAAAAAGTTTTGAATATCGAATGGTTTACCATGATAGTGCGTTTTCGAATGAATTATGTATCGGACTTATACAGGGTCCTTCCACAAAGAATTTCTACTTCATAACACACAAACATTTTCAATAGTCGCTCTGAGTGTATACAGGGTGTGTCTATAAACATGTTCAATTTTTTGATGGAGAAGATATATGTTCGAATATACAGGGTGGTCTCAAATGTTTCAAATTATACAGGGGGTATCAGTAAACAGATTACGTTCATTCTTGAATAAATGTCACAAATATGTTTCGGATTATACGAGGGGAAATCAAAAAATGTGTTTCGGATTCATACGAGGGTAAATCAAAAATTTTTGATTTCTGCGTTATAACAGGGACTCTTCAACGGAATCGAAAAAGTTTTTGAATTTCAAATGGTTAACCATGATAGTGGGTTTTCGAATGAATAATGTATCGGATGTATACAGGGTCCTTCCACAAAGATACTTAAAATTTTTACTTTATATTACACAAACATTTTCAATAGTCGCTCTGAGTGTATACAGGGTGTGTGTCTATAAACATGTTCAATTTTTTGATGGAGAAGATATATGTTCGAATATACAGGGTGGTCTCAAATGTTTCAAATTATACAGGGGGTATCAGTAAACAGATTAAGCGATACCATATTATTCATCCCATAATAACCAACCATTTTATACCAATGATGATTATCTATGGGCGTATACACAACGGTTCGACTGACCTACTGTTCGTCTGAACTATCGGTTCAATTGATCTACCGATCATCTGATCTACCCGAAAATATTGATCTACTTAAAAGGTAGATCAATTGACAAGGTAGATTAATGGGCTCACTAGTTAATATATACTAAAAGAATAATATCCATGGCAACGGGAGAGGGAAATTTGTAGGTTAGGGTGGATACGGGCGTATGGGGGTGGTTTTCGGTGGAATTTCGCGGGGTTTGAGGGTTCGAGACGGTAGCGGAAGGTTGTCCCGAGGATAGCCGCGTTTTTCCGCCGAGAAAAAGGGTCGGGGTGTATTTTTAAAAAATTCCCGAAAATCGCGAAAAATCCCTAACTAATCGGGATTTTCAGAATTTTTTTCGACCCTTAGGAGGGTCGCGGGGGGTCGGTTTCGGGTCGCTTTCGACGGGGAATCGCGAAATCTATGTTTTGCAGAAGAAATCGAGACGATATCTCTTTTCGTTTGGAAATTATCGAGAATTTAAATTTTCGGGGACGCCAAATTTGGCTCGGGTCGAAAACGCAAAAGTTAGCTATGTCCTCCGAATCGGCTCGAGGTAGAGTTCCGGGGATTATACCTCTAGAAAATTCGATAATCCCCGCAAAGCTACGTATATATCTCAATATATGATTTATTTCTCTTATATTTTTAATTAATTTTAGAAAATCGACCACTTTTCACGAGAATTTCCAAAAATTTCGACCAATCAGAAAATTCGACCGTCTGACAAACGTCAGTTGATATTCAATATGTCCGCCGTTGGCGTCCCTTCTCGAAAATTCAGAGTTAAATCGAGGAATTTGGACAGAAATCGACGTGAAAAGTGCTGAAATGTGTGTAAAAAAGTTAAAAACTGTGTTTAAAGTGTTTGTTCGGTCGAAAATTTGACAAAAATGTGCGATTTCTTTCTACAAGAGATCAGCTTCTCTTCTCTGAACCGGAAGCCTCGAGAATCTAGATGGAATTGTTGGAATTTTCAGTGTTTCCCGATAGATCGTACCTGAAAGTGATATTAAAAAGTAAGTAGAGATCATATTTATTCATTATTTGATACGTTCTTTCGATAAAACCATCTTTTTTACACTTTTCGTTCTACTTTTTATGAGAACTAAGAACCACCTCCCCAATTATCAAGTTTAAAACGATGAATTTTCGGGTAAATCTTATCGATTACGCTATGAAATCGTATCATGTCTCAAGATTAAAGTGTTTTTCGCAATATTCTCAATCGTTTTTATTGATTATTCATACAAAAATCCAGAATGAAACGTATTTCTTGAAACTGGAAGTCCTTTCAGACCAAATTAGTTACATTTTGTAACATCGAACGCAATTTGTAACTGTTTTACTCGATAATATTCAAACCGAACGTAACACCAGGTCTAAATTGTAACACAATCAACTGTGTTTTCATAACCTTAAACTGGGCTGAGCCCATATTCAGATGACTTCAGTCAGGGGCATGCTGATTGTAGATCAGTCTGTTTGAGAAAGAAGAAGAAGAAATAACCTTAAACTTAATCAGATAAAACAGATGTAAATTGATTAAAACCAGAATATAGGTATTTATTACACGGATATTTTCAGGAATATCGACGATCGGCCCTTTTCCCTTCATATAAAGATTAACTGAGGAACAATGGCTTTTGACTCAAATCAACTTGGATTACTGGGAAGAACATATCAAAAGTGAGTATTGGTCGTGATTTTTCTTTCAAAAACCTTTCCTAGAGAAGAAACAATGATTCTTGATAACGCAACATTTCATTATTAACAATATCAACTTCAACGAAATTAAAATCTAACCAAACTCTGATTCTGAGTCAAGAGGCCCTGTGTTTATTATATTGTACACAAGGTTGAAGGTGAAAACTAACTCATTCAATTCGTTATTACTTATAATTGATATTTTTGCAGGTTTGCAAAGCAGAAGAAGAGAGAAAAATAACTATTGAAAACCTACAGCTAACAAACGAGGTTATCGATGATGATCTGAATGCTTTCAAATTGTAGGAAGCTACTTAGGAAGAAAAACATGTCTTGAATCTAAGGTAAATAATAGTAGTTATTATCGTATTCATGGAAATAAAGAAGATATTCATGGAGTATATTGTCCCATTTATAGGAATGTAGAATTTCCGGAAAAACCCTTTATGACATCAGAAAGCTGTGTGCAGTAGAGATATTCTGGCAGTGGATAAACAACAGAAAGGTAAAATGGAACGCTAACTTAGAAAGAATGGAGCAAGACAGAATGGTAAAGAAGGCCAGGGATAAATCAACTCTAGGAAGAAGAAGTATCGGTCGACCCAGAAAAAAATCATCGAAGAAGAATAGGCTTTAAAGAATTAGAGGTATGTTCTTATTTATTCAAGCATGTTTGCTATGATATGAGAGGTATGGAATTAGTGTTCTTTCATTCATTTCATTTCAATGTCAGATAGCTCATCATCTGTATAGCGTTTACATTGTACGCAAGGTTGCTCTAATCGATTATCAATTGAGAGGTGAATTTTTGTTTCTTGCAGATTCGAAATGGAGATTGAAAGAGAGAATATGTGTATTGAAAACTTCAAATGGCAAAATGATCCATATAAAGGTACTTCATTTCAAAAGTCCCTGATTTTGTATTTCAAGACAGTCCCTTCTGCCTTTGGATAAGTATATCATTGTAAACAACGGACAAATGCAAATCATTACTTTCGAGAATAGTTATCCAGTTGAAAGTTGTCATGAAGTAAGTATAGATGTTTGAATATCATTTTAACAATGCTTTTTTCGATAACTGATAATCTTGAAATGTCCAATTTCAAGATCGTTATGTTTTTCTGTACGTTAAACGCAGAAAGATTTACTGGAATTGAATTTCTTTCGAACCATTGAAACACACATCTAATCATTTTGAAATTTTGTAGTTGCAAGGACATCAATGGGGAGCTAACTTCTGCAAAACTTTCACAGGAACAAGTAATTAGAATTTCTTTTTGAATGTGATATCTGAATGTTTATTGATGGAGGGCATCAGGGTATTTTCCCAACTGTTGTGGCTCACTTCTGATCATAAGTAAGTGCAGATGTTTGAATATCCTTTTAACAATGCTTTTTCAAACCCATATTTCAAAATACCATTCGATAGCAACCTTGAAAATTTCACATATAACTCCTATTTTTTGCAGGTCCTGAAGGTTCGATATGGATTGCCCGATGAAATTTTACTGCAATATTGAATATTTGGACTGATGATAATTTACAGAGTGTTCTAAAAATAAAGAAAGCCACTCATGAAGGAATTTGTGTTCACAAAATCAATGTAAGATCCATTCCTTTTTTTCCTTTTTACGATAACTTCCTGAAGGAATAGCATGGGAAAAATCGAAAGTTTTGAAGTTGAAAGGTGAAATTGAATTCTCATTTAAACTGGATAAGACTAAGAGTTCTCAAGAATGATTTTTTTCGTAAACACAACAACTAAAGAAAAAATTAACAGGGGTGGATCTAAAATTTTTGGTTTTTGCTACATAACAGGACCTTTTCAACGAGATCGGTGAATTTTTCCAAATGATAAATTATAAAGGAAGGAATTTCAAATCAATTTAATTTGAGATTTATATAGAATACGAAATATTCTGAATTTTCGCATTGAAATCGAAAGAGTTTGATAAATGAATTTTTCTTTGGGAGCATTTCTCGAGTGATCTATAGAAAAAACAACTACAATTTAGCGAAATAATATACATTTTTTTTGGGGGCAGTGAACTCAGCCAGTAAATTTCAAAAGTCCGAGTTGATTCTTTCGATAATTGTTGTGTTTACGAAGGGTAATTCTGAGAACTCTTAGGCTTATCCCGTTCATATGAGAATTCAACTTTCCTTATCAAGCCTTAAGCAACCTGGGAAATTTCGATTTTTCAAGCTTTTTCTTTCGAAAGTTATTGGGTTTACGGGCGGCCGATAGGCCGACCGCCGGCCGTCAGGCCAGTTGTAAACCCGATAACTTTCGGAAGAAAAAGCATGAAAAAAATCGAAATTTCCCAGGTTTGCTTAAGGCTTGAAAGGAAAAGTTGAATTCTCATATGAACTGGATGAGCCTAAGAGTTCTCAGAATTGCCTTTCGTAAACACAACAATTATCGAAAGAATTAACTCGGAATTTTGAAATTCTATAGTCTATAAACATGTTGAATTTTTTGATGAAGAGTATATATGATCGAATATACAGGGTGGCCTCACATATTTCAAATTTTACAAAGGATATCAGTAAACAGAATAAACGATACCATATTAATCTTATTCATCCCATAATAACCAATCATCTTAGATTCTATCCATTCACGTGAAAATAAATAACCAATGATGATTATCTATGGGCGTATACAGAACGGTTCGACTGACCTACTGTTCGTATGATCTATCGGTTCAATTGATCTACCGGTTATATTGATTTATCGATTATATTGATCTATGGTTTCAATTGATCTACCCGAAAATATTGATCTACTGACAAGGTAAATCTATGGGCTCACTAGTTATCTATACTAATATTATAAAGAGGAAAGATTTTGTATGTTTGTGGGTTGGTGGCGTTGATACGAGTTAACTCATAAGCTACTTGACCGATTCCAATAATTTTTTCACCCTTAAAAGCTGCAATATCCCTGAGTAACATAGGCTATACTTTTCACCGAGAAAATTAAGGAAACCTACTATAACTTCAATGACAATAAATATGAGTACCAAAATCAGCTATTTTCAGGTGCGCTGCAAAAACCGTAAGACGTACATGGAAACAATGTATGACGGAAATGTACCTCTTCAATAGTCTACAAAAAAGTCTGCGATAGCATATATCTATCTTTCAAGGTTTACTCGGTATTACCTTTTAAAGGTATCCGAATGTTTCTCAAAATTATGCATTATTTGGGAGTATTTTTTTATGAATACGAGATTGATCCTTATCCAATTAAATACGTCGTTCATACCCAGTATTCAATTTAGAACGAAATTGCCTTTTACATCATTTAATTATGATGAATACATCAAAAGATATGACAGGTTGAAGATGAAATCGCACCAAAATGCGTCTCCGAGGTAGGCACTAGGCGGGTTGGAGAAGGTGCCGAAGTGTGAGGGATGTATTTTGCATTGCCGATGCCCGTATGTTTATGATCACAAATCAGATCAACAGATGGCGTTGTAGTCGTTATTCAGG
This sequence comes from Propylea japonica, assembly GCA_013421045.1. Classification (NCBI taxonomy): domain Eukaryota; kingdom Metazoa; phylum Arthropoda; class Insecta; order Coleoptera; family Coccinellidae; genus Propylea; species Propylea japonica. Next base: position 15,954,330 of record CM024243.1, on the reverse strand, counting down.
TTATTCATCTACTCTGCAACTAAAGGGCTAGATCGAATTGAATGAATTTTTGTGTATACAGAACAACGTCTGTTGGGTCTGCTAGTCCTTAATAATTTCAAAACTGAAAGCCATGTTGGGAATTTTTTGTTGCATTCAAAGTTATATTTCAATGTTGATTAATTGTAATTTTCGTTATTACTTCAGGTCTAGATATGGCTCCTAAATCAAAGATTGACTTCAATAAACTTGCGTGCTACCTTAATTCAGTCAATATACCCTGGGAAGAATTGAGAGGCATCAAATGAAATTATCAATGATGCTTCGAATTTTATGTTCGGTAATCCGATGAGAAACTTCGTTATTCGATTATCGTTTCTATAAGGCGAAATTCGGATTTTCTATCCAAACAATTGGGCCATGCTAATGATTGTGATGACGATGAATGCGCGGATTTGACAGATAAAATGATAATGTTTTTCAAAGAGGTGAGTGTGACTGATATCAGTCTCAAATGTCATGAGCAATGGAAAATATTGTTTCAGAAGCTTTGTTCGAAATTATTTCTGAAGAATTCTATCAAAAATTCTAATAAATATAGAAAAAGAATTTCCAGAAAAATGGGAGAATTTCGGTGAGTATATTATGGGATGACATTCGTTACGAACAATTAATGCTGATGATAATTGCTTCAATGACCACGAAAATGAGATCACAAATAATTCTACGTATGAAACCCAAAGCCTTATTAAATTTGAGAGCACCGCCTTCACTGATATCCAGAGAAAAAGCTCAACAAGGAAAAGAATGGAGGCTACTCCAAAACTAAGGGGCTAAACTTCCAAGTTTGGGTGTTTTTGTCGATAATATTAGGTATATTTGATGACCTTGAATTATCGCTAACTCGTGACCAAACACACTGTATAAGGGAAAATTTCAATCCCGATGATTTCGATTCCGACGATAATAGTTCAAATGACAATTCAAAATTAATTTCAGATTCTCTATTCATTTTGAAATCATTTTCTAAAGAGCGATATAGCCAATTGATCAAAAATTTATTCTACGCCGCATAATCTCTTGAAAACTTTCATGTCGTGAGATCATTTCATTGATGAGGGCGGAAAAGGGAACTACATTTAATATGAACATTTCCAGAATTTGCAAAGACACGGATTGTTAATTACTACTGATTCTGTTAATTTTATTTCTGTTCATATGTTTTCTACTTCAGAGTATATATTACAAGACCATTCAATTTCATCATATTTCAACTCAATCAAAAACAATTTTTGTGAACTAACAGTTCGAAGCATCGAGTTGAATTTATACTACATATTTAGAATTCACAGAAACTACTAGTTTTGGTTTGAATTCAAAATTCCTTTTCAACTCACTTTGCTCGGTTTCCGCTAATGTTCTTCTGAATAATTAAGTAAAAAATAGGAATAATGATATTATTGTTTCGGAAAAAAAAAATGGGAGATATTTTTTTCATAGACGAGTATGAAGGCTTCCCGCAAGAAGATTTGTTTTTAATAAAAAAAGCCATAATTGATAATGAGGTAACAGATGAATTGTTCTGAAAAGGAGATATCAAAATACTAGACTAAATTGATTGTATGACTCTAGATTAGAAGAACCCTATGTTGATGAATAAAATATTTTGTACGAACTCAAACTATTGTGTTTTTTTCACTAGACGTTAAACTTTTCAGCTGTAATCTCTCATCACAATATATTAAAAATATTTCAATGAACACGTAATAAATCCTAATTTTGAAAAAAATACTCACTCTGATAGCCTGGACTGTGGTTGTTCTGATTTGTTCTCGTTCGTGGAGTCCTAGACCCGTCCTGCATTGGCGCCATGCTGTTTAGAGGTGTACGAGACCCAGCATCGTGGAATGGAGGTTGACTGTCTACGTCGGCTAGGGCAAATACAAGAAAATAAACACTGAACTTGAAATGAAGTATTTTAAACGACAGAATATTTTTCGATGAAGTGTGGTACAATAGTCTGTTCAAATGTAAGAAGGAGCAATAACAAGTTTGGCACAGCGGTAGGAGGGCCTTCGGATAGGTACTTTCAGTCCAGAGTCGAATCGAGGAGATTTCATACAATCGCTCAGTTTTAACTGAATATTATTATACGAATGCCATTCTTACAGCACATCTAAGTGAAATATATACCCGCTCTCATTCATTATTTATTTAATTTATTCCATTTGGAGGTTCCACACTGTATACACTTTGTCAAAAGATTTCTCTAACCAGTACCATCCACAGTCCGTTCCTAGTACAGTCTCTTAGAGCGCATTTTTATGACAGTTTGGCCAATACGAACTTTATTGTGTGCAAACCAGACGATTCTGTTTTTTCACAAGGCTCCTTCTTACATTTGAACGGACTATAGGATGAAATATTTCTGTCTTCATATGTGTTCGAAATAATCTGTTAAACGTTTATATACAAGGCGTCACAAAGGAAAGTTCAAATTTGTTCAGCTTAGCCCAACTGAACTCACCTTCCGTATAAGGAACACGTATCTGAAACAGTCCTATTCGTGCTTAAAATGAAAAATTTAAGAAAGCCCTGAGCAGGTGCTTTTGAATGCTCGTTTAGTGGTGAACAATGTGGCTATTACCTCACATATTTGTGTAGGACTTGGAATTGATACTAAATTATATGAATGCAAGATCTCAGCACGATCGAAATATTATTCTGGATAATTCTAAAACTTGACAATTAAAAGAATTAAATTTGATGGTTCTGACGATGCGATCCTCTTGTGAAATTTTGCATGCACATTCAGTATTATTAATCTTCATTCACAAAGTGAATTTTACTCAAATCAGATAAGTTGTTATGAAAATATAGAGATTCTTCTATCAATATTCCTATTGAATTTTCAATGATACAGAAAAAGCCATCGAACCAAGTTCCACACGTGCAAGGTATCTGAAAAACTTACTATTTCGTCAATGTGAACCAAAAAAGTCCAGAAAATCATTATGCGAATTATGCACTTTCCATGGAAACTTTTCATTTATTTCATTGACGATTTGCTTGTATGACGGCACTAATCAAAAATTTTAAATAGTTATGACATGTAGTTTTAATTATCCATTCAATAAAGTGAATCTTTACTTTCTCAATACTCGTGTGCTGAAGGCAACGCCGTCTTCTGCACACGAGTGTTTAATTGAGATATCCACCCCAAAACTGATACTAACGGTTAGCGCCTGTTACAGACAATTCTGTCAGTGTGGCAACATCGTCTGTAAGTGTTTATTTCTTACTCTGAGGTTACAAGCATGAAATAGCCATTATCTAACTATTTACACTTACTTGGATTCAAAGTTGAACTCGTACACGGCAATTCCATTATGCTCGATTCATTACCAGTATTTTTCTGCTCCTGAGAAGAATCTGAAATCGACACTTATAGCAAAGGTACCATAAGAATCCTCCAATTTTCATATCAATAATAATTTGGGTACTTTTGTCAGTGTTTTGATTACAAATTGAGAAAAAAAGCGCTTAAACAGGGCTTTTGAGCGCTAGTTCTTTGTGGAGCAATAAGACTATTACCTTAAATTTTATATGAAATTTGAGATTGATGCATAATATATAAATGTTGAAACACTCAGCACAATCGAAATTATATTCTGAAATTATTCAAATATTGAAATCTTCAGAAAAATATATAATCGAAAAAATTGCATTCTATGGTTCTGATGATGCGATCCCCTTGAAATTTCGCATGAACAATCAGCATAGTAGTTTTCATTCTCAAAATAAATTTCACTCGAATCAGAGATTCTCTTATGGAAATATAAAGGTTCTTCTTTCAATATTGCAATAGAATTTTTTATGGTTCTGTTAACAGTATGGCTACAAAATTTTGAATGAAGATTCAGTATACAGGGTGATTTTTTTAAGTGTTTCATTAGACGTTTTCGAGGAAGGAATTGTAATACAGATTCAAGATTTTGGATTTTCGTTTTAGAGTACATGTACTTTGATTGTAAAATATTTTCAAGAGGAATCTACTTCCGGTTTCACCGGAAACGAATGTAACTTCGTTATTTCAAATGCAACACCCTGTATATTTATACATATTCCAATACTTCGTTCAATTCTACACTGATTTGATGTATGATATGTGCAACCACTCAAGCGGTTCTTGAATTATAGCCTGATTATCAAATTTTTTGAAAAAAAGGTTGTCACATATTAGTGTCCATATCTTCAAAATCCCTCATTACAAGAGTTTCTTTTTGCGAAAGTGGAACAAAAGAAAGTACGCTGATACTGTTTCTTGTATAACTTATGAGGAAATATTATACAGGGTGTCTGAAAAAGGGCCCCAAAGTGAGCCTCAATAAAACTATGAAATCTCACTTTTTTCAAATGGCAACCCTATAATTTTGTAATTCCAATCGATTGCTCGTCAAAAACCAGTTATGGTGTCCCGAACATTTCATGCCTCTAAAATCAGTATTTTGCCGTTATTCAATAAAATTCGAATTTCACGATTAAAGACAGGTTTCGCACAGTTTGTAAGCTTGCATTTTTGAAGTAGGCTATGTTAGGAACTGTCATTCTTACTTTTCTTACAGATCAAGCACTAAGCAAAACATGCAATAATAATTTCACTGGAATGATTTATCAAGGGTATGTTCTTTATTTGCGGCAAATGTAACAAATTCCTAGAAAAGGTAATTAGAAATTCAACGAACGAAATTCACATTTACTGACTTTTTTTGTTAAAGGTGGTAAATGTGGATTTCTTCCGTTAAAAGTTCTGACTGCCCTTTCTAAAATTTTGTTACATTCACCATAAATGAAGAACATATTCAATACATCACTGTTACTGTAATTCATATTTTGCATAGTGCCCGATTAATCAAAAAAGTATAAATGACAGTTCTCTAAAATGCATTATAAATCAACAGACATAGCCTTCTTGAAAACTTCTATCCTAATAAATCTATGGTTAGACTAAGAAACCTTGATTCAATCCTGAAATTCGAATTTTATTCAATAACGGCAAAACTACTGATTTTAGAGGCATGAAATGTACGGGACACCCTAACTGGTTTTTGACGAGCCATCGATTGGAATTACAAAATTATAGGGTTGCCATTTGAAAAAAGTGAGATTTCATAGTTTTATTGAGGCTCACTTTGGGGCCCTTTTTCAGACACCCTGTATAATATTTCCTCATAAGTTATACAAGAAACAGTATCAGCGTACTTTCTTTTGTTCCACTTTCGCAAAAAAAAAACTCTTGTAATGAGGGATTTTGAAGATATGGACACTAATTTGTGACAACCTTTTTTTCAAAAAATTTGATAATCAGGCTATAATTCAAGAACCGCTTGAGTGGTTGCACATATCATACATCAAATCAGTGTAGAATTGAACGAAGAATTGGAATATGTCAAAATATACAGGGTGTTGCATTTGAAATAACGAAGTTACATTCGTTTCCGGTGAAACCGGAAGTAGATTCCTCTTGAAAATATTTTACAATTTAAGTTCATGTACTCTAAAACGAAAATCCAAAATCTTGAATCTGTATTACAATTCCTTCCTCGAAAACGTCTAATGAAACACTTAAAAAAATCACCCTGTATACACGACTTCTGAATATATTTCTTGAAGATTTCAACATTCTATTACTTTATATGATCTAATAAAAAGTAGATTAGGTTCTCTATTGACAAGGTATCAATCAAAGAAAATTCAATAAATTTCAGAGGTAAATCTAGAAAGCATCTGACAGCCGTGAATAATAAGTCATTATTGACTTGTGATTAATCGGTATTATTTATTCTGACCGAGCAAACAGACGTATTTTGGGTGGATTATACAGTAGTCGTTCATAAAACGTAGTATACATATTATACACAATCGAAATATGAAATATGGGGTTGTTCAATAGGAACTACACAACTTTAATATAATTAATGAACCCAAGGTAATATTTGAATGCGACCTTCTGGTCTATTGATTCCTCCATCACAGCTGTTTTCGCAACTGCTCAACAGCGTCAGTTCCAGAGCTCCAATGAACTCCAGTATCTGGAAAGGCTCCAATGATGCTAAGTCTGCGTTTCTCTAATGATTTTTCGGTCCAAGACATTCTTTACGCAGGCACGCAATGGCAAAGCATTCTATAACTAACTGAACAGGAGTTTCTCCCTCCTCTCCATGAAGCCAAGTGTCATCTTGTGCTTCCCAGGCAACAATGTCTTGTTATAAAATCATTCATTTTTCCTGAGATTTAAATACTTTTTGGATCTTGCAGTTTTGAAGTTTCGATGCAATTTTTTGGAATTATCAATTCCCGGAAGAACCCTTCAGAGTGCTCCTCTTTTTTCTTTCTTCGAAAACTCTTTTTAATAGCATTTTTCTATGCCACAAAAAGGTTCTGAGCCAGAAAGTGGAGTTTGTGATTTCTTTTCAGTTAGCCTCTTTCTTACATAGATTCCTGATTGACCAGGAACCCAGACTAAAGAGACCTTGTTATTTTTGCCTGCTCCATTGAGCTTCCTTCGGCACTCCCATATGAGTTTGAGTTGATGACATATGAGTTCAGTGCTTTAATAGCAGCTCGACTATAATAATGGATCACTATGTCACACCCTTGATAGTTTATTTTCAGGTTTATATCTATGCATCTTTTCTTTGCAATTATTCCTGCCTGAAAAATACTAGAGTTGGAGTCTAACGATAGTGTTCACTCGGTTCTTGGTATCGTGGTTTTAGAACCACTTGTACACCATTTGACGGTATTTACCTTGAAGTGCCGCATAGTGTATTCTTTTTCCCATTTTCCTTCTTCCATTGCTACGAGTTGCTCTCGATGCTCACTTTTTTGGTATTCGCACAGTTTATAATTCTATTCGTAGAAATAAAGTGGCCCTGCGATTTGTGTTATCATTCAATAAATCAATCAACGCGGGCAACCGATGGGAAACTATGAAAAATCATGAAATTGACTATTTTATACGTGTTCTCTACTTGGAAAACGTGCTATTGTCTAATCTCACATGTCATGAGGAAATTTTAGGTCGAATAAAATTCAGTGCGTACGAGTCTTCGTTAATACTACATATAATGCTGAACGAAAAAGATCTAAAGTTGAATTTTCAGGGTACGTGTTTTTCCAAACATACATAAAAGAGGTTCACTTATTAGGAAAATGGCCTTTTCATTCAAAAACTCACATATTTTCTACGCAATCAATACGACCTGATTTTAAGATTCTTTCTATAACTTGTAGTCTAGTACATTTAAAACTTATCGGAATATTTATGTTTCGAAGGTATGAACATTAATGATTGTATTTCACAGTAGATTATGCGTTGAACGTGTACTGAAATTTTTCATTTCAGTAGAAAAATTACAACAATCTTTTTACAAATGAAAGGAAGAACCTCAGACTAAAAAGTAAAAGTCTTACTCTGAGGAGAAAAATACTTTTCCGTTAAGAAACATGGCTACACAATCGCTAGTGAAGATTCCTATTGAATATTCATATAACAATTTCAATATAATCTCATTTTTTTACAATGGTAGATTTTATTCAATGGTTCGATTTACAAAAAAAATTATAATGAGTGATAAGTAATTAAAATTACTACTGTCGAATGCGAATCCGGAATTTTATTCAGAGAATTCTAACCATTCGCGTTCATAATACTAATCACTATTCAGCTCGTAAAAGATTGAAAATAGTATCATTAGATTAGATGAATTCAGTTAGTTACTTACCCTTTTAAAACTGCCTTCCTTGATGTACTGATCTGGAAATTGTGGTCTCTGTACACACAGTACCCTGAAAAGAATGGGAGATGAGAATACTAAACGAACACTTTTTCACAGCATTGTTAACTCAACGACGGAGGAAAAAACCTGAACTTGAATGATCAATTAACGAGAAGCCGAATCATAATGAATGCCCCGTAAAAAATAGGAAAAAATAAAGAAAAAAAATGTTCCATTTGTTAACAGTTCTTACAATTATAATACTAAAACATTCAATATATGATATTGCTACTGCTCTATTTCAATGAAAGAACAAGATTGTGCCACAAACAAAAAATTTATGAAAATGATTTAAGGAATCTTAAAGACCTTAAATACACATTTAAATCGATTTGGATAAATTTCTAGAAAAAATAATATGCTCAACAAACATTCCACCCAGGATAAGTTTGAAAAGAACTGGCATAAAAACTGGAATTAATTTTCCAATTTCCAACATCTTCCTCGAGAAAATAACAGTCGACTCTGTTGAAAATTTGAATTTTACCACGATTTTGGATAACATCCCCAGGGCTTATCCTATTCCTTTGAGGTTTCTCATTCTTCTTATACATTTCAGGAAATATTTTTATTATAAATGGTGTTTCAATAAGAGCGCACGATTTGGCTTGGGCGCCATGTTCGAAAGTCAAAAGGTCACATTATAATGATAGATTGAAAGTTGACACATGGGAGTTAGTTAACATGCACCATTACACAGCAGAACAATGCGTCCTGATTGTCAAAAATTATTATCGAAACGGTGAAAATTTGGATTGAATAAGGGCTTTGAGGCATTTTGGGCTTAGAAAATTCATGAATGATTAATAAGAGAATGTTTGAACGACGGGTCACTGTATGATGTACATTATGGCATTGAAGAAAAATTGGATCGTTTTTCCTCAAAACAGAAACAGGTTATGCCTCATTTGGAAGCTATTGTCTCGAAGACATCTGGTTTCAGCAGGACAGTGCTACATATCACACCTCCCATGAAACATTGACGATCTTGATTGTGTCAATTTTCGATTTGGTGACCAGAATTGGCATCCACGCTTTTGCGATTTAAGTCTGGGGGTATCTGAAGTCACAGGTTTATACCGATAACCATCGAAGTGAAATAAGATGCTGTATCAATGAAATACCACCACATGTATTCAATAATGTTATCGAAATTTTTTTTCAAAAGTTTACGCGTATGCCATCAAAGACGTGACGGCCATTCACAAGATATTTTGTTGCATACATAATTCCCAAATGTACCTATATTTTTCGAATCAATAGAAAAACTGCGCAAAAAAATTAACGCACATGAAAATCTCAAATTTTTTCTACAAATGAAAGTGTTCTCAATAATAATTATTTTTATTAGAATTATGCATGCATATGTTATCCGCTTTCAACGCTTTTCTTCAATACAGATGTTTTTTTTCCAGCAGGAATAGAAAAGATGAGATTAGGTATCAGATTTTGAATGTATTGGCTCCATTCTGAAATCAGTTGTTCTTGATGAATTCTAGTGATCAATAGTTGTTCTTTCGGTTGATTTTTCACACTCGATCACTATGCAACGCGAAACACGCAATTTGACCTAAGAGGAATGTGCCGAAGCGGTAGTTTTGCGAGAAGAAGGGTGGACATACACAAGAATTGCAGAATGGTTTGGAGTTTCCCATACAGTGTGTCCAGAATGTTGCAGCGATTCAGGGAAACAGGTATGAATGGTAACAACTGCCATTCAAGTACGTTACTTGAGAGTTTTTTCGTTGAGACAACGGTTTGCAACCGCTCGCCTCTTCAAAATCAGCTTAAGCAAACTAATGGGGTGCAAATTAGTGCTCAGACAACAAGAAATCGCCTCAGAGAATATGATTTAAGGCCTCGTGTCGCGGCAAGAGGACCAGCTCTTACCCCAGCCCATCGAAGGGCGCGTTTGGATTTTGCGAGAGAGCACATCCATTGGGAAGAGGCTGATTGGGAAAGAGTTCTCTTCACAGATGAGTCTAGATTCTGCCTCTACCATTGTGATCGCCATTCCCTTGTATACAGACGTCCACATGAAAGATATGCTCAGTGCAATTTCCTGAATACTACTGGTTTTGGGGAGGATCGATTATGGTATGGGGTGGAATATCTTTGACTGCTCGCACAGACCTAGTGGTCGTTGATAATGGAGCTATGAATGCTGATGGGTAAATGAGAAACATTCTTGAAGAGCATGTAGTGCCATTTGCCCCATTCGTTGATGACAATTTGCCAGACCCCATCGTGCGCGCATCGTTCAGGAGTACCTTGAAGAGGTTGAAGTCTCTCGAATGGAATGGCCAGCAAGAAGTCCAGATCTCAACCCGATTGAGCAGGTTTGGGACAACCTCAACAGAAGGCTGAGAAGTTCAGAAAATTATCCGGCTACTCTAAATGACTTAGGAAACCAACTCAGAGAAATCTGGGAAGGATACGATCAGAACATTTTAAGATCACTCATTGTGAGTATGAACGGTAGTTGGCGAGCTGTAATTAACGCAAGGGGTGTAAATACCAAGTATAAAATCTTTTTTAAGCATTCCAGTATTTTGAAAATTGTTTATTTTTCTTCTTTCACATAAGATTCGGTGATATCCTGAATTTTCAATTTTTCTCTTCCATTTAATGTGTCTTGTTTCGTTCGAAACCTTCCCGAGAGAACATAAAAAATAAGTTATAATGTCAATGTAGAGTTAACTTTCATTAAATTGAGATTTTCAGAATGTGCGTTCATTTTTTCAATACTTTGATAACGAAAACCATGTTTTGTTGAACACTGAAATCTTGCACTCTCCCTAAACTCCGAGAACTGATATCTGACAAAAAATTATTATGTGTGATATGCTCCGGACTTACTTGGAGGTATCGTTGTGGTCTTCATAGTTGTAGTCGTCGGCCTCTGCGTTGTAGTTGTGGTAGTGGTTGTGGTGGTTGTTGTAGATGTAGGTATAAATGGTTGCGGAGGGGGAATCAACTCCGGAATCGTGTTTTCCCTCGTATGCAATGATGCTTCTGTTGCTGCCATCATAGTGACAAATATCGGCACAGGAGATTTTGTAGCGACAACTCTTGGTGGAATGAATCTTGTTGGCGCTTGCGTTGTTGTATATTTCGCCAATTCGGCAGCTTTCAGCATGTGGAAATCCTTTTGTGATTCAACTAGGAGAAAATTTATGATTAAATATTGCAAAGGAGTCTGTAAAACCGTGAAGAGCCAGACATTTTCTACTGGGTGGCGGGACATTGACGCAACCGACATAAACGCAAAGTCTCCTAGGAAAATCATCAATTTCGGAGGTAACACTTCTAGGCAAAATGTAACTTTCGTATGGTAACGGATAGAAGACCTCATTGGTCGCAGTGTAGAAAGGTATTCACGGTGGCAATCGACCACGACCTCATCTAATCTTCATAAATTCTCGCTTTATTGAAAAAGGTTTTCTACCGTGAACCTAGATTCAAGAAATCGAAAAAATCGAACTGGGCTTTCTGTCAGCCACTGGCATTCATTATACCATTCTACGCAGAACGAACGATTATGAGAAGAATGAATGATTAAATTTGGCATTGCTGGTCGAGGTGTCCTAATTCCTTGAGTTATGAAAATTTTATCATCGTAAGGCATTTACTGAATTATTATTCAAAATGAAATCTACAGGATCTTGCGTTTCTTTGTTCACTACTTGCATTATAATTCTCACTTCTTGTTTCCGTTTCCATCTCTCTTGCTGAAATAATGAAATCTTACCTACAAACTTTCCGAAAAATGTCACAAAACCACAAACCGCACGCTGAGAGGATTGATACTTGGTTAATAAAAGGGATGGAATCAAAACAACAGCTAATCCCCATCCACGATCGCCGGGGTTGATTCCTGCCGATCGGACGTTTCAGTTTCGGCATGCTCATTCGCCTAGAAGCGAAAGTAATGCCGCGGAGCCGGGCCTTCGACACGTGATATACAGCTTGAATTTGGAGTGGTTTCCCGCACCGTTCATTTGAAGAAGTTTGAAATGATACATTCTAACGAATCACGACTCTTGGAGGCGAGCCTCCTTCTCTAAGCGGTTTGCCTGCTGTCCGTTACGCTTTATTGTGTGTTGCGGATAATGTATGAATACTTAAGATCGCTGAGTAATGAACATGTTTATTACTTTGAGATTTGGATGTTATTATTGTTTATTTGAACTTGAATTTGAAATTGAATAAAATGCAGTAAAATTAGGTCCGGCCTCCTCTGCCTCTGAGCAGCCACCACTGCTTTCAATGAATATTGAATGCTGAATTGAGTGTGGGGATTCCTAAGAACTGGAGTAGACAACATCCTATATAAATCTGAAAACTTAAGGCATTTGTCGGTGAAGCGGGGGTTTTGTGATCAAGCTAACGTTATCCTTAATCTTTCCGAATCTTGTTGAATGATGTAGTTTCCTACATCTTGTTAATCAACTAGTTGCTTCATCTTGAAAGATTTAATACTCGATTGCTTTAATATCTTTTTTCACTACAATTTCACACCAGAATATACATGTTATTAACAAGTTGTCCACTTCAATATTTGGAAGTATATTATCATTCACACAGAATCGCCATGGAATTTGTGTTGGTTTGTGTTGGAATATCACCAAATGATACTCACCGACACAAGGATTGACCCAAAGTCTCTGCCATCCAAGGCATTCGTAAATTTGCGTCATATCCGTTCCTTTGCAAGCGCAGGTCGTTCTCAGATCAGTCCCTAATATACCCAGCATTGCTGCCCTGCAATCGCTGGGTGATCCAGCACATTTTTTCGTCACGCTGTCAAGCACAAGATTGCTCGTATTGCTCTAACCTAGCTCTGTAAAAAATAAAACTCCAACCATGAAATATACAGTATTGCAGTTATAGCAAATGTTCTAGAATTCTAGAAATGGGGTGAGGGTGGGTAATGATTCCTGTAATAATCAGTTATGTGCTAGTTGTTAAATATGATTTTTACGTTGAAAGTCTTCACCGTTTCGTACGTGGGACTATAATTATGGAATATTATGGGGTAATAAGGGTTATTTTATCGATGTGAACAATAAAGAGCATAGGAAAAATTCGAATTCAAGTGCACAATCGAAGGAAAATATACTGACGCAAACAGTATCTGTGGTGGTTCACGAATGTTGAATCAATTCTACTGAAATAACTAATTATTATTGAACAAATTCTGTTATAGTATTATCGAAATACTCGAAAATTCTTATCGATATTTCGGTTTCAAATATATAGTAGGACAGAGGAACTTGCGGATTGAAGCATTCAAGAACTTGTACGCAAATATCGATTTAATAATTTTTCCACCATCGAGTAAGTACAACATTTGGAGTTTATGTTTATTCAGTTTCAAAGATGATTCTGGAAAATGGTGTCCATTATTGTCAATACAATGCGTTAATTGATTTCAGAAATGTCAGCATTTTGTTTAGGCCAAGCAATAGAGGTTTTTTTACGTGACAAAAATACTACCTGAATCTGACTGTGCAGTCATGCAATAGGTAGTTTCTACATGTTTTCATGATAAATTCCACTCCTGAATCGTCTTAGGTTTTTTTTGAGAAGCGAAAAATGGCCACAAAAATCCAAAATTTTGCTTTTTCGCTTATAAAACGTGAAGTATCGATCTGATCGAAAAGCTGTCCAGGCACTTTTTGTAGAGAATTTAAAAACAAAAAAAATGAGAGGTGACACGTCTCAAGCGGATAATTAGTTTCCGAGAAAAGTCCAAAAAACTGGAAAAAAACATCATTTTTCGAAAATTCATAACTTGGTCAATTTCTGAGATGAAGCGTAGTTGCTCTGAATTTAAGTAGTTATTAACATATACTTTATTGGTGCACAATTACAAAGCTGTCGGATAAATAGTTTTTGCACAATCGCAGTTTTCCGAATTCGACGTACTTTCTTCTAGAAGGTCGTGATACTCGGCTACTTGTCGGATTTGAATTTACAAAAAAGCATTTTAAAGAAAAAATAAAATTCTTCCAATCGCTTATTCTCTGGATACCGACCGATAATGTTTAGTGGGTGAAAAACGGCGTCAAACAGGAGCAAAAAGGCTCGAATGCATCAAACTAGTCGCGGAGTGGGAGTCGCCCGCTACGCGACGCGCGAAAGATACAAGGTATACAGTTTTCCCCTCGCTTAGCGGCGACTCCCACTCCGCGACTAGTTTGATGCATTCGAGCCTTTTTGCTCCTGTTTGACGCCGTTTTTCACCGACTGAACATTATCGGTAGGTATCGAGAGAATAAACGATTTGAAGAATTGTATTTCTTCTTTAAAATGCTTTTGTAAAATTCAAATCCGACAAGTAGCCGAGTATCACTACCTTCTTGAAAAATTACGTCGAATTCGGAAAACTGCGATTGTGCGAAACCTATTTATCCGACAGCTTTTTAATTGTGCACCAATAAAGTATATTAATAACTACTTAAATTCAGAGCAACTACGCTTCATCTCAGAAATTGACCAAGTTATGAATTTTCGAAAAATGGATGTTTTTTTCAGTTTTTTGGACTTTTCTCGGAAACTAATTATCTGCTTGAGACGTGTCACCTCTCATTTTTTTTGTTTTTAAATTCTCTACAAAAAGTGCCTTGACAGCTTTTCGATCAGATCAATACTTCACGTTTTATAAGCGAAAAGCAAAATTTGGATTTTTTTGGCCATTTTTTGCTTCTAAAAAACCCTAAGACGATTCAGGAGTGGAATTTATCATGAAAAACATGTAGAAACTACCTATTGCATGACTGCACATCAGATTTCAGGTAGTATTTTTGTCACGAAATCGACCTTTCAATAGCTCTATTGCTTGGTCTAGTTGGGTATGTTGGCGATGGCCAAACGAATGTTGTTCTTCAAGTGAGCCAGTGCCCTAGGACGATCTTTATGAACATGTTATTTTAGATATCCTCGTGATAAATGACAGGTGACTGTGGTGGGGTGCTGAAAACACCAGAGAACTTCACGAGTGGTCGTACATTTACAACGTATCACTGTTTGGCCAATATTTTTTTCGAAGAAAACGAAATGACCATTTCGTTTTTTTCGAAGAAAACGAAATGACCATTTCAGTGACTTCTGTCTGTTATATGTGCACACGATTCAAGCGTTTTACCTTACGGTGGTTTTAAGCGCTCCAGCAGTCACCTGATTCAGCCCACTGCGATTTTTTCATCTAAAATCATTATGTTGTTGTTCATTATGATCGTTACAGGAATCTGTCCCACTTGAAGGAAAATATTCGACCAATTTATTCCAACGAAATGCTGGACAGAATTGCCCGACATTTCCAAAATCAATGAAATCATTGTATTGGAGATAATGGACACCATTTGCCAGATATCATCTTCGAAATTAAAGGGTTTTCCAATAAGAGGTGTTACTCTGAATAGACCGCTATTTCGGTAGATGTCACGTTCGAAGCTGTCATTTTTTGACATTTGACAAGTAGAAACTACGCCATTAATGAAAATGGAACAATACACGCTTCAAAAAGGCATTTAAATTATCAAAATTCGCTATAAAAACGGTGAAAATTTGACAGAGACGGTACATTTTTGGATCATCGTGAAGCACCTTGTCGAACAGCAATAACCAAATTGGTGAAAAAAATCGAGCTGTTGGGACAAGTTAGTGATGTAAACAATAAAACCCGTGCACGTCGCTCAAGAACAGCCGAGAATATTGCTGTAGCCCAAAGTGTTAAAGAAAACCCAGATTTGTAGTTTCCTCGTCGTTATTAGGAATTAGGCATTCCACAAACGTCATAACACTGGGTCTTAAGGCTCATAAAGTTCAGTGCTACGCTACGTGCCACAGAAGCAACGAAACCATTGACATTTTGCGGGAAAAGTTTCCGGACCGTGTTATTTCTCGAAGAGATGATCACAATTGGCCACCGAGATCTTGTGATTTAACACCTTGCGACTTCTTTCCTTTAGGGCCACGTGAAAGAGAAGGACTACGTCAATAGCCCAGCTTCGATTCAAGACCTCAACGATGGAATTCGTGAAGATATCGAGAACATAGGGCAGTCGCTTTGCGATTTGGTTATGGAAAATTTCATTGAAAGGATATGGTCCTGTAAGCGTAGTCGTGGTGGTCATTTGCTTGGTGTTATTTTCCACTATCAACGGCATAGCTTCTTCTTTATAATGAAATAAACATCCGATCATTTATATTGAAAAATGGCATTTTTTTAAAATATCAAAATAACACCTCTTATTGGAAAACCCTTCATCTCAACATTAACTTCGAATGTTGTACTTCGTTATTGGAAAATAACTGAATCGATATGAGCATAGTTTTTGTTTGTGTGCTCACACTGTACTTCAAACTGATGCCAAAATCTCAATATTTTTGGAAGATATGCCTCAATAAAAATAACTAATTTTTCTCATCTACCGCTTATGCGTTCATTCGATTTGAGGTGTCAATCTAGTCGAATCGTTTACTCAAAACATTGTCGATACAGAAACTTCACGATAACTTCCGAAAGGAAAATAACCTTGATTATGATAGGAAAAAAGAAATGAAAAATTATCTTAATAGCACTCAGAATATACCAATTCAAACTATCGTTCTCTCAACATGAATACCTACGCGTAAGCTTCCGAATTAATATCCGAGCTTATCTAAAATTTTTTTCTATATTTCTGAAGGTTCTCGAAATTTTTTTTCGGTTTGTTAACTGAAGACTAGTGCACATGCTTTTATTTTTTTGCCTTGATTGATGCCTACAAATGGAAAATTTGTTCTTTGACATATAAACCCGGAAAACATTCCCATTGAATCTATTCAAGCTCAAAACTCGCCCACGTTCCTCATCTATCTTCTTTATTAAATAGTTCCGTAGATTACTCGTTTGAACTTGGAATCATTCATTCGCGACATTATATTTAGGACACCAGGTCGTGCTCTTTCTTACATATATAAAAGATTCTTTTCACTTTTATGTACACCCCACCGTCATCGAGGATAAATCAACTTCATCCTGAATTTTTCATTTTGTATTTCCCCGAATAAATTTCTCATCAAGTAAATGCACCTCAAGCGGTGAGTTTCCAATCTTTTACGCATGAAAAACCAGTCTGCAAATATACATCCGCCAGGTTACTTCACTTTTCAATTTCAATCAATTCATTTCCGAGATGTTCTTAAGTACCGTGTGGATAGGAATTGATTTAATTATTCTATGAACGAGTTTTACGTACCTGCAATCTTTGCTATCTTTGCAAACTTCCGCCAAGGACAGGCAAGTTGGTTGGGGGGATCCTTCAATCCTTTGTGCACATACTGGGTGGAGTTTTTCCTGTGCTATCAGACAAGCGTCTGCTTTGTTGTTGGTTTTTCTGAAAAATTATATTGGCCATAGTATCGTGACTACAGTACAAAAGGGTTAAGGTATTTCAATCATGAACGAGGTCTGTTCGAAACAAAACGCGAATTTTGAATTTTTGAAAGTTATCCACTTTGTTCATCAATACCTTATAATACTAATATTTTGTCTCCTTCAAAATGATGCACCTCAGGTATATGAGGTATAATTTACTCATGCCAGCGCTTTTTCCAGTCCCGAACCACTTCTTAAATAGGCTTTTTGGAGTGTCCATCAGCTCGTTCTTAGATTCTGACTTTGTCTAATGGGTCGATTATATTGAGATACTTTCTTCTTCTTCGCGCGGTGCCTTCCCGCCGAACTGAGGCCAAGTGGCCCATTGTTCACCCGCATCGTTCTATAGAGACTCAGCTCCTCAGACACAAAGACAGAAATGTCGCGAGTCTGCCAGGAGTGGTCCCTCTCACCATAGGAATAGTAGGTGTTGGATTACCTAGGTGTGTTGACCTTAACTCAGTTAGGTTGCCACAGTTGAACAAAATATGCTCAACCGTTTCATCAGTGCTCCTGCACCACCGGCATAGGGAGCAGCTCGTTAATCCCATTCTCTTCAAATGTTTGTTAAACAGGTGACCAGTCAATGCACCAGTCACCAGACCGAGTTGTTTCCTCTCCAGCAACAAAAGTCTATTGACCTCAGGTCGCGAGGACGGTCTCTCAATGAGAATCCTCGACCACCTCAGGCCCACCCCCGCGCTCCATTCCGAGGAAAATTCCCTGTTCAGCCAGCTCCTGAAGAAGCTTCTGACAGATGTGCGACAGATTGGCAGCGCAGGCTCCGGACCAACAAATGCTGATCTGGCTCCCCGCCTAGCCAGTTCATCTGCCTTGACGTTGATACTTTACAAGCTGCTATTGAGCGAATTTAGAAGCGATCCACGTAAGATTTATGTTTGTATCGTTGTCAAGGATCTAAATGAATGTCAAATACGTTTTCAAAATTTCAAATTTAAGAATCAGCAAATCTAGAAAGAAACTCAAGTTGCTATTGAAGTGCCGGAACAAACTCAATGAGGCAGGCAAGAAAATAACGTCTTTTAATCTGGTTTCCCGGTCACTCGAGAATCAAAGGAAACGCAGAGGCCAATACCCTTCCAAAGAGGGCGCACGAATGTCACTCATTTTTCCCAGAACCCTTCTGTATATGTACCTATAAGAAGGAGTTTCTGGAGAAGGAGAAAGCCGAGAAGGAAAAACTCTGGCGGAATCTCCCAAGGATGGATCCTTCGGAACTTTGAGACAGCGGGATCCAAAAGATATCTGGAACTTGATAAGAAGCAATTACACCTCCAAACTGGCTTTCTTACTGGACACTGTCGCCTCAGGAAGCACCTGTTGAGGATGGGATCATCGGACACTGACGAGTGTAGGTTCTGTGGGGAGGAGGAAGAAACCCCCATTCACCTAGTCACGAAATGCCTTGGCATAGCGAGCCTAGGGAGAGAATGCCTCGGGCGAGAAACTTGTAAGAGTGAGGAACTAGCCTCGTTGAAGCCTTCACAGTTATTAGATTTCATTAGATCTCTGGAACTGGGAGGGAGCTGTGAAGGGTGTGGCCAGAATAGCTTGTAAGCGGACACAATAGACTTCAAGGTCGCAGTGAACTGTAACCCCTTTTTTAAACTAAACTAACCAACTAAACTAAATGCCAACAAGCCAAAATGCCAGCGATGTAGCGTGTAAAGTAGCCCAGCTTTCAACTTTAGTCGCAGCTTTTTTAAGATCAGATTGTTGGCTTGTAAACACGATTACACTGAGCGAATTTACAATCAGCTACTAAATTCGCTCAGTAGCAGCTTCTAAAGTTTCTCAATGTAATTGACCCACAAGCAATTGTGGCAAAACGCATTCTGTTCATTGGTCTTCTCAGTTTTGGAATACAAAAAATGTTGCAGGGAGGCAAAAGTGGTGAATACGATGGTTAAGGCAGTGTTGTTTTCGGTCAAAAATCACGTCCGAGCATTGATGTTTCTGCTGGTTCGCGAACAATTCATCGAAAACAACAAAACGTGACTAACCTCTTTAGTTTTCACAGCAAAAAATTCAGAGTTCACTTTTGTTATTGAACAGACTTCGTATAATAAGTATGATGGTTGTGATCATTTCGGTTGCTTCCACTGGCACGAAAGGAAAACCATTATTAATGGGGAAAGATATAGATTCAATATTGACCGAATGGGTTACTAGCCATTTGAGAGTCAATACCAGAAATGGGTCATCAATGATTTGATAATTACTTTTCCGATGTCATAAAAACATTTATTTGGATCAAATACTACTGAAGGATTATCAAATAGGAAGTTTTTTTCAATAACTCGCTATCTCAATAGCTGCCACTTTCAAAGATACTATCATTTGACATTTGTCGAGTAAAACTACGCCATTCCTTTTATTAATATTAGAACTGTGGTCGTTATGACTAAGTTACCCTTTCGGAAACTGCGGCCATGTAGATCATTCGTTCTCTACCCTACAAATAAATGGAAACCCAAGAAGGTCGTCACTGGCGGTGATAAAATCGACAACCTTCGTAGGAGCCTTGGCCCTTACATCTTGGGTATCCAAGACCGGATTCCTCATATCAATTGTTCTAAGGCCAGCCAGCTCTGGATACTCATATACCATGTATTCAGCTGTTTCTGCTTCTGATCCACGGAGCCAGCACATCTCATCTGCTGACTTTCCTATACGGTAAAAATGATTTTTGTACCGATAGTGGCCCTTCAGCATCATCCGAAACTCAGCTAGTGACACCTTCAGAACAACATTTGTGGTCTGAGTAAGTTCAGGAATGTTTCTTCAAAGAGTTGTTCTGTATTCAACTCCATTACTACAATGGTACGACTCATGCTCCAACAAAGCATTGACATTGTTGAATTTCATTACAAAAACTGCAAAGCTTGATGGATCGTCGTGGAGTATGTTTCAGCCGGAAATAGTAAACTGAAGTGAAATTTTAAGTTTGAAGGCTTTTTAAGTACAGTGGGAACTTTGAGACAGCGAAATCCAAAAGATATCTGGATCTTAGTAAGAAGCAATTACACCTTCTCATTGGCTTTCTTACAGAACACTCTCGCCTCAGGAAGCACCTGTCGAGGATGGGATTACCGGACACTGACGAGTGGAGATTCTGTGGGGAGGAGGAAGAAACTCCCATCACCTAGTCACCGAATGCTTTGGCATTGCGCGCCTAGAGAGAGAATGGCTTGAGCGAGAAACTTGTAAGAGTGTGGAACTAGCCTCGCTGAAGCCTTCACAGATATTAGATTTCATTAGATCTCTGGAACTGGAAGGCGAGCTGTGAAAGGTGTGGCCAGAATAGCTTTGTAAGGAGGCACAATAGACCTTGAGGTCGCAGTGAACTGTAACCCCATTTCAAACTAAACTAAACTTAACTAAGTGCAGTAGGAACTTGAAAGTCAATCGGTCACTAGCGTTAATGCATAATACGATAAAATGAAGATGAGGACTGTTAATATGTGTTTTTTTGATTGAAAATCGTACTTGCACAAACAGAAGGCGATCTCCATGTTCCAAGGCAGACTGGGTTTCCTGTAGAAAGCCTGGAGAGCCTCCATGCAAGAGTTCCTGTTACAACGGGACATATCACAGTGGTGAAGAATTGGTGACAGTGACATCCGGCAGTGGTAGTTATTGTTGCAACTGTCCATTGCCAAGTGACAGGTACTTTGAAATATCATTCTGGAGACTTCGTTTTCTGACCTTCCAGTATCAGACGAACCTGAAAGCACTCTCATTTTAAATTATTCTAAACATGAAAAAATAAACACTTCTAGAAAAAGAGAAAAATAGACTTTTCGACACTGAAGAAACACACCTACTCATAGAAGATATCATTAGGTAGATACCGAATGTGAAAAATAGCGTTTCATAATTTCAGGAGACTTTTTATTCATTTTGAGGTCTATAATCAGCTCCAAATTATCGAAACTTAATTTTTCCACACCCGGTATATTATTAGGATCGTCTTAATGCAATTAATTCAATAGCATCATCGCATAATATGGAGAACACATTTTTTTCTTAGTTCATAAAATTCAGGCGCTACAAAATTTCTATATCACCAGAAGGCAGGAAAAAGCTTGCTTGAAGACATGCTAGTTTTTAGATCGTAACTCCAATATTGCAAATTATTGACAATAATTGCAAATGCCGTATCTACTTTTGGTATTGACCTATCTTTAGTTCTCGAAAAAAAGACAACATATAGCATGTACTCTTGTTTTTGTATTTTTTTAGGTAAAAACCTTATGTACTCATAGAAGATATCATTAGGCAGATACCGAATGTGAAAAGCGTTTCAAAACTTCAGGAGGTTCTTAACTCATTTTGAGGTCTATAATCAGCTCCAAAATTATTGAAACTTAATTTTTTCACACCCGGTGTATTATTAGGATCGCCTTAATGCAATTAATTGAAAAATATCATCGCATAGTATTGATGTCACAATTTTTTCATAGCTTATAGAATTCAGGCGCTACAAAATTTCTGTTATATCACTAGAAGGCAGGAAAAAGCTTGCTTGAAGACATGCTAGGTTTGAGATCGTAACTCCAATATTGCAAATTATTGACAATAATTGCTAATGCCGTATCTACCTTTGGTATTGACCTATCTCTTTTCTTGAAAAAAAGACACATATAGCATGTACCCTTCTTTTTGTATTTTTTAAGGTAAAAACCTTCATGTAATCATATAAGATATCATTAGGCAGATACCGAATGTAAAAACTAGCGTTTCAAATTTCAAGAGGTTCTTTACTCATTTTGAGGTCTTTAATCAGCCCCAAAATTATTGAAACTTAATTTTTTCACACCCGGTGTATTATTAGGATCGCCTTAATGCAATTAATTAAAAAATATCATCGCATAGTATTGATATCACATTTTTTCCTAGCTTATGAAATTCAGGCGCTACAAAATTTCTGTAATATCACCAGAAGGCAGGAAGAAGCTTGCTTGAAGACATGTTAGTTTTGAAATAGTAACTCCAATATTGCAAATTATTGACAATAATTGCAAATGCCGTATCTACTTGTGGTATTGACCTATTTCTATTTCTCGAAAAAAAAAGACAACATATAGTATCTACTCTTCTTGTTGTATATTTATAGGTGAAAACTTTTATCGAATACGTAGAACATTGAATTCTGGCCGTCCTGCTTTATTTTTTTTTTCGAAAAATACATGGCCAAACCTCGTGAAGGATTCAATTGAGTTCCGAAACCTGAGAAAAAATTTTTCCAAAATATGTCATTACGAAAACCTTGATATTTGGCTGAATATTTCGTCACTAAATAATTCATAGTGCATTTTTTCACGCCTCTGATTCGAATTTTTAATGAAGATACTAGTAGTTTCAGATATCTGGTGAAAATCAAGCATATTTCTGTGCTTGTTGAATTTTTTACCGGTGTATATAGGTTTTCTTATTTGAAAAAGCTGTTGATCTAACTAGAGTATTCAAATTCGTTCAAGTTATTTTCATATTTATCCAAACAATTTCAAATTTAATAAAGGATTTTCGAAGGAAAATTATAGAGTAGCCTTAATATATAACAAGAGAACCCGCCGAACAAATATCCTTATATAATGATTTTCAAATCAAAATAAGTGTGATTTCTTCCCTGATACAACCGATAAAATTATAACAAGGGTCTTGTTATGGAGTAGTAGATATTGAATAATTTAACATGGTGCCTTGTAGCAATTCGGAATGAGAACGATCTAAAGGACTACAGAGGAAATATCCCTTTATGGACGAGGAAAATCATATATTCCAGCCTACCTTACGCAGATCAAAGTAACTTTCCCGTTCCGATATTTCGAAATGAAGAGGAACACCCGCCTTAATGCTGAATTTATGTATGATACATCTACTCCGTTCTCAGAATTCTCTTATACACTGTCCGTGAAATCTTGCCCCGATCAAAATGTTTGTCAGAGATATTAATATTCGAACAGAATATTGCGTTTTATTCTTCACAATTATATCGAAATTCACTTCACTATTATGCTTTTTTTGATTCACTCATTCATCGAACATTTTATTTATCTATTTTACTAAGTCCTAAGCAGGAGCTTTTGAGCGCTCGTTCTTTATTGGAGCTATAAGACTATTACCTAAAAACTCTATATGGAGTTTGAGATTGATACCAAATACATTATTTATTTATTTATTCAGCGTATGGCAACAACACAGGTAATTACATAACAAGAATAATAAACTGCTTTTTCCATCTATGTTGAGGTGGCACACTCGTGTACACATAAATGCAGAATCTCAGAACAATCGGAATTATTTTCTGAAAATTATTCAGAAAATGAAATATGTGAAAAATAAATAATAACGAAAATTAAATTCTATGGTTCTGATGATGCGATCCCTTTGAAATTTTTCATGAACATTCAGTATAGTAGTTTTATTTTCAAAATAAATTTCACTCGAATCGGATATTCTGTTATGGAAATATAAAGATTCTTCTTACAATTTTCCAATTGAATTTTCTATGGTTCTGTTGAAAACTATGGCCACAAAATTTTGCATGAAGATTCAGTATATCAATCTTTATTTATGAAAAAATTTTTACTTGAATTGGATGTCCTGTTATGGAAATATGAAGATTTTTCTGTTCACTATTATAATTGAATTTTCATGGTTCTGTTTGAACCATGGCCACGAAATTCTGGATGACCATTCAAATATCGATCTTCATTCACGAAAAAATTTCACTCGAATCCTTTTATGGAAATATGAAGTTTTTTTTTCAATATTTCAATTGAATAGTTCCCAACCATGTATTTTCATTACAACGGAATATAGGGTGACAATTTAAAAACTTGCCAGGCAAATTATGTTGCGAAAAGAATGTTTCCAGAGAAAATGCCGGAAAAATCGATTCCTTTTCGGAACGGGACATATTTTGAGCATTTGTGAGCCAAATCTAATCAACCCTAGGTTTAAGGGTCTTAATAGGAAATAGGAAATGAGCTTTATCTCAATTAGAAGATCACTATCTCTTAACATGAATACTATGGTTTGCAAATTTTTATTGAGTCACTGAAGAAGTTACAGGAGCTGACAATTTGAAAACTTGCCAAACCAATTATGTCTCGACTAGGATATTTTCAGAGAAAATGCCGGAACTGGCTACTACAGCTAGCGCTGAAGACACACAATTTGTTCACCTACTAAGGGAAATTGATCTGATAACGATGAAAAAATCTATATTTTCTGCATTTCTAAAAAACTTTATAGGTTTTCACTCCCAGTCTCTGAAACAGAAATAATTAAAAAATTTTCAATAAAGATGAAGTGCTCCTGCTAAAATCTTTGCACTTATTTGTCAGGAGCAAATTGGTTTTGAAAAAATTGTTGCCTAACAATAAAACTAAAAAAGAAAATAAATGAAAAAGATAATGTTACGTTTTGGTGTTTCTTCAGACAAACATGTAAAATTTTCAGATATTTGTGTGTTTTTTGATTTGCAATCTAATTGACATTGAACACATAGAGATGTTGATTTATTTCATTTAAAAAATTTCTTGATTTTTTTCTTTCTCCAATAAATCAATCCAAATATGATCTATTCCAACAGAACAATTTGCCAAATTATTTACTTCATCTAAAAAATACATGTGGATTCCTTGATTTTCCTTTTATAATTATCAGGTTTCGTCATTAGGATCTTTGTGTTGTTCCAGTTCATCATGATCTCCGCGATTTGAACATACATGATCAGCGATTTGTGATCTTGTGATGTTCTGTTTTTGATGTTATTCTTATGTTCCCGTTCTGTTATCTCTAAAGGTCTTGATGTCTCTCCTGTATAAGATTTTCCACATATACAGGGATTATTTTAAACACATTTTTTTTATCTCATTCATTGGCTTCGTTCAGGTTAGAATGGATCTCAAATCATTTTGTGTTTTGAAACAGTTCTTAGGTTGAATTTGGATCCAATTCTTCTAGGCCAGAATATAAGGAATGACGTTCAACAAATTTGGTTGTTCTTGACCTGTCCCGGCATTTTCTCTGGCAACATTCTTGTCGCGATATAATTGGCCTGGATAATTTTTTAATTGTCACCCTATATGTTTTATAGCCCTTAAAGATTATCTAACCAACAGTGAAAGAATTTTGTCAATCGTTTCAGTAGTTTCAGAGATAAATAGAAGCAAACATATGGTAATGAATCTACATGGATTAAAATGTGAAAAATTATTTTCCCAACCCGAATCAACAAAATATCGGAATTTAATTTGAGCTGAAAGGATCAAAACAGGACATTTATGTTTACGTAATATACACATTGTTTGCTTTACCGGAACCTTACCTGACGCACGGAAGGTGGCCTTTATTTGAATTATAATTGGAGATCTCAGCTCCACAAGCAAATGTCTCTGTTGTAATAATAACCTGGCCTTAAATAACCATGAGTATTCAGATACGTCCAAGTAGACAATACAACAATCTGAATAATCGACAAAGATTAATATCACACCAAATTACGTTCTTCATTAAACAATTTGCATTGTAATCTAGACAACGAAGGTAATGTCACGATTGTTTGGAATCAATCAGGTCTTGTTTGTCATTCGATCCTAACTTCACGTTTAAAACGATAACACGGGAAGTTATAATGAAGCCTAGACCACACATAAACAATATAACGAAGTGAGCAATAGCCAATTATAACGCTGGAAGGCTATTATGCATTTCTCTTTCTCTACGTTCACGTTTGAAAGCGTTTATAACTAGAAACATGAATAGGTGACATTGAAATGGATGAAACGTACCAAATTATTATTTTCTTTCTCAGGGAACACTAGGTTTTATTTTCAAGAATATTTTTTCTGAAGAAACTAGCACAGTGTTTGGGTAACATAGACTATATTACATTGGACCTTTCTGCATTGCGACCAATCATGTCGTTTGTGCGTTACCATACTAGAGGTACATTTTGCCCTAGAATGTAACTTCCTTCGCAAAGTAATCGTTGTATTGTATTGTTATCTCCTGCGAAGAGTTTTCCAATAGGAGGTGTTATTTTGATATTCAAAGAAAAATGCCATTTTTCAATATTAATGATAGGATGGTTATTTCATTATAAAGAAGAAGCTATGCCGTTAATAGTGGAAAATAACATCAGACAAATGACCACCACGACAACGCTTACAGGACCATATCCTTTTAATGAAATTTTCCATAATCAAATCGCAAAGTGGCTGCCCTATGTCCTCGATAGCCTCACGAATTCCATCTTTGAGGTCTTGAATCGATGCTGGGCTATTGGCATAGACCTCGTCTTTCACGCGGCCCCAAAGGAAGAAGTAGCAAGGTGTTAAATCCCAACATCTCGGTGGCCATTTGTGATCACATCTTCGAGAGATAACACGGTCCGGAAACTTTTCCCGCAAAAGATCGATGATGATGATTTGCCGTCTTGAGTTCTTGTGTTAACTGAACTTTATAACCTTAAGACCAAATCGTTATGCAAAATACGGTGTAATGACGTTTGTGGAATGCCTAATTCCAAAGAACGACGAGGAATGGACAAACCTGGGTTTTTTTCAACACTTTCGGCTACAGCAGCATTATTCTCGACTGTTCTTGAGCGACGTGCACGGGTTTTATTCACATCACTAACTTGTTCCAACAGCTCGAATTTTTCCACCATTATCTTTATTGCGTTCCGAAAAGGTGCTTCACGATGACCCAATAATGTTCGAGTTTGACGAACCGTCTCTCTGCCAAATTTTCACCATTTTTATAGTGAATCTTAATAATTTCAATGCTTGCTTGAAGCGTGTATCGTTCCATTTTTATTAATGGCGTAGTTTCTACTTATTAAATGTCAAAAAATTACAGATTCAAACGTGACATCTACCGAAATAGCGGGGTATTCAAAATAACACCTCTTATTGGAAAACCCTTCTGATGGCGTGCTGAATTCTTCTCGGTATTTTGACAGTAAAGAGATGTGATGTATGGCATTTTTAAAAATGGCTTCGTACACAATAGAATAACGCGTTCAAATTATTGAATTATTCAATGGTAATTAGCGTTCTGAAAAAGTTTTTTTAGAAAATAACGTAAATATGATGGTTATCATAATCGTCCATGTGAAAGCTCTATTGGTCGAATTATTGAAAGAAATTCCAAAGACCGGTTCGGTGAAAGATCAAAAGAGTGTTGATTTGGTGTTTGAAAGTGTTGCTAAGGCTCCTTGAATGTCTATTAGACGACGTCCACAACAAGTTGAACTCGGTGGGTCCACAACATGTCGTATTATACACAACGATTTAGCTCTGAAGGCACATAAGGTTCAAGCAACACATGAATCTTAGACGACTGAAACGGTGATGTCAATTGGCCACCAAGATCATGTGATTTGACACCGTTGGACAATTTTCTTTTTATTGGGGTTATGTGAAAAGCAAAATGCCATTGAAAATTTCAACAAAAGTGTGGACGTCTGTGGAGCTGAGAAGAAGAGGCCATTTGCAAGATATTATTTTCCGTAAATAAATGAGATAACTGATACTTCAATTAACAGTTAAAAGTTTTCGAAAATGAATGCAATTTATGTGTTCTATTCGTTTAAAAAAATGAGAAATTAAAACACTTTAGAATGAAAATTATAGAAATATTGTATTGTATTTATCGATTGAAAATAATCTGGGACGATTCTGCATTTCTAAAAAACTTTTTAGGTTTTCACTCCCAGTCTCTGAAACAGAAATAATCAAAAAAACTTTCAATTAAGATGAACACATAGAGATGTTGATTCATTTAATTTCGAAATTTCCTGATGTCATTTCTTTCTTCAATAACTCAATCCAAATACGATCTATTCCCACAGAACAATTGGCCAAATTATCTAATTCATCTACCAAAACATGTGGCTTCCTTGATTTTCCTTTTATTATTATCAGGTTCCGTCATAAGGATCTTCATCATATGATCTCCTCTATTTGAACATACATAATCAGCGATTTGTGATCTGTATGTCTCTATTTTTGATGTTGTTTTTATGTTCCCGTTTTCTTATCTCTAAAGGTCTTGATGTCTCTCCTGTATAAGATTTTCCACCAAACAGGGAATATTGTAAACACAATTTTTTTATTTTTGTATCTCATTCATTGATTTCGTTCTGGTTAAAATGGATCTCAAATCATTTGGAACCAATTCTTCTTTTTTTTCTGAAAGGCCAGGAATATAAGGGATGACGTTCAACAAATTTGGATGTTCTTGACTGTTTTCTGTTTGTACCTGATCATCATA
Organism: Propylea japonica; assembly: GCA_013421045.1. Classification (NCBI taxonomy): domain Eukaryota; kingdom Metazoa; phylum Arthropoda; class Insecta; order Coleoptera; family Coccinellidae; genus Propylea; species Propylea japonica. Next base: position 15,925,770 of record CM024243.1, on the reverse strand, counting down.
AAGTTCGATTAGATATTTTCGTTGTAAATTTGAAATTGTTTTTTCTATAAAATTTGGTGGGTATTGATTATCTAGTAGAAACTCTTTATGAAGAAAAAAATGTATTGTATTGTTATCTCCTGTAGATCCATAGAATGACTTGTTTCCACACCTGTACAAACTCAGAGTTCCTATAGATAGAAGTTAGAACAATTGCAGAAAATCGCTCGAATGAACGATGACAATTTATAAATGAAAGATGAAACTGTCAACATCCGGCAACGTTGTGATCCTACATAGCTTTTGGCATGACCGGACCGAGGCAGGGAGTTTGGCGGTGGTATCAAATATTAAAACACTCACTTTAAATATTTATGCCCCTTGTATCGTTCCTCCCGGATGGTTTGAAATGGATATATTTAACGGAATACTCTATTTTCAGTTTCCTCTTCTTTCACATTTCACATTTTCCAATTTAATTCTTCGGAGCTTTGTTGCCGATTATTGTGAGAGCCGTAGTTGAATTTTCGTCGCAATATTGCACTAAGTGTTTCCAGGCTTGCCTCTCGGGGTGAAATTAATATCATTACTAGTCGAAACATTTCGGATGATGAATATTTTGGCGAGGATAATATGTCAAATTATGCTAATGAGATCAGGAACGAAAGTTGGTTGAAATGAACTTGTCTTTCACGCAAAATTGAATGATAGAAACTCGTCTTTCACGAAAAAAAATGGCTTTTTGTAAAAGGAATTACGAAACCGTTTTTTAAAGAGAATAATTTTAGGTGGTATTCTCATTAATCGATGAGCACAGATAATTATAGTTACAGATTCAACAGCACTTCATTATTTGTATCTTTCATGGTGTGGTGGCCTTCTATGGAGATGGCCGTCAACCAGAACATTATGACTAAATGCCAGAGGAAAGCTTGTTTAAGTATTACAGGCGCTCTGAGGTCTACCCCTACAGCAGCGATGGAATGTCTGCTGGGTCTCCTCCTTTGCACCTAGTTGTGAAGGAGGTGGATATGAAGACAGCTCTAGGAATCTGGCAACGGGGACAATGGCGCGATAGAGGACTCTTCACTGGGCACGCAAGGGCCCTCAAAATGGTTAAGGATGCTCACGCTCCACTTCTCCACAGAGGTGACCGCGCGGGCACTAAGTTCTACTTCGACGAACCCTACAGGGTAATTGTTCCCGACAGAGACCTATATGGTCTTCATCAAACAGGCTTCTTAGTCCAGTGGGTCCCACCTGGTTCACTGATGGCTCTGTCACAGCAACAGGGTCTGGTGCCGGAATCGTGGGTCCTCACTTCAATCAGGCTATCCCTCTGGGGAAGGACTGTTCCATTGTGCAGGCTGAGCTATTTGCGGTTCTTGCATATGCACTAGAAAATATTCGCAGGGGATACTCTGGCCAGCACATTTACATATGTTGCGACAGCCAGGGAACTCTGAAATCTCTATCCGATGTTAGAGTTGATTCTCTTTTGGTAGAAGAATGCAGGAAAGCTCTGCGTGGGCTGGACTCTGATAACTTTTGAAAGTAATCTGGTGTCCGGCTCACGCGGATATACCTGGTAACGTTAAGGCAGATGAACTGGCTAGGCGGGGAGCCGGATTAACATTTGTTGGTCCGGAGCCTGCGCTGCCAATCTGTCGCACATCTGTCAGAAGTTTCTTCAGGAACTGGCTGAACAGGGAATTTTCCTCGGAATGGAGCGCAGGGGTGGGCCTGAGGTGGTCGAGAATTCTCATTGAGAGACCGTCCTCGCGATCTGAGTCAATAGGCTTCTGTTGCTGGAGAGGAAACAACTCGGTCTGGTGACTGGTGTATTGACTGGTCACCTGTTTAACAAGCATTTGAAGAGAATGGGATTGACGAGCTGCTCCTATGCCGGTGGTGCAGGAGTACTGATGAAACGGTTGAGCATATTTTGTCCAACTGTGGGAACCTTAATGAGTTAAGGTCAACACACCTAGGAAATCCAACACCTTCTATCCCTATGGTGAGAGGGACCACTCCTGGCAGGCTCGCTACATTTCTGTCTTTGTGTCTGAGGAGCTGAGTCTCTATAGAACGATGCGGGTGAACAATGGGCCAATAGGCCTCAGTTCGGCCGGAAAGGCACCGCACATAGAAGAAGAATCTTTCATGACCGTGTTTTGAAGAGAATAATTTTAGGTGGTATTCACATCAATCGATTCCCTACGAAAGCACAGATAAATACAGTTACAGATTAAAGAGCACTTCATTTCTTGTGTCTTTCATTCCCAGTTACTAAATAAATATCACAGTTCAGATTGGAATGCAGCAGATATGTTAAAAATTTAAGAAAAGGAGCTTTTGAGCGCTTGTTCATTGGTAGAGCAATAAGACGATAATCTCAAATTTTTATATGGGACTTGAGGTTGATACCAAATATATAAATGCAGAATCTCAGCACAATCGGAATTATATTCTGAGTGAATATGTAAAAACTCAATAATTAAAAAGAATTAAATTCTATGTTTCTGATGATGCGATCCTCTTGAAATTCTGCATGAACATTCAGTATATCAGTCTTCATTCAGAAAATAAATTTCACTGGAATCGGATATTCTGTTATGGAAATACGCGTTCAATAAGTAGTGAGCCTTACAAAGAAAACGAATGATTTTTGTCAAAATTACTAATTATTCTTCAACATAGTCTTTTATTAGCTGGAAAGATTAAGACCAAAGATTTTACAACATTGCGCTACCTTTTGAATAATAGTAAGATTTGTCGAAGTCACTACATGTGGTTCATGCCTCAGAGATTGAAAAAAGTTTAAACTAATTATGGCAACATGAGGTCGAGCATTATCTTGCTGAAATTTTGGGTTCTCGAGCTGGTGTTAGTAAGGGAGAATATAAAGCTCCACTATTTCTTGAAGGTAACGCAGCGCAGTCATGTTACCTCGAATAAAGATTGAAGGTCCTGCATGTGCAAAAACCCTATTCTATAGAGCCAATGTCCGCATCGGCATTTAACAAAGAGTCAATATCGGCTTCCTCAAACAGATGGTTTTGTTGTAAATTCAAAAAATTGCAAAAAAACGACTACAACATTTGAATAACAGAAGATGTTCACATGAAAAAACCAGATTTCTTTCTCCAAATTTTAATAATTCGCCCTGGGTATTGCAGTTTCTTCATAGATAGTATATTTGGATTTTAAGATAAAGAAAAAATGACAAATAAAAAATTATTTGCCTTTAAGGAGGCTAACCTAACAAATTTTTGAAACATAGATAAATTGAAATAGTAATCATCGAAATGAATACAATCTTCAATTTATAGGCTCACAGAACCTTCTTCATGCGGACTGGGATGATTTATTCAAGATGTTGTCAATGAGGGAAGAGACAGACCGGTTTCGGCATGAAGAAGGTTCTGTGAGCCTATAAATTGAAGATTGTATTCATTTCGATGATTACTATTTTCAATTTATCTATTTTAAAAAAAAAGTATATTTGGAGTTTAAACATTCAGGAGTGAAAAAGAACACTGAGTTTTTACCTACATTTATTTTTCTTCTGTAATTATAGTTCAGCCAGGACACTTGCTGGATATGTATTCACTATAGTCATCATCAGAATATATTCCAGAAATTTATGCATGTACTAGTTAAATTGATGCAGATATAAATTGAATCTCGAGATGTATAAACCTCAAAAGGAAGCAGGTATTCGAAAAGCAATATCACGTTGTAAGGAAGTTTTTTCCTCAGGAGAAATGGACAGAAATAAAATTCTTCGAATTGCTGGCATACGAGCTACCTCTCTTGAAATTTCCTATCCCCTTTTAGCATCAATTGTGTCGCTGCAGCTAAATAACCCCAATTTCTACTGAATCCAAACCTAGGGCATAACCGTTCAGGAAAATAAATTCGCCACTTGACGCGATAATGCAGGATAAAATGTTTCTTTTTGAAAACCATATTTCCGCGTTATATGTATTATATTATATAACTCCGACAGTGTTATGCTTAGAATTCATCATCAATGCGTCGTTTACTGAAAAAACTACAAGAAAACTACCCTTGATATTCAGTTCCGACTTTGAATAAATTGGATTGATGATTTCCTTCCCTTCGAATCGGAAGATAATCGTTGTATCAACTGAACATCTCTTAGAGAAAATACGGATTTTTTATTATGAGAAGCTAACATAGTATTTCACGCGAAATATCTGTAAGCTTTGAATTATGAGTCGGGGGTAGTTTTGAAAAACTCGCTTGAAAATTTCGACTCATTTTGTTGGAGAGATGCAGAGACCAGAAAGTTGTCGGTCCTCATCGTTTACGAACTGAAATCGTTTTGCCCAAATGTCTGTTATTTTCGAATTTTGAGCCAACAATGGTCTCAAACGATAACTTTCGAGGGTATTATCCCAGAGTTCGTTAACCAAGCAAATCGTACATGGTGTTCCGTAAAATATGGCCATTCGAAATTTTTGTTCCTTTATATCTCTAACAAAACGAAACCAATCGAAATGAAATTTTGCAACCACATGCAAGATGTTCATAATAATCCTCAGGCAAAATTCCGTGTCCAAAGTGTCAACAGAACCATAGAAAATTCAATTGAAATATTGAAAAGAAGAATCATTATATTACCATAACAAGATATTAGATTAGAGTGAAATTTATTTGGCGAATAAAATATCGATATACTGAATGCTCATGCAGAATTTCAAGAGTATGGCATCATCAGAACCATAAAAATTCATTTGAAATATGGAAAAGAAGAATTTTTATATTTCCATTACGAGATATTCTAATCGAATGAAATTCATAAAATTTTATCCCATTTTCGCGTCACTAAAAAAATCAATTAGTTTTCAGTCTAAATTTCATCGGTTTCAACAGGAATATAAAAACAAATAGATCAGGGTTTGATATTTAGAGTCAGTTCGATTAATTCATACTCTATGTTATGATTTAGAATGTCGGTAGCCTTAATAAAAAACTACATGCTTCTACTCAGAGTATAATAAATAATCATGAAAGACTATTGAAAGTTTCGGTCGGACGTTCGTTTATATGGAAAAAAAATTCCGATAATTAAAATTTCAATATCGTTATCCCAATATAAACAAGCGTGCAGTAGATTCCGTCCTCACGTCAGGGCTTCCTTCAATTTTTAATTCAGAGTAGAAGCAGATTTTTGCTAGTTGGAAAACTTCATGAACTGATGTGTTTGATCCCTTTTTCATCCATTTAGTGACATCCTGAACTTTCATGGCCTTAATGGATTTTTTATGTCAACTAATTGATAACGAATTCCGTATCGAACAATCTGAAATGGAGGTGTGTATGAGTGCTTACTTATTCTGTATCTATAAACTATAATCAACAAGTACACACAAAAAGGTATAATTATTTATGGTTTATCCTAAACAAACATGATGGTTCGAAGAAACTGGGCTTGAATTCAACCCTCTAGCTTGTTCTCAAGAAAATGCTTCATTCGGCCAAAAAGTGCTATGGTATTACTCTTATAATTTTTTAACCAGAATTCGCATCTCATACTGGAAAGTACATATCGAAAGGAAAGAAAATAAACAAACAAAAATAAATAATAAGTCGAAAGGAATGAAAAATAAACAAAAAAAATTAATAATAAGTCAACAGAACATTCCTAATTTCTGCATAATCACTGGTTTAAACAGGAATATAAAAACAAATGATATTTAGATGACAGTTGGATCAATTCCTACTCTCTGTGCTAAAACTTTTGATAGCCATTCATCATTAATTTAAATTAAAGTAGAAGTAGATTTTTTAATAAGGCTTCCGACATAGTATAAACCCTATGTCGGAAGCCTTATTAAAAATCTACTTCTACTTTAATTTAAATTAATGATGAATGTATATCAAAGTTTTCGGACGTTCGTTAACATAGAAAAATATCCGATAATCAGAATTTCAATATCGTTTTCCCGATATAAATAGGTGCACAATAGATTCCGACTTCACGTCAGGGCTTCTTTCAATTGTCAATTCAGAGTAGAAGCAGATTTTTTTCAGTTGGAAAACTTGAACACGAACCGATGTGTTTGATCCCTGCTTGAGCGCTCGTACTACTCAAACTAGTGCTATACCGTTTTGCCCAAATGTCTGTACTCCTTGATGATGAATCCGTGGTCAAATTCAATTCTGTCTGTGGGGCCGGCCGTCCGTTAGCACAATCACTTTCGAAGAAAATCTCCTAGAGACTTGAAATTTTCAGGGTGAGTTCGGTTTCCAAATATCTCGTTTAATTTCGTTAACCAGCCAAATCATGCAGGCTTTTCCATAAAAAATGGCCGTTCAAAATTTTTGTTCCTGAATATCTCAGACAAATCGAAACCAATCAAAATGAAATGTTGTGGCTGCACGAAAAATGCTCATGATAAGCCTCATGCAAAATTTTGTGGCCATAGTGTACACGGAACCATAGAAAATTCAATTAGAATATTGAAAGAAGAAACTTCATTTTTCCTCAAAAAGATATACGATTCTAATGAAATTTATTTTAAGAATGAAGACTGATATACTGAATGTTCATGTAAAATTTTGAGGCGTTAGTGTTAACTATAGAAAATTCGACCGGAATATTGATGATAAGAATCTTTATATTTCCATAACAGGATATCCGATTCTAGTGAAATTCAATTTGTGTATGAAAACTGATATACTGAATGATCTTTCAGAATTTCATGAGGATCGCATCATCAGAACCATAGAATTCATTTATTTTATTTTATATTTTTCATTTTCTGAATAATTCCCAGATTTCTGTATCAATCTCAAGTCCCATATAAAGCACCTGCTCAGGGTTTTTCCCAAATTTTCATCCAATTAGTTACATCCTGAACCTTCATGGCCTTAATAGATTTTTTGTGTCAACTGATTGATCACGAATTTCGTATCGAACAATCTGGAATGGAGGTGTGTATGAGTGCTTACTTATTCTGTATCTATAAACTATAAGCAACAAGTACACAAAAAAGTACAATAATTTATGGTTCATCCTAATAGACCTTCAGAGTGGACCATTGTAGAACATGATGATTTGAAAGAACTAGGCTCGAATTCCACCCTCTAGCTGAATAAAATACTTCATTCAGTCAAATTCTTGAACCAGAATTCGCATCTCACATTTCAAAGTACATATCGAAAGGAAAAAAAATAATAAGTAAACAGATTATATTCCTAATTTCTGCTTAATCACTGGTTTGAACAGGAATATTAAAAAAATCTACTTCTACTTTAATTTAAATCAATGATGAATGGCTATCAAAAGTTTCCGGACGTTCGTTCACATGGAAAAATATCCGATAATCAGAATTTAAATATCGTTTTCCCGATATAAATAGGTGCGCAATAGATTCCGACCTCACGTAAGTGCTTCCTTTAATTGTCAATTCAGATTAAAAGCAGATTTTTTTCAGTAGGAAAACTTGAACATGAACCAATGTGTTTGATCCTTTTTTGAGGGCTCGTCCTACTCAACTAGTGCTATATAGTTTTGCCTAAATGTCTGTACTCCTTGATGACGAATCCGCGGTCAAATTCAGTTCTGTCTGTGGGGCCGGCCGTCCGTTAGCACAATCACTTTCGAAGGAAATCTCCTAGAGACTTGAAATTTTCAGGGTGAGTTCGGTTCCCAAATGCCTCGGTTGAGTTCGTTAACCAGCCAAATCGTACAGCCTGTTCCATAAAAAATGGCCATTTAAAATTTGTTCCTCAATATCTCAGAGAAATCGAAATCAATCAAAATGAAATGTTACGGCAGCATGAAAGATGCTCATAATAAGCCTCATGCAGAATTTTGTGGCCATAGTGTACACAGACCCATAGAAAATTCAATTGGAATATTGAAAAAAAAAACTTCATATTTCCGTAAAAAGATATACGATTCGAGTGAAATATGTTATGTGAATGAAGACTGATATACTGAATTTTCATGTAAAATTCTGAGGCCATAGTGTTAACAGAACCATAGAAAATTCAACTGTAATATTGATAATAAGAATCTTTATATTTCCATAATAGGATATCCGATTCTGCTGAGATTTTGTGAATGAAAACTGACATACTGAATGATCATGCAAAATTTCAAGAGGATCGCATCATCAGAACCATAGAATTAATTTTTTTATAGTTAATTCATTTTTTTATAGTTTATTTCATTTTTTGAATAATTCCTATAATATAATTCCGATTGTGCTGAGATTCTGTATCAATCTCAAGTCCCATATAAAGCACCTGCTCAGGGTTTTTCCCAAAATTTTTCATCCAATTAGTTACATCCTGAACCTTCATGGCCTTAATGGATTTTTTATGTCAACTAATTGATCACGAATTCCGTATCGAACAATCTGGAATGGAGGTGTGTATGAGTGCTTACTTATTCTGTATCTATAAACTATAAGCAACAAGTACACAAAAAAGTACAATAATTTATGGTTCATCCTAATAGACCTTCAGAGTGGACCATTGTAGAACATGATGATTTGAAAGAACTAGGCTCGAATTCCACCCTCAAGCTGAATAAAATACTTCATTCAGTCAAATTCTTGAACCAGAATTCGCATATAATATTTCAAAGTAGGTACATATCGAAAGGAAAAAAATAATAAGTAAACAGATTATATTCCTATTTCTGCATAATCACTGGTTTGAACAGGAATATTAAAAAATCTACTTCTACTTTAATTTAAATCAATGATGAATGGCTATCAAAAGTTTCGGACGTTCACATGGAAAAATATCCGATAATCAGAATTTAAATATCGTTTTCCGATATAAATAGGTGCGCAATAGATTCCGACCTCACGTCAGTGCTTCCTTTAATTGTCAATTCAGATTAGAAGCAGATTTATTTCAGTAGGAAAACTTGAACATGAACCGATGTGTTTGATCCTTTTTTGAGCGCTCGTCCTACTCAAACTAGTGCTATATAGTTTTGCCCAAATGTCTGTACTCCTTGACGACGAATCCGTGGTCAAATTCAATTCTGTCCGTGGGGCCGGTTGTCCGTTAGCACAATAACTTTCGAAGAGATTGTCCTAGAGACTTGAAATTTTCAGGGTGAGTTCGGTTCCCAAATGCCTCGGTTTAGTTCGTTAACCAGCCAAATCGTACAGCCTGTTCCATAAAAAATGGCCATTTAAAATTTGTTCCTCAATATCTCAGAGAAATCGAAATCAATCAAAATGAAATGTTACGGCAGCATGAAAGATGCTCATAATAAGCCTCATGCAGAATTTTGTGACCATAGTGTACACAGACCCATAGAAAATTCAATTGGAATATTGAAAAGAAAAAACTTCATATTCCCGTAAAAAAATATACGATTCGAGTGAAATATGTTATGTGAATGAAGACTGATATACTGAATTTTCATGTAAAATTTGAGGCCATAGTGTTAACAGAACCATAGAAAATTGAAATATTAATAATAAGAATCTTTATATTTTCATAATGGGATATCCGAGATTTTGTGAATGAAAACTGACATACTGAATGATCATGCAAATTTCAAGAGGATCGCATCATCAGAACCATAGAATTCATTTTTTTATAGTTTATTTCATTTTTTGAATAATTCCTAGAATATAATTCCGATTGTGCTGAGATTCTGTATCAATCTCAAGTCCCATATAAAGCACCTGCTCAGGGCTTTTCTTAGATTTTTCATCCAATTAGTGACATCCTGACCTTCATGGCCTTAATGGATTTTTTATGTCAACTAATTGATCACGAATTCCGTATCGAACAATCTGGAATGGAGGTGTGTATGAGTGCTTACTTATTCTGTATCTATAAACTATAATCAACAAGTACACAAAAAGGTACAATAATTTATGGTTTATCCTAATAGACCTTCAGAGTGGACGATTGTAGAACATGATCGTTCGAAGGAACTAGGCTTGAAGCGTGTTTTCCACCAAACCTTTGACCTGATTTTCTTCCCACATTCATTTTGGATTCCAATTTATGCGTAAATCAAAATTAGATCTTTACGTGTTTGAAAAGAGCACGGGAAATTGGTGGTAACTTCTGAACAGCATGAAATAAACAACTCGAAATGGTTGACCTCATTCATGGGGAAAAACAACAATAACTACTGCCAGTCGTTTTAGAGTGTTATTTCCGATTCTTGTAACTCTTCAGGATGTGACCGATTAAAACTTTCAATGGTTTAATGAATTTCAACGTAACTTTTTGACGTTGCATCTAATTTGCAACAAGACATTGGGTGAACCACCTGAGGTTTAATCGATAGGATGGGAATATTTTCATAGTTTTCAATGGCTACTGTGTTTCATGGAAAAATTTACTCCTGCCGATGACTTGAGTGATTCTATTCCTCAAACTAATACAGTTAGTAGAAATGTCTTTCTAAAAAACTTTATAGGTTTTCACTCCCAGTGGCTTGCAAACAGAAATAATTAAAAAAATTTCGATTAAGATGAAGTTCTCCTGCGAAAATTTTTGCACTTATATGTCAGGAGCAGATTGGTTTTGAAAAAATTGTTGTGTTGTGTGTTTTTTCATTCGCAGTCTAATTGACATCATCCTTTTCATTAATTCCTTTTTCATTTTACTGTTAGGCAACACTTTTTTCAAAACCAATTAGCTCCTGACAAATAAGTGCAAAAGTTTTCGCACGAGCACTTCATCTTAATTTAAATTTCTTTAATTGTTTCTGTTTCAGAGACTGGGAGTGAAAACCTTCAAACTTTTTTAGAAATGCAGAATCCTCCCAGATGATATTTCAATCGATATCTAATAGAAATGTCATTACGTTTTAACTCATAGCTGTGATTTTGGTTTAGACAACAACAAAATATTTAAGGAAAAATGCTATTATTCGGAGAATGGGAATCTTTCGCTATTAACTCAGAGGTGGAAATGTTTAAGTTTTTCGTGAATCTTTCTGAAAATGTAAATATATTTTGTAATTTAATCGATTTTTACAATCTTCAAAGCAAAGTTTTCGCTAGTCGTACAACGTAGACAAACGAATTAACGATCGATAAGACAAGTATGAACTTGACAAATACGCAAATAATTGACAGTCATGCCCAATACAGTCAAAATTGTGGAACAAATTCATTTTCTCAAAAGAAAAATATTGGGCAACAAAATCCTGAAACAAGTCAATTTTACCGAATTTTGAAGGATTTTTGTTGCACCCCGTGCCATCACCATCAACCCTCTGAATTTTTAAATGGGTAAAGTAGATCATGTGGTACTTTTTTTGGCAAGGTTTTTGTATCTTCTTAACAAGTATGCAGAAATTTAAATTTTTCTGATGAATTAGTTTGTTCAAAGAGGTTTTCAGTATGTGCATTTTGTCAGGGCTCATTTACTTTGAGATGATAATCCTGATGATTGTCACCGAATGAAAGTCGACCATTACAGTTTTGTTTATTCACAACTTTCAACTTCTTTCAACACCTCACGTGAAAAATTAGAATCTGTGAACAAAAATTGCGTTGTCAGAAATATTTTTTTGAATTGAAACATTTCATCGAAAAGTTTCAATTTCAGTAGAAATGTACTAATTACATACTTACTTAAGATCATAACTGAAGCGCAGTGTTTCACAAATTCTAATTTTTCTCGTGAGGGGTTTAAAGGGGTTGAAAGTTGTGCATGAGCAAAACTGTAATGATGGACTTTCATTCAGTGAAAAATTTCATTAGATACCATCTTCTCAAAGTAAATGAGCCATGACAAAGTGTACATAGTAAAACCTCTTTGAACTAACTCATTTTTCAAAAAAAAATTTTTTTCTTGAAGATGTTGCACTCCTGTATCTAGAAGAGCTCAGAAGACTTTTACGATAAGAGTAATCAGTGAATACTTAAATAAATAGAAAAATAAACATTTACTCATTGAAATTGTAAGTGGACGAAATCAAAATTTGAATGGAATAGTGTGTAATGCCGCATCATCCGTTTTTATACCTTCTTGATTCACTTTTCCTAGTGAAGGATTCTGCTTTGTAGAAGTTTCGTACACGGTTCTTCAGATGTTAGGATTCCCCACTTTTGAATTTTTAAGGGACCTTTTTCTCAAATTACTTTTATTGATAGGAAAGAAGCCTTTCCAAGTTCATCTTGGGTTCTTATACAGGGTGTTTCATTGGGAAAGGGAAATACTTCACAGGTGCATAGGCGGCACCAAGACGGTTCTAGAGATACCCCATTTATTGGGTCTCACTGTCTTCATAGCCGAGATACAGGGTGTTTTATGAATTTTGCCCGTTTCTTCCTGAGGCCGTACCAAACGAACCACCCGTATATTTTCTTCATATTTGGCAAATATGTTCCTAATTGAGAGCCCAAAATATCATGCAATAACTGCCTCGAAAATCCAGGTCCGGGTTAACAAAAAATTATGAATCGTTTGAATCCTCGAAACAACACCCTGTACATCGGAATTTTGAAAATCTGTTTTGATATTCGAAAGCACCACTAAAAACTAAACTGAGACGTATCCTTCAAATTTCGCGCAGAAAGTTTTACTGCACAAATTTTCAAGGTAAAAGTGAAGTTTTTAGAAACTTGGATACCCGAAAGTGGTTTGAAGTGACTTTAACAATAAATTATCAACATATTGAATCCATAATTATTTCATCATTACTTTACAATTCATTTTCACATTGGTTTTCTTTTTTATAGCTGTATACTTTAAAATCCAGGTCCGGGTTAACGAATATTATGAATCGTTTGAATCCTCGAAACAACACCCTGTACATCGGAATTTTGAAAATCTGTTTTAAAATTCGAAAATACCACTAAAAACTGAACTGAGACGTACACTTCAAATTTTCGCGCAGATAGTTTCAATGCACAAATTTTCAACGTAAAAGTGAAGTTTTTTAGAACTTGGATACCTGAAAGTGGTTTGAAGTGACTTTTAACAATGAATTATCAAAATATTGAAATCCATAATTATTATACGTTATGATGCAACTCACTTCTCAATAAATGAAAACTAATGTGGAAATGAATTACAAAGTAATGTTGAAATAATTATGGATTCAATATTATTGATAATTCATTGTTAAAAATCACTTCAAACCACTTTCAGGTATCTCACTTCACCTTTACGTTGAAAATTTGTGCATTGAAACTATCTGCGCGAAAATTTGAAGTGTACGTCTCAGTTTAGTTTTTAGTGGTATTTTCGAATTTTAAAACAGATTTTCAAAATTCCGATGTACAGGGTGTTGTTTCGAGGATTCAAACGATTCATAATATTCGTTAACCCGGACCTGGATTTTCAAATATACGGCTATAAAAAGGAAAAACCAATGTGGAAATGAATTACAAAGTAATGTTGAAATAATTATGGATTCAATATTGTTGATAATTCATTGTTAAAGTCACTTCAAACCACTTTCGGGTATCCAAGTTTCTAAAAACTTCACTTTTACCTTGAAAATTTGTGCAGTAAAACTTTCTGCGCGAAAATTTGAAGGATACGTCTCAGTTTAGTTTTAGTGGTGCTTTCGAATATCAAAACAGATTTTCAAAATTCCGATGTACAGGGTGTTGTTTCGAGGATTCAAACGATTCATAATTTTTTGTTAACCCGGACCTGGATTTTCGAGGCAGTTATTGCATGATATGTTTGGGCTCTCAATTAGGAACATATTTGCCAAATATGAAGAAAATATACCGGGTGGTTCGTTTGGTACGGCCTCATCAGGAAGAAACGGGCAAAATTCATAAAACACCCTGTATCTCGGCTATGAAGACAGTGAGACCCAATAAATGGGGTATCTCTAGAACCGTCTTGGTGCCGCCTATGCACCTGTGAAGTATTTCCCTTTCCCAATGAAACACACCCTGTATACAAAAGTTTCTCTATCTCACCCTGTAATCACTGAAAATAGAAATGGATGAGTTGATAAATTCAAAGGGGACAGTGTATAAACAGATAGTGGTGCCGCATCATCGATTTAAGAACTTTGGAATGAATGTAAACTGCTGAATATGGGAAAGCAAGATGCAATCGAAATTGTTTTTGGACAAATTGAAAAGGAGGAAAGTTCATTCAAAATGAAAACGATTTCAATTAAGAGTTCAGTAAGGTATGTTCCACCAAATGTGAATGATATCAGATTTGGTAGTTTGGGTCAGACACGAATGAGTCCGTTCTTTATACCTTCTTGATTCTGTTTTTCTGGTGAATGACTCTGCATTGTAGAAGTTTCGTATACGATCCATCAGAAGTTGGGATTCTCCACTTCGTTTGAATTTTAAGGGACCTCTTTTTTCAAATTACTTTTATTGATTGGAAAGAAGCCTTCCAAGTTCATCTTTGGGGGCGTTATATATAAGAGCACTGGGATTTCTTTTCTTCCAGCTTCTCCTGCTATCAGAACGAAGGTCATTTTCCTACCTTTTCCTACACAGAGTTGTCTTCTCGGCGTTTTCAGATTCCTGCTGTTCATCAATTCATTTCTAGACTGATCTCCACGCGACAGTCGAATGAATGGATGAAAGCAATGACTAAAAATACCCTTCCGGAATTCACGCTTGGAAGAATGGTTTCGCACCTCGATCTATACAGTGTGTCTCAATATGAAGTAAACAGGTATCGTCCACCTTGATAGAATTGCTAAAAATCTATTTAAAATTTCCTTTACACTACTGAATGATTGGCATGTTCTCAGTGGAAGGAAAAGGAGTTTTGGATATTTCAGGTTGCAGTCAGAAGTAACTTCATTGTATTTCTAAAGAAATTTTAAGGTTTTCACTCCTGTCTGTAAAACAAAAATAATTTAAGAAATTTTCATAAAGATGAAATGCTCCTGCGAAAATCTTTGCACTAATTTGTCAGGAGCAATTGGTTTTGAAAAAATTGTTGCTAACAGTAAAACTAGAAAAGGAAATAAATGAAGTGGATAATGCAACGTTCCGGTGTCCATATCAGACACCATCTTCAAACAAACTTGTAAAATCTTGGGAATTGTGTGTTTTTCGTTTACAGTCTAATTGTAATTTAAAGTTGTCAACACATAGAGATGTTAATTTATTCAATTTCGAAATATCCTGATGTCATTTCTTTCTTGAATAAATCAATCCAAATACGATCTATTCCAACAGAACAATTGGTCAAATTAGTTAGTTCATTTGATGAAAAACATGTGGATTCCTTGATTTTCCTTTTACAATTATTTCATCATAATTAAAATTTTTTTAATTATTTCTGTTTCAGAGACTGGGGATTGAAAACCTAAAAGTTCTTTTGAAATGGAGGAATCCTCCCACATTCTATTTCAATCGATTACTATCATTGTAGATTTTGAATATATTGAATCTAGATCATGATTGATAACATTTCTGGCTTTCTTTTTCACTTCTATACCTGTTCACTAAGCAAGTGTTTCTTGATGGTATATTAAATCGTCTGTGGTTGCATAATTGTAATAAAATTATAGTTATAGTTATTCAATTAACTAGGTCATTAAAGGTAGCGACTTATGGTTAAGATATTTCAACGCGTAAGTCGCTAGATTGATAACCGAGTTGATTACAGGCTTTTCCGACGACCTCAAAATACATTCTAATTTTGCACAAGATATACCATTGACATAATAAAATTTCAATGTTCCTATGTTCCAGTAGAGTTTCGACATTTCTCGAAGTGCTTCTGAATACTTTGTGTACAGTTGACATGAGGATTGCACTTTGAACTAGCATAAATTGAACATCAAAAGGGGTCATAAATGTTCAATTTCGTATTCATTCAACGATATTCGGGTAAATGCATTTTTACTTCCGACTTTGAAATTGATTTGAATTAAATGTGAAGAACGTATTCATTTGCAGAGTTTTTCCATTTTATTTAGAGGTGAATAATTTAGAATAGATAGATCGCAGATTCGATCAACATAGTCATGTATATACTCGATCAAATGAGAAAGAGCTAGCCGGGAAACAAGAAATTCACACGTTGTATTTGAAAAACAAATTGCATTCAATATATTATTCACTCTGTATTCATTTCATTTTATGAGGTCATATCGAAGAAAAATTGCGTTGATTCCGATTAACTCCGGTGAAACACAATCTTTTGTATTTCTTTTATGGAAATGTTAAATAAAACTGTTTGTACCTTGAAAGTAGTTTCTGATGTTCGAGATGAT
Source organism: Propylea japonica (assembly GCA_013421045.1). Lineage (NCBI taxonomy): Eukaryota > Metazoa > Arthropoda > Insecta > Coleoptera > Coccinellidae > Propylea > Propylea japonica. The sequence continues at coordinate 15,909,596 of CM024243.1, read as the reverse complement.
TATCGTTAACCAAAAATAATAGGTTAGGACGAATTAAAATTACAGGTCTAAATAATGATTTGAACTAAAATGAATATACAAAATGAAAATTCATACGTTTATCAGTAACGCATGTATAACATGAACAAATGAAAGCGGAGGATAATATAAATCGATTTAAAAATCAACCAATATTAAACCCATACTCGGAACCAATTCCGTCAACGCACAAAGAACATGCATAGTGGTAATATCAAACAGAGCATCCATAGATAGCTATTACGCCCTATTATTATATTTGGGGCTCTTCAGTATGGAGGAGCTCCGTCTGAAAGGTATTCTAGGTTCCCCTTTCTCAGAGCTAGGCGACATTTCTTCCAATAAGGAAACCTAGAAGAGAGAAGAGCCCCAAATAGGCGAAAGCTATCTAGGATGCTCTGTTTGATATTATCACTATGCATGGTCATTGTGCGTTGACGGGATTAGTTCCGAAGTATGGGTTTAATATTGTTTGATTTTTAAATCAATTAATATCATCCCCGTTTTCATTGTTCATAAAATGAATATATTTTAATGGTCGATATCTGAATATATGAATATAATGAAAATTAATGGCCTTCAAATTGAAATCAAGAAAGATTATATAATTTTAAACTCATTGCTGAAATCAGCTGTATTATCGTCAAAACAATTTTTTTCTTTATACTCGAATCACACATTGCACTTCAATATGAATTGTTGACTTCTAAAAAACACCTTCCCCATAATAACTCGAAATTCGAAAGTGCTTTAAAAAAGATTTAAAATTCTCTGTTGACGAAAAAAATATTTTTTGAATTCACTAAAGTTCAACTAGATTATTGTGCTGTAAAAAAAGTGATATTGATTCAACTATAACTGTACTAGCGCGCTAAAGGTCCTGACGCCACGTCAGTGCTTCGATAACTTTTTTTATACATACTTGCATATTTCTGTTGATGGTTGGAAGGTCCCGGGTTGAACACCTCTTCCTCAGGATAGTGGCTGTAGTTAAGGGCCGAGGTCTTGCCTTTGTTCCTAAGAACACTGACACTAATATGATCGTGGTCATGATGGGCATCGATCGTTTGTCCGCGTCAACTAGCGGGTTTTCGACAATGGCATGCCTAGCCCGTAGTCAAATGAGGTAGACGCATTGTCCGAGGCTGAAATTCACCTTGTCTTCAATAGATGAATTCGTTGGTTTTCGTTCGAAAACACTCAATCACGTTGCGAATAGTGCAGGTTCATGATATGGCTTCGATTTGGTTTCTTTGGGAATTTATTTGAAAAAAAATGAATAAGATAAAAAAAACAACGTTGAGCAGGAGTAACTCGAGATGACTCAACTGCGTGCATGAGGAGATATCAGATACTGATATATTGTTTACTTTTTCTGTTCAAGTTCAATTTTCACCAAGAAAACAC
>CM024243.1:15852465-15908071 GCA_013421045.1 Propylea japonica | reverse complement strand
AAAGAGGAATACGAGATCCCTGTAAAACTTCAACGCTGCGAGATCCCCGTCACAATACATATCAATACGAGATCCTCCCGTATATACATTATATACATTTCACCGCATTAACCCAACGAGCTCTGTTCAACGTTGCCAGATTGGCGGATCTCTGAATGGACGCAAAATTTCTATATTTGTGTATATCAATAAGGGTCAGAGTCGCAATTAAAAAATGGATCCCTCAGGGAGCATTACATCAAATTTAAAACGAATATATATGCCAAGGTCGAAGTAGTTGTTAGTGGAGAATGGAGCAGGTGTTCTTTTTTATAGTTTATTGCAGTTGAATGAATTGGGAGAGATATCCGTCTCCGCTTGCTCATTTTCGTATGCGGAACGTTCGTCATTCAGTATCAAATGATTATTTGAAAATCGTTAGGGGATTTTAATTTTGGTTGTTCCAAAATATTGTTCAACTAAGATTTCTATGTATTAGGATTATGGTTTTTCATGTGAACAAATGTAAAAGAACAAACTATTTGATCGTCACTGAACGATATATCTGGTTTGCCTCAAAATTCAACATATCCGCATTTTTTCGAGAAAATCTTGAGTATGGTTGATGCGCATTTCAGTTTATTTTCATTGAAAGTAATGTTGAAATTTAAAATATTGGTATTTCAAATATTCTTTTCAAGATTTTTGTATACAATTTGTTCAGTCGAATCAATGTTTCCTTTTTACCCTGTATAAATTCTTGTGAAAGTTTAAATATAATGATAATTGATGAATGGGAGATTCGAAATTCCATTGAAAAAAATTCTTCAGATCCACTGAAGTGGAGTCAAGAGTTTTTGTGATTTAAAAAAAAAGTTTTGAAAATTTAGTTAATTCAGCTGCTAATAAGTCATAACCACCATTACGATTTTTTCAACAACAAAATTCGCCAAGGTATACACGATTTCTGAATTATTTTTTATATTTTCCGTGAAGAAATACTTTTAGGACATACTTCATTTAACATTTGATTCGAGTAATAGGTACTCTGAGTTGATAATTGGGACGGAAAACTTGGAGAAAAATAGTCACCTAAATCCTAATGAGCTTTTTCATGCAATGAATATTTCTTGCTTCAGTAGAAAAATCAACATAATGAATAATTTCAATATTCATCAGAAAAATTCCGACTGGTTACATTCGAACTGTAATATTTATGTTTTATCCGTATAACACAAACCAGGAAGTTCCGGTGGTATTGAAAAATAATTATTCGATTCAATTCAAGGTCAAAAAATACTGAGTGTGCTCAAAAAGCGGTTTTCAAATCTAAAATATAACTCACCCTACTCAAAGAAATATTCCTCAAAATGATCACCCTTTATATAGTGATATGAGTGACAAATGTCAAATTTTAAGTGGGGTTCATCGAAAATATCGTCGTTAAACTGGTAGTTTGGGAACGTAGATACTAAAAAGTCTAGTATAAGATCAATGACTTTTTCGTTTTTTCAAACCAATTTTTTGAGCGGAACATATTTCATCATATGCCTTATTTCAAATTTACTTTTCATCTGTTGAACCACCTGAAGACTTATTCTTGTAGGGAACCTATTTGCTTATTTTAATCTCTTAGAAATTTTAACTTGAATATTAAATACGAAAAAATTTTGACAAACCATTGTTTGCATATAATGAAGAGGTTTATGTAGATTGATATGGTTTGCAAATTTAAGAATGTGATATTTTATCTTTCCCGAACGCTATGGAATCGCAGGTTGATTTTAATTTTTATATTTCTGACTGGAAATGTTTTCATGATATTGCAGGTTTTTTTCTGGTAGAAGTTTTAATAACATAATGAAAGTTAATCAACAAGCTTCAAACTTTAATTCCTTGGTTTAGTGTTTTCAGTATTACTACAAACATAAGAAAAACAAAATTTTTACAATATGCTGCTAAGAATTTCTTCATTTAGAACGTTGATGATAAGTATTTATTGTTTTCAATAAATGCTTGTTGTCTTTAGAGCCAAATGTAAATGTGAAACCTCTTGAAATATTCCTTGTTAAAGGTATGGTTACCACTCAATACCGACAGATTTATGAAAATTTTATTTGCAAGAAGATTTCATTACTATTGCACGCATAAATAATGTAATTCCAATTTTCTCTGCAAATTGTATACTCGTAATTTAACTGGAAATTTTTAAATTTTAGAACTTCACAGTAGTTGCATTTGGAATTTTTATGCACGGATGGTGTGTTTCTACTGATTGTTTTATCTCATTTCTCAATTAATTTGATTGATTTTGCTTGTTCCCACAAGCACTCATGCTCTTTGTCAAAATATTACTAACTTGTTTTTTAGAATTTTTTCTCGGAAAAATCATGCATAATATTGCTGATCACTGTTCATCTCGAATTTCAGAAAAAAAATTGTAATTGAAATTCCAAATAAATTATAATGAGCGCTCATTCTACTTAAATGAAAATTTGTGTGGTCATAGTGTTAACAGAATCAAAGAAATTTCAATTGAAATATTTAAAAAAAAAGATCTTCATATTTCCATAACAAGATATCCCATTCAAGTGGAATTAATTTTGTTTATGGAGACTGATATATTGAATGCTCACATTTCAGGAGGTTTGCATCATCAGAACCGTAGATAAAATTTGTTTCATTTTCAGTTTTTACATATTTCACTTCTGAAATAATTTCCAGAATATCCATTTTATGAGCAATACATTTCAGGTATTAGCCTCATTGCTGCAAATAAGCGCTCAAAAGCACCTGCTCAGGGCTTCCTTAATTTTTTTCATATGTATTCAGATACAAAAAAAGTTTTGACATTAAATATTTTCATTAATATCCTGCCAGCGAATCTGCTGATGCTACAGGATTTCCTTTATCAAATCACATAAAATGTCGTTGGAAGATTTTTGCCTTCATTTCATATAGACTGTAAAATTTGAAAAGAAATCAATGGAATTTCAGCTCCCCTAGATTCTCGGTAACGAATGATGATTTGAAAAATTTAAGAAAGCCTTTGATTCTGAGAGCACGTTCATTGGTGGATCAATGAGGCTATTACCTCAAAATTTTGTATATGACTTGAGATTGATACTCAATGTTTGAATCCAAAATCTCAGCATGCTCGGATTATTATTTTTATATTATTCTGAAACTCAAATAGGTAAAAACTTGACAATTAAAATAAATATATTCTGTGGTTTTGATAATGCAATCCTTTTGAAGTTTTTCATTCCATAACATCAATTTTCATTCACAAAATAAATTTCACTCGAATCGGATTTTCGTCAGGGAAATATAAGGATTCTTCTTCAATATTTCAATTGAATTTTCTATGGTTCTGTTGGCACTATGACGACACATGATCATTTTGAATGTAGCTGCAAAATTAAATTTTTAATTGTTTGTTTTGTCTGAGCTATTGAGGAACAAAAATTTTGAATGGCCATATTTTATGGAACACCCTGTACGATTGGCTGGTTAACGAACTTAATTGAGGATTTCGGACCCGAACTTGCCCTGAAATTCTCAAGTCTCTAGGACAAACGCAATTCGAAAGTTATCGTGCTTACAGTCGGCCGGACGGCCCTATGGACAGAATTGTATTTGACAACGGATTCGTCATCTTTCGAAACCATTTTCGGCTCAAAATTCGAACATTACAGATATTCGGGCAAAACGATATAGCACTCGTTTAAGTAGAATTATGCCAAGTAAAATTTTTCGGAAATATAGACCGTAATAATAACATCAAATTTCCATTTCTACTCTAATCAGATAAAAATAGTAAGGGTATGCGCAATTAGTCCATAGTTACATCATCAATTCATGAAAATCATCCAAACCCTATAGGTATATTTGTAGTGAAGGGTGAGTTCACGACATTTATATTTCTTAGAACAAAAATTATTCACGAATAAGCTTTAAAGCTTGCCTGAAATTTAAATATGGAACATTATTAATAATGATTTTTTTATCGTCTTCTCTACTATTTCCCATTCGAAACTAGGATTCTCAAATGAATTCCAAAGCAAAATGCATGCTATTGCAACGACAATCACCTGTTCTTATAGGATTATAATTAGTTCATATTTTCCTTGTTAGATCAAATCCAGGAACTCAACTTTACTCTATAATTATTTTTGCCATACTCTGTTGTTCACAAACTCTGCACAAACCTGTGTGCTATTATTATTTAATTAAGTATGAAGTCTTATTTCGATCATATCAGTAGGTAAGGTGAAAATACAAAAATTAATTTTCGACATCATCTAGATTCTAGATAGTGTTCAATTTTCTGTTATCCGACTTTCACAAAATTTTGCGAATAATTAGTTCATATTTTCCTTGTTAGAGCAAATCCAGGAACTCAACTTTACTCTATAATTATTTTTGCCATACTCTGTTGTTCACAAACTCTGCACAAACCTGTGTGCTATTATTATTTAATTAAGTATGAAGTCTTATTTCGATCATATCAGTAGGTAAGGTGAAAATACAAAAGAAATAATTTTCGACATCATCTAGATTCTAGATAGTGTTCAATTTTCTGTTATCCGACTTTCACAAAATTTTGCGAATGCGTTTGTATCATTAATGCGCAACATAATACCATATTTTACCCCGATTAGTAGACTAGTCTTAAAAATGAAAACTAACAGAATACGAGTGTCTATAGCTTCGAAAAAACTGATAGGGTACATTCATAAAATTTTCTGAGATATTCTGTACCTTAACTAACTCTGAAAATTTGAAAGCAGTTTATTTGAACCAAGGATCTTTGTTCAGTGAGTCCAACCTAATAGTTTTAGACTTATTTTCGAAAAACTCGAAAATAACAGAGGACTGATTAAGCTGACTGCATTTTTTGTTCAGGTTTACTGAAAAAAGTTCTCTCAATATATCATTCACAAGCGCCATCGTTTCCTCACACTGGATTCCTGACAATAATAATTCAATCAAACCCAAGCATCCGAAGTCTAGAAAGCAAAATATTGATTCTGAATTGACGGTGCATTCGTCTCAGAGTAACAAACAACTGGTACATTCAGTAGAATTGAAATCCATTGAACATAAACCAAATAACTTCGTTATACTTGTATGTTATGTAATTTGGGCGCTAGGAGATCCAAGCGGCGTTGCCATTTTTGGATCTCGTTGAGCACCATACGCACCTCTTAGCCGAAATACATGACCGACGATAACTCCATTTCCCTTGATCCTCCCGTATATACATTAAATACATTTCACCGTATTACCCCACGAGCTCTGTTCAACGTTGCCAGATTGGCGGATCTGTGAATGGACGCAAAATTTCTATATTTGTGTATATCAATGAGGGTCAGAGACGCAAATAAAAAATGGATCCCTCAGGGAGTATTACACTAAACTTAAAACGAATATATATGCCAAGGTCGAAGTAGATGTTAGTGGAGAATGGAGCAGGTGTTTTTTTATAGTTTATTGCAGTTGAATGAATTGGGAGAGATATTTCCGCCTCTGCTTGCTCATTATCGTATGCAGAATATTCATCATTCAGTATCAAATGATTATTTTAAAATCCTTAGGTGATTTAATTTTGATTGTTCCAAAATATTGCTCAACTAAGATTTCTACGTATTAGGATTATGGTTGTTGATGTAAACAAAATATAAGAGAAAAAACTATTTGATCGTCATTGAACGATATATCTTGTGTTGTTTTCCTTAAAATTCAAATAATCCGCATTTTTCGAGAAACTCTTGAGTATGGTTGATGCGCATTTCAGTTTATATTCATTGAAAGTAATGTTGGAATTTAAAATATTGATATTTCAGATATTCTTTTCAAGATTTTTGTATACAATTTTTTCAGTCGAATCAATGTTCCTCTTTTCACCCTGTATAAATTCATGAAGAAGAAGAAATATAATAATAATGGATGAATGGATAATAATAATGGATGAATGGAAGATTCGCAATTGCATTCAAAAAAATTCTTTAGATCCACTGAGGTGAAGTCAAGAGTTTTTGTGCGAACATTGTGATATTAAAAAAAGGAGTTTTGAAAATTTAACAAGAAAAAATTCAGCCCTTAATAAGTCATAACCATAATTTTGTCAACAACAAAATTCGCCAGGGTATTAAGGATTTCTGAATTATTTCTATATTTTTCGTGAAGAAATACCTTTAGGATATACTTCATTCAACATTTGATTCGAGTAAGAGATACTCTGAGTTGGTAATTTGGACGGAAAACTGGAGAAAAATAGTCACCTAAATCCTAATGGGCTTTTGATTGCAATGATTTATTCTTGCTTCATTAGAAAAATTACATAATGAGGATTAATTTCAATATTCATCAGAAAAATTCCGACCGGTAACATTCAAACTGTAATATTTTATGTTTCATCCATATAACACAAACCAAAAAGTTGGTATTGAAAAATAATTATTCGATTCAATTCAAGATCAAAAAATATTGAGTGTGCTCAAAAAGCGGTTTTCAAATCTAAAATCTAAAACTCACCCTACTAAAATAAATTCCTCAAAATGATCACCCGGTATATAGTGATATGAGTGACTAATGCCATAGACCAAAATATCTTTTAAATATCATCTCACCCTAGTGTTTTGGCAAAGAAAGGTGAAAATTCCTGTATAAGTCAAAGATTCGAATTTCCCTATGAAAAAGAAATGACTGTTAACTTCAGATCTCAGAGGCTCACTGAGAAATCCAGACTTGCTTCTGGCTATAGCGCAGCAAATGGGGTTCTTCGAAATTAACGTTCAACTGATAGTTTGAGAACGAAGATACTAGAAAGTCTGGTATAACATCAATGACACTCTTTCGTTTGTTCAAACACAATTCATTGCGCGAAACATATTTCATCATATGACTTATTCCAAATTTACTTTTTGTCTGTTGAACCATCTGAAGCCTTATTCTTGTAGGGATCCTATTTGCGTGTTTTGATCTCTTAGAAATAATTAACCTGAATATCAATTACGAAAAAATTTCGACAAACCATTGTTTGCATATAATGAAAAGGTTTATGTAGATTGATATGGTTTGCAAATTTAAAAATGTGCTATTGTATCTTTCCCAAACGCTACGGAATCGCAGGTTCATTATCATTTATATATATTTCTGACTGTGAATGTCTTCATGAGATTGTAGGTTTTTTCTGGTAGAGTTTTCAATTATTATATAATGAAATTTAATCAAAAAGCTTCAAATTTTAATTCAAACCTTGTTTTGGTATTTTCAGTATTTCTACAAACATTGTAGTTTTCAATAAATGCTTGTTGTCTTTAGAGCCAAATGTAAAGGTGAAACCTCTTGAAAAAATCCGTGAAAGGTATGGTTACAACTCAATACCGACAGATTTATGAAAATTCTTCAATCCGGGATTCCGTGGTTGATTATTACTGATATTTCGAACTAGGAATGCGTTTATGAGATTCAAGGTATTCTGGTGAAAAAAGTTTATTATTTCTGTTCTCGGAATTTTACAACCAACCAAGGTCCAATCAAGCATTCGAACTTTATTTTGGGATTCTATACGGAACGCGAAGAAGATAAACTTCCAATTCCTATGCAGGGTAAACTTTTTCTTACAGCGAAAATATAGACAGAAGCCAAGCAATGATTTTTCTTCGGGTCATTTTCGACTGATTAACTGGTTTCAACTCATTTTAATACTCATATTTTGCAATAGAAAAAGTTTTGATATTTTCGTTGGTAATTTTTTGCATTGATTAAAATACACGATTCGTAGGTAGCAAAAATAATTTAAAACTACTATTTCCCATGGTCGTAATTTCCACTAATCAGAAAAGCGAAATTTCGAGTCACAAATGGTTTCTAGGTGGAGATTTTGTTTGGCAGGAGCTGTCAGCAGTTTATTCGAGATAACCCGAGGCAAAACTTGTTGTATTCACATTATTTTCCATACATAATGCATGCAGAATAATCTGTTACTCATGAAATAGTCTAGTCAAATACTATTCGGATATCGATTTTTCCTATGAAAAAAATCGATAAAACACTATGCAAAGTAATATTTGCAGTGCAAAAATCCTCGTCTTCGACTCGGATTGTTGCCACAAGCACTCATGCTCACTGTGCATCTCGAATTCAGAAAAAAAATTTAATTGAAATTCCCAAACAAATTATCATTAAGCGCTCGTTCTATTTACGCGAGTCGTTTTGCCCAAATATCTGTTTTTATCGAATGCTATAGGATTTGACTCCTTGACGATGAAAGCGTGGTCAAATTCAATCATGTCCGTGAATTGTCCTTGGGACTTAAAATTTTCAGAGTGAGTTCAGATCCTAAGTTGAGTTCGTAAATTGACCAAATCTTACAGGGTGTGCCATAAAATATGGCCTCTCAAAATTTTTGTTCTCAGACAAAACGAAACGAATCAGACTAAAAATTTGCGGCCAGATGCAAGATGCTCATAATCAGCCTCATGCAAATAGGCGCTCAAAAGCATCTGCTCAGGGCTTTCTTAAATTTTTCTTTTCCATTTGTATTTAGATACAAAAAAAAGTTTCGACCTTGAATATTTTCATTACTATCCTGCCATCGAACCTGTTGATGCTTATCAAATCACCTAAAATGGCGTTGGAAGATTTTTGCCTTCATCTTATATAGACTGTGCAAAATTTGAAACGAAATCAGTGGAATTTCAGCTCCCCTAGATTCTCTGTTACGAACGATAATTTGAAAAATTTTAGAAAGCCTTTTCTTCTGAGCGCACGTTCATTGGTGGATCAATGGGGCTATTACCTCAAAATTTTGTATATTACTTGAGATTGATACTCAATGTTTTAATCTAAAATTTCAGCATGATCGGAATATTATTTTGGATATTATTCTCAAACTTTACTATGTAAAAACTTGACAATTTAAAATACAATCCTCTTGAAATTTTTCATTTCATTACATCAATTTTCATTCACAAAATAAATTGCACTCGAATCGGATATTTCGTTGAGGAAATATAAGGATTCTTCTTCAATATTTCATTTACATTTTCTATGGTTCTGTTGGCACTATGACCAAACATTTTTTGCGGAACACGTATTATGAGTATTTTGAATGTAGCTGCAAAATTAAATTTTAATTTGTTTGTTTTGTCTAAGATATTGAGAACAAATTTTGAATGGTCATATTTTATGAAACGATTGGCTGGTTAACGAACTGAACCGAGGATTTCGGACCCGAACTTGCCTGAAAATCTTAAGTCTCTAGCACAAAAAAAAATGCGAAAGTTATCGTGCCTACGGTCGGTCGGACGGCCCCATGGACAGAATTGTATTTGACAACGGATTCGTCATCTTTTGAGAGCATTTTCGGCTCAAAATTTAACATTACAGATATTCGGACAAAACGATATACCACTCGTTTGAGTAAAACAAGCGCTCTAAAAAGTAATTATGCCGAATAAAATTTCTCGAAAATATAGACCGTAATATTAACATGGACTTTTCCATTACTACTCTAATCAGATAGGAATAGTACGGGTAAGCGCAATTAGGTCCATAGTTACATCATCAATTCATGAAAATCATCCAAACCCTATAGGTATTTTTGTAGCGAAGGGTGAGTTCACGACATTTATATTTCCTAGAACAAAAAATTTTCACAAAAGAGCTCTTAAGCTTGCCTGAAATTTAAATATGGAATAATTATTGATGAATTTTTATATTGTCTCCTCTACTATTTTCCATTCGCAACTAGGATTCTCGAATGAATACCAAAGCAAAAGCATGCTTTTGCAACGACAATCACCTGTTCTTATAGGATTAAAAGAAGGTCCATACTTTCCTTAGTAAATCAAATCCAGGAACTCAACTTTACTCTATAATAATTTTTGCCATACTATGTTTTTCACAAAACGCTACACAAACCTGTGCGCCATTATTATTCAATTAAGTATGAAGTGTTACTTCTATCGTATCAGTAGGTAAGGTGACAATACAAAAAAAATCAATTTTTGATATCATCTAGATTATCTTCAATTTTCTGTTATCCGACTTTTACTAAATTTTGCGAATGCGTTTGTATCATTAATGCGCAACATATTACCATATTTTACCCCAATTAGCAGATTAGTCTTAAAAATATGAAAACTAACAAAATACGAATGTCAATAGCTTCGAAGAGACTGATAGGGTACATTCATAAAATTTTCTGAGATATTCTGGACCTTAACTAACTCTGAAAATTTAAAAAGAAAAAGTTTATTGAAAAAACTTCATTTAATATATCATTCACAAGCGCCATCGTCCCTTACACCGGATTCCTGACAATAATAATTCAATCAAACCCAAGCATCCGAAGTCTAGAAAGCAAAATACTGATTCTGAATTGACCGTGCATTCGTCTCAGAGTAACAAACACCTGGTTCATTCAGTAGAATCAAAATCTATTGAATATAAACCAAATAATTTCGTTATACTTGTATGTTATGTAATTTGCGCGCTAGGAGATCCAAGCGGCGTTGCCATTTTTGGATCTCGTTAAGCACCACACGCACCTCTTAGCCGAAATACATGACCGACCCTAACGCCATTCCCTTGAACTAAAATGTATAATTACAAGGTGATTAGTGAGCCGTCGGAGCTCCATCTCAAACTAAACTTCGTCAGTAGGTTATATAGGACCTAAGAACACCAAAACCGGTGAAAAACGCTACGAGATCCGGCCTTCGGATCTCATGATCTCGCAGCGTTGAATGGACTACCATATACAGATCTCGTATTCCTCTACAAGACATATATATATATAATATATATAATATATATATATATATATATATATATTATATATAATATATATATATATATAAATATACTCAGGGGGCTTCGGCCTTCGGGGAGTGACGACCCGCGTACCTGAGTCACCAGCCCACCGAGGTTAGCACCCTCGAGTGGGCTCATGTAAACACGCTGGTCCAGTTCTTCGGAGTAGAATTCAGGGCGGAAAGGAGTCTCAGGCGGCTCCTCTCGGAACCGTCCAGAGGTTAGGCCTGTAGGGGAAAGGTGTGGGGCGAGCGGCGCACCACCCCGAGATGGCACCGTAAGGCCAAGTCCCGGTACTCCACAGAGAGTAAGCTCAAGTCGCTTGAGTTTGCAGATAGATGCAAACTCCGCTGCTGGCAGCGCACACCGGGACAGGCGAACACGCTGGACGACAAAGGAAAATTGTATGGTTATGCGTGCACACTATATTGCTACCGACTTAGCTATGGAACCAGGAAAAACCTACAGACAACATCTTGTAGAGGTATGGGAAAATATTTGCCCGAGCAGACCAGCATATGCTCAATTATTGTCTAATAGAGTGCGATGGATACTGCAAAATCAGAAATTATCTCGAGCTGAACTGGAGAACATCAAAGCCAGTTGCTACCCACAAATCCTAACCGAGCAACTCAGCTCTGAATTACAAGAGCGAACTGCGGAGGTCATCGGCTAGGATACGGAGAAGTGAATTGCACACACAATTTGAGAACAACAACGAGATGGAGCAGCGATTTCTCGGAAACGTATTGAAGTTTCGGGAATCACACCGGAGAAGAGACCGAAGATACCCCGCATGCAACATTCCAGGGAGTTCCTTGCCACAGTCAAAAATATCAACTTGATTCTTTCAAAGTATGCGGAGAGAGTCGACACGTTGAAGGAAATCGTTGATTTTGTGTATGCGGGAGCAGTTACTGCGTGTGAGGTACATGGCCAAGGGACGGAACATCACCACGGTCCGAAGCCATCAATTACGCCTCCTTGGAAGAAACGCCTGGAAGAAAAGATCGTCATTATCAGAAAAAAAATTGGAGTTATACATGCTTATATCGCTTCTGATGCTCCGACAGCGAAGGTGGTTAAAGCTGTCAGGAAAATATCATCCGAGTTCCGGGTAAAGCGTAGGGATCCTTCATTCAGGGATAGGTTGTCTGTAGTCCTGGACAATCTGAAACAAAAAAATCAAAGCGTTGGGTCATCGTATCCGGCGTTATAATGAAAGAAGTAAAAGATACAAGAATAACAGGATTTTCTACCAGAACCAGAAACAGTTCTTTCGGGACTCGAGGGGGCCGAACAGAGGGATGGCCGCCGGGTGGATCCTGGTACGGCTCATAAATTTTGGAGCGAGATATGGTCCGACGGTGGGGTCCACGACGATCGAGCATACTGATCGGTGAGGCCCAGTCTCAGATTCCTGATGTTCGGATGTCCGAGGTGCAGATCACTGAGGCAGACATAGGTGATGCTTTAAAGGGCTCGAAAAACTGGTCTGCACCTGGACCAGACAAACTGCACAACTACTGGTGGAAACATCTGACCAGTACACACGGAGCTCTCGCCAGACTGCTCCAGAGATCCCTGGAGGATCCAACAACAGTCCCCGATTTCTTCACAGTAGGAGTGACTCATCTTTACCTAAAGACGGAAATCTCCAGGACCCAAGAACTATCGCCCCATAACCTGCCGATCAACTGTCTATAAGATCCTAACTGCAGTGCTCACCAGGTACATAAGCCAACATTTGAGAAACAACAACCTCATGGCCCGTGAGCAGAACGGCGGGAGAATACGTACCAAAGGGTGTAAGGAGCTGTTGGTTGTTGATTACATACTTACCAAACAAGCCAGGCGGAAATTAAGGAATATCTCTGTGGCCTGGGTTGATTACCAAAAGGCCTTCGACTCGGTCCCTCATCATGGCTGGTAAAAGTGTTAGAGATGCACGGAGTTAATGATAAGGTCATCAAGCTATTGGCGCACCTTATGAAATCCTGGAGGACGTCATTGTTGTTGGGGACAGGAGACCGTATGGAGGAGTCTGATACAATTAGGATCAACCGTGGTATCTTTCAGGGGGATACTTTGAGCCCGATCTGGTTCTGCATGGCGCTGAATCCTCTCAGTATGATACTGAACAACACAACCTATGGATACGTCATCGACAAACAGAGGAGAACTCGGATTAACCATCTGTTATATATGGATGATCTGAAGCTTTATGCTTCTAATGCCGACCAGCTAAAGAGACTCCTAGAAATCGTGTCAACTTTCAGTGACTCCATAGGCATGAAAATGGGCATAGAGAAATGCGCTACTCTTGAAGTGAAGAGAGGAAAAATTCAGGGGACCAGCAAGGGAACAACTTTGATGAACCAAATAACGATCAACCCTTTAAGCATAGAAGAAACCTACAAGTACCTAGGAATTAGACAGGCATTGGAAATCAAGACCTCAGAGATGAAGGAATTATTTAGACAAAAATTATACAAAAGAGTCAACCTCCTTTTGAAGTCCAAACTCAACTCCAGGTCTTTATTCACGGCAATCAACATCTGGGCGATCCCGAGTATAACGTACTCCTTCGGCATCCTGACTTGGTCCCTGACTGATTTAAGAGAAATAGATAGAGCAATAAGATCTATGCTCACAAAGTACGGAATGCACCACCCCCATGCATCGACAATCCGGCTTTACCTCCCACGACATCAAGGAGGCAGAGGCCTCATGAATCTAGAAAGTGTCCACGAGGGTAGTATAATCTCACTGAGAAACTACTTCTGAAAGAAAACTCACCTCTGTTCATGTCCTTATGTGAGGCTGATGATAAGATCACTGCATTGAACCTGTCCCAACCGGAGCACCTGGATACCCGACGTTCGCGGGAAGACATGATGGAAGAATGGAATGCGAAGGCTCTCCACGGAAGATATCCCAGTCACCTGAAAAATAATAACCATGTTAATGAGGTAGAATCACTCACCTACTTACGTGCGGGATACCTGTTCCCTGAGACAGAAGGGCGACTAATTGCCATTCAGGACCAGGTTGTGGCGACAAGAGCGTACATGAAAAACATTGCTCGGATTGACATTCCTACAGATCGATGTCGCAAGTGTGGCCAAGCGCTGGAATCCATCCAGCACATTACTTCGGCATGTCCAATTCTCGCTCCAAGGGATTATCTTGAGAGGCATAATTCCATGGCAAAAATCTACCATCAAAAGATCGCTCTGAGACTTGGCTTGTTGCAGGATGAAACCCCTTCGTACTGGTATCAGCCGAAGTCATTGTTACAAAGCAATGAATATAAATTATACTGGGACACTACCTTGGTAACGGACAGGGGTGTTGCCCACAACGGCCGGATGTCGCTGTTTTTGATTGAAGAGGAAGACCTGTATGTTGCTGGATTTCACCATCCCGGCAGATGACAACATCTCTAGAGCCTACTCTGAAAAGATCAATAAGTACTCTGATCTGGCGTTCCAGCTTCGCGAGCTTACGAACTCCAGACCATAAGTATACTCCCGATGATTATATCAGTGAACGGTCTGATTGAAAGGCACTTACCTGAAAAACACAAAAAAGATTGTGCTTGGACAACGACACATTTCTTCCTCTCAGAAGCAGGTTATCCTGGCACTATCAGAACTGTCAGGAAGTTCCTGCAAGGTCCGTAGCAGCAAACACTTGTCTTGGCCCACCAGCCCGACAAGGGTTCTTCTCCGTTTTGAAAGCGGTGGTAAAAAAAAAAAAAAAAAAAAAAAAAAAAAAAATATATATATATATATAGATATATATATATTATATATATAGCAAAGTTTAAGGGGTATTGGGATCCCAATACCCCTTAAACTTTTGCTATAATATTTCGGGAGTTACCTTTCCATTGATATATATATATATATATATATACATGTCTTGTAGAGGAATACGAGATCTGTATATGGTAGTCCATTCAACGCTGCGAGATCATGAGATCCGAAGGCCGGATCTCGTAGCGTTTTTCACCGGTTTCGGTGTTGTTAGGTCCTATATAACCTACTGACGAAGTTTGAGATGGAGCTCCGACGGCTCACTAATCACCTTGTAATTATACATTTTAGTTCAAGGGAAATGGCGTTAGGGTCGGTCATGTATTTCGGCTAAGAGGTGCGTATGGTGCTTAACGAGATCCAAAAATGGCAACGCCGCTTGGATCTCCTAGCGCCCAAATAACATAACATACAAGTATAACGAAGTTATTTGGTTTATATTCAATTCTACTGAATGAACCAGGTGTTTGTTACTCTGAGACGAATGCACCGTCAATTCAGAATAAATATTTTGCTTTCTAGACTTCGGATGCTTGGGTTTGATTGAATTATTATTGTCAGGAATCCGGTGTGAGGAAACGATGGCGCTTGTGAATGATATATTGAATGAACTTTTTTCAGTAAACCTGAACAAAAAATGCAGTCAGCTTAATCAGTCCTCTGTTTTTTTCGAGTTTTTCGGAAATAAGTCTAAAATTATTAGGTTGGACTCACTGAACAAGGAACCTTGATTCAAATAAACTGCTTTCAAATTTTCAGATTTAGTTAAGTTCCAGAATATCTCAGCAAATTTTATGAATGTACCCAATCAGTCTTTTCGAAGCTAAATATGGTATTATGTTGCGCATTAATGAAACAAACGCATTCGCAAAATTTTGTGAAAGTCGGATAACAGAAAATTGAACACTATCTAGAATCTAGATGATATCGAAAATTAATTCTTTTGTATTTTCACCTTACCTACTGATATGATCGAAATAAGACTTCATACTTAATTAAATAATAATGGCGCACAGGTTTGTGCAGAGTTTTGTGAAAAACAGAGTATGGCAAAAATAATAATAGAGTAAAGTTGAGTTCCTAGATTTGATCTAACAAGGAAAATATGGACTAATTATAATCCTATGAGAACAGGTGATTGTCGTTGCAATAGCATGCATTTTGCTTTGGAATTCATTTGAGAATCCTAATTTCGAATGGGAAATAGTAAAGGAGACGATATAAAAAATCATTAATAATTGTTCCATATTTAAATTTCAGGCAAGCTTAAAAGCTCATTCGTGAATAATTTTTGTTCTAAGAAATATAAATTTCGTGAACTCACCCTTCACTACAAATATACCTGTAGGGTTTGGATGATTTTCATGAATTGATGATGTAACTGTGGACCTAATTGCGCATACCCTTACCATTTCTATCTGATTAAAGTAGAAATGGAAAATTTGATGTTATTATTACGATCTATATTTTCGAGAAATTTTATTTGGCATAATTACATTTTTGAGTGCTTGTTCTACTTAAACGAGTGCTATATCGTTTTGCCCGAATATCTGTAATGTTCGAATTTTGAGCCGAAAATGGTTTCGAGAGATGACAAATCCGTTGTCAAATACAATTCTGTCCATAGGGCCGTCCGGCCGACTGTAAGCACGATAACTTTCGAATTTCGTTTGTCCTAGAGACTTGAGATTTTCAGGGCAAGTTCGGGTCCGAAATCCTCAATTAAGTTCGTTAATCAGCCAATCGTACAGGGTTTCCATAAAAATGGCCATTCAAAATTTTTGTTCATCAATAGCTCAGACAAAACAAACCAATTAAAAATTTAATTTTGCAGCTACATTCAAGATGCTCATAATAGGTGTTCCGCAAAAAATGTGTCGTTATAGTACCAACAGAACCATAGAAAATTCAATTGAAATATTGAAGAAGAATCCTTATATTTCCTTAACGAAAAATACGATTCGAGTGAAATTTATTTTGCGAATGAAAATTGATGTAATGGAATGAAAAATTTCAGAAGGATTGCATTATCAAAACCACAGAATTTTTTTTTAATTGTCGAGTTTTTACATATTTGAGTTTCAGAATAATATCCAAAATAATATTCCGAGCATGCTGAGATTTTGAATTCAAACATTGAGTATCAATCTCAAGTCATATACAAAATTTTGAGGTAATAGCCTCATTGATCTACCAATGACCGTGCTCTCAGAAGCAAAGGCTTTCTTAAATTTTTCAAATTATCATTCGTTACCGAAAATCTAGGGGAGCTGAAATTCCATTGATTTCGTTTCAAATTTTGCAGTCTATATGAAATAAAGGCAAAAATCTTCCGACGACATTTTATGTGATTTGATAAAGGAAATCATGTAGCATCAATAGATTCGCTGGCAGGATATTAATGAAAATATTTAATGTCAAAACTTTTTTTTGTATCTGAATACATGTGAAAAAAAATTTAAGAAAGCCCTGAGCAGGTGCTTTTGAGAGCTTATTGGTGCAGCAATGAGGCTAATACCCTGAAACTAGGTATTGCTCATAAAATGGATACCAAATATATAAACGCGAAATCTCAACACGATCGTCTAGATATTCTGGAAATTATTTCAAAAGTGAAATATGTATTTGTCTCCATAAACAAAATTAATTCCACTTGAATCGGATATCTTGTTATGGAAATATGAAGATCCTTCTTTTTCAATATTTCAATTGAAATTTCTTAGATTCTGTTAACACTATGACCACAAAAATTTGCATGATGCTCATTATCAGCATCTTGCATCTGGCCGCAAATTTTTATTTTTATTGGTTTCGTTTTGTCTAAGAACAAAAAATTTTAGTGGCCATATTTTATGGCACACCCTTTACGATTTGGCTGATTTACGAACACAACCGAAGCACTCGGGATCTGAACTCACTTTGACAATCTCAAGTCTTAAGGACAATTTATTCGAAAGTTATCGTGCTAACGGATGTACGACCCCAAAAACATGATTCAATTTGACCACGAATTCATCGTCAAGGAGTCAAATCCTATATCATTCGATAAAAACATATATTTGGGCAAAACGATAAAGCACTCGTTTAAGTAGAATGAGCGCTCAATTATAATTTATTTGGGAATTTCAATTAAAATTTTTTTTCTGAAATTCGAGATGAACAGTGATCAGCAATAGTATGCATGATTTTTCCGAGAAAAAAATCTAAAAAACAAGTTAGTAATATTTTGACAAAGAGCATGAGTGCTTGTGGGAACAAGCAACATCAATCAAATTAATTGAGAAATGAGATAAAACAATCAGTAGAAACACACCATCCGTGCATAAAAATTCCAAATGCAACTACTGTGATGTTCCAAAATTTAAAAATTTCCAGTTAAATTACGAGTATTCAATTTGCAGAGAAAATTGGAATTACATTATTTATGCGTGCAATCGTAATGAAATCTTCTTGCAAATAAAATTTTCATAAATCTGTCGGTATTGAGTGGTAACCATACCTTTAACAAGGAATATTTCAAGAAGTTTCACATTTACATTTGGCTCTTAAGACAACAATCATTTATTGAAAACAATAAATACTTAACATCAACGTTCTAAATGAAGAAATTCTTAGCAGCTTATTGTAAAAATTTTGTTTTTCTTATGTTTGTAGTAATACTGAAAACACTAAAACAAGGTTTGAATTAAAGTTTGAAGCTTCTTGATTAACTTTCATTATGTAATTAATAATTCTACCAGAAAAAAACCTGCAATCTCATGAAAACATTTTCAGTCAGAAATATATAAATGATAATCAACCTGCGATTCCGTAGCGTTCGGGGAAGATAAAATATCACATTCTTAAATTTGCAAACCATATCAATCTACATAAACCTCTTCATTATATGCAAACAATGGTTTGTCAAAATTTTTTCGTATTTAATATTCAAGTTGAAATTTCTAAGAGATCAAAATAAGCAAATAGGTTCCCTACAAGAATAAGGCTTTTCAGGTGGTTCAACAGATGAAAAGTAAATTTGAAATAAGGCATATGATGAAATATGTTCCGCTCAAAAAATTGGTTTGAAAAAACGAAAGAGTCATTGATGTTATACTAGACTTTTTAGTATCTACGTTCCCAAACTATCAGTTTAACGATAATTTTCGATGAACCCCACTTAAAATTTGACATTTGTCACTCATATCACTATATAAAGGGTGATCATTTTTGAGGAATATTTCTTTGAGTAGGGTGAGTGATATTTCAGATTTGAACCGCTTTTTGAGCACACTCAGTAGTTTTTGACCTTGAATTGAATCGAATAATTTTTCTAATGAAGCAAGAATAATTCATTGCATAAAAAGCTCATTAGGATTTAGGTGACTATTTTTCTCCAAGTTTTCCGTCCCAATTATCAACTCAGAGTACCTCTTACTCGAATCAAATCAAATGAAGTATGTCCTAAAAGTATTTCTTCACGGAAAATATAAAAATAATTCAAAAATCGTGAATACCTTGGCGAATTTTGTTGTTGAAAAAATCGTTATGGTGGTTATGACTTATTAGCAGCTGAATTAACTAAATTTTCAAAACTTTTTTTTTAATATCACAATGTTCGCGCAAAAACTCTTGACTTCACTTCAGTGGATCTAAAGAATTTTTTTAATGCAATTTCGAATCTCCCATTCATCAATTATTATTATATTTAAACTTCTACAAGAATTTATACAGGGTAAAAAGGAAACATTGATTCGACTGAAAAAATTGTATACAAAAATCTTGAAAAGAATATCTGAAATATCAATATTTTAAATTCCAACATTACTTTCAATGAAAATAAACTGAAATGCGCATCAACCATACTCAAGATTTTCTCGAAAAAATGCGGATATTTGAATTTTGAGGAAAACAAGATATATCGTTCAGTGACGATCAAATAGTTTGTTCTTTTACATTTTGTTTACATCAACAACCATAATCCTAATACGTAGAAATAACAATCCCCTAAAGATTTTCAAATAATCATTTGATACTGAATGATGAATATTCTGCATACGAAAATGAGCAAGCGGAGACGGAAATATCTCTCCCAGTTCATTCAACTGCAATAAACTATAAAAAAGAACACCTGCTCCATTCTCCACTAACATCTACTTCGACCTTGGCATATATATTCGTTTTAAATTTGATGTAATGCTCCCTGAGGGATCCATTTTTTAATTGCGACTCTGACCCTTATTGATATACACAAATATAGACATTTTGCGTCTATTCAGAGATCCACCAAACTAAAGAGGCATACTAACTAACTGTGGACCTAATTGCGTTCTATTTCTATCTGATTAGAGTGGTAATGGAAAATTTCATGTTAATATTACGGTCTATATTTTCGAGAAATTTTATTTGGCATAATTACATTTTTGAGCGCTCGTTTTACTTAAACGAGTGGTATATCGTTTTGTCCGAATATCTGTAATGTTCGAATTTTGAGCTGAAAATGGTCTCAAAAGATGACGAATCCGTTGTCAAATACAATTCTGTCCATAGGGCCGTCCGACCGACCGTAGGCACGATAACTTTCGAATTTCGTTTGTCCTAGAGACTTGAGATTTTCAGGGCAAGTTCGGGTCCGAAATCCTCGATTCAGTTCGTTAACCAGCCAATCGTACAGGGTGTTTCATACAATATGACCATTCAAAATTTTTGTTCCTCAATATCTCAGACAAAACAAACCAATTAAAATTTAATTTTGCAGCTACATTCAAAATACTCATAATACGTGTTCCGCAAAAAATGTGTGGTCATAGTGCCAACAGAACCATAGAAAATTCAAATCAAATATTGAAGAAGAATCCTTATATTCAATTTATTTTGTAACTGAAAATTGATGTAATGAAATGAAAAATTTCAGAAGGATTGCAGTTTTTACATATTTAAGTTTTAGAATAATATCCAAAATAATATTCCGATCATGCTGAGATTTTGGATTCAAACATTGAGTATCAATCTCAAGTAATATACAAAATTTTGAGGTAATAGCCCCATTGATCCACCGATGAACGTGCGCTCAAAAGAAAAGGCTTTCTCAAATTTTTCAAATTATCGTTCGTAACAGAGAATTGAGGGGAGCTGAAATTCCACTGATTTCGTTTCAAATTTTGCACAGTCTATATGAGATGAAGGCAAAAATCTTCCAACGACATGTGATTTGATAAAGGAAATCCTGTAGCATCAACAGATTCGCTGGCAGGATAGTAATGAAAATATTTAGGGTCAAAACTTTTTTTTGTATCTAAATACATATGAAAAAGAAAAATTTAAGAAAGCCCTGAGCAGGTGCTTTTGAGTGCCTATTGGTGCAGCAATGCCCCGAAATTATGTATTGGTCATAAAATTAATACCAAATATATAAACGCAAAATCTCAGCACGATCGTCAAGATATTCTGGAAATTATTCCAAGAGTGAAATATGTAAAAACTGAAAATGCAACAAATTTCATCTATGGTTCTGATGATGCAAACCTCTTATCTTGAAATATGAACATTCAATATATCAGTCTCCATACACAAAATGAATTCCACTCGAATCGGATATCTTGTTATGGAAATATGAAGATCCTTCTTTTCAATATTTCAATTTAAATTTCTATGATTCTGTTAACACTATGGCTACAAAAATTTGCATGAGGCTGATTATGAGCATCTGGCCGCAAATTTTTATTTTTATTGGTTTCGTTTTGTCTAAGAACAAAAATTTCGAGTGGCCATCTTTTATGGCACACCCTGTACGATTTGGTCAATTTACGAACTCAACTTGGGATCTGAACTCACTCTGAAAATCTTAAGTCTCAAGGACAATTCAAAGACGGACGGCCCCACAGACATGATTGAATTTGACCACGCTTTCATCGTCAAGGAGTCAAATCCTATAGCATTCGATAACAAAATGAATTTCACTCATATCGAATATCTTGCTATAAAAATATGAAGTTTCTTCTTTTCAATATTCTAATCAAACCACGGAAAATCCGCATCACTATGATTTAATCACTTGATAGCCTTCGTTTGGGATTTACAGGCTGATTGTTGAAATTTGAAAGTTTTGATAGATTTCAAGATCACTATCTTCCAATATTTTCCAAATTGAATAAATCAGTTTAAATTTTTTCTATTTTTTTTTTAGTTTGATAGCTTGTACGTTTGCATTTTGTTCGTTTTCGTTTTCATAACCACGAAGAGTTAATTCTTGATGAAAAATAAAAACCCCTCCTCGACATATCATATCAATAAAATATTCTTTCATGAGTGAAATCACAAGATTCGTGAAATCGCGAGCCTATCGGTGAAGTTATCTTGAATTTTGGAGTTTTTTCGTCTGATTTTTTTCAAATCGGAAAAACAGACCCAGCCTAGGGAAATTCTATACTTTTTATATTTACGGTGATATCGGATACCCTTTTCCTTAAGCTTTGTAATTTAAATCGCCAAAAAAAATTATCAGAAAACAAGGGTGGTCAATGAATATCATCTCTGAATGAAAGAAAAGAAAAAGAATTATTATTCAATTGGCGTTTTCGGTACATTGCAGATCGTTCGCCATTCTCTTGATTTTTGCCCTACAGACTTGGAACCATTTTCAGAAAGAAAATTTTAGAGCTACAAGCACAATTTCCAGGAAAGTCGAAATCACATCCTGTTTGTAATTTGTACAACTTCAAATTTAAATCTCGACCTAATCACCTCTGTTCTCAAGGGAATTTATAAGATGAAATATGATACATGATGTTCACAATATTTAAATGATGATAGATTTTATTTAAAGCCAATTACAATATGATAATAATTCGACGACCTCGAAATAAAAGTTGATTTTAATGTGTACAAAATTGATCATTAATGACCAATTTTGATGCTCAAATGCAAAAGTTTACTGAAACATAAAAACAGAAATTATATTATGTTCAATGCATGTCTTGTGCAAAATAAGAATATATTTCAATCAAGAATTTTTACACAATTCATATTGATGTCATCGGAGAAATCTTGTAATCAACTAGGTTATTAATCTGGCGACTCGAACTATCAACGTTGAAATATATTGACCATTAGTCGTTGTCTTCAATAACCTAGTTGATTGAATAACTTTTTTTATATCAATTATGGATAATCACACTGTATGCTGATGCCAAGCAGAGTTTTTCGATTTTTTTATGAATAACTTCATTGCAGATGTTACAATAAAAACAAATCATAAATTTGATTAACAGGGTGATTCGATATCACCGAAAATGTAGAATGTTGAGAATTTTTCTAGTCCAGTTCTGTTTCTTCTATATTGTAGAAAAATTTGAGGAAGGTAGTTATGGAAGGTGACAAAACTGCCAAATTGATATAATTTTACCTACCTAGGTTTATCGGACTTTGATATTTCACTGCTTGTGGCAACAATCCGAGTCGAAGACGAGGATTTTTGCACTGCACTAATGCTTTTTGTTAACAAATATTACTTTGCATAGTGTTTTATCGATTTTTTCATGAGAAAAATCAGATGCCCGAATGGTATTTGACTAGACTATTTCATGAGTAACAGATTATTCTGAATGCATTATGTATGGAAAATAATGTGAATACAACAAGTTTTGCCTCGGGTTAGCTCGAATAAACTGCTGACAGCTCCTGCCAAACAAAATGTCCACCTAGAAACAATTTGTGACTCAAAATTTCGCTTTTCTGATTAGTGGAGATTACGACCATGGGAAATAGTAGTTTTGAATTATTTTTGCTACCTTGGAATCGTGAATTTTAATCAATGCAAAAAATTACCAACGAAAATATCAAAACTTTTTCTATTGCAAAATATTGAAATAAGTTGAAACCAGTTGAGCAGTCGAAAATGACCCGAAGAAAAATCATTGCTTGGCTTCTGTCTATATTTTCGCTGAAAGAAAAAGTTTACCCTGCATAGGAATTGGAAGTTTATCTTCTTCGCGTTCCGTGTAGAATGCCAAGATAAAGTTCGAATGCTTGACTTTGGTTGAAATGGAAAAACTCCGAGAACAGAAATAATGAATTATTTTCACCAGAAGAGCTTGAATCTCATAAACGCATTCCTATTTCGAAATATTACGTAGTAATAATCAACCCCGGAATCCCGGATCGAGAAATTTTCATAAATCTGTCGATATTGAGTTGTAGCCATACCTTTAACACGGATTTTTTCAAGAGGTTTCACCTTTACATTTGGCTCTAAAGACAACAAGCATTGATTGAAAACTACAATGTTTGTAGTAATACTGAAAACACTAAAACAAGGTTTGAATTGAAACATAAAATATTACAGTTTGAATGTTACCGGTCGGAATTTTTCTGATGAATATTGAAATTATCCTCATTATGTTAATTTTTCTAATGAAGCAAGAATGAATCATTGCAATCAAAGCTCATTAGAATTTAGTTGACTATTTTTCTCCAAGTTTTCCGTCCCAATTACCAACTCAGAGTATCTCTTACTCGAATCAAATGTTGAATGAAGTATATCCTTAAAGTATTTCTTCACGAAAAATATAGAAATAATTCAGAAATCCTGAATAACTTGGCGAATTTTGTTGTTGACAAAATCGTGGTTATGACTTATTAACAGCTGAATTTTTTCTTGTTAATTTTTCAAAACTCCTTTTTTTAATATCACAATGTTCGCACAAAAACTCTTGACTTCACTTCAGTGGATCTAAAGAATTTTTTGAATGCAATTGCGAATCTTCCATTCATCCATTATTATAATATTTAAACTTCTACAAGAATTTATACCGGGTGAAAAGAGGAACATTGATTTGACTGAAAAAATTGTATACAAAAATCTTGAAAAGAATATCTGAAATATCCAAATTTTAAATTCCAACATTACTTTCAATGAAAATAAACTGAAATGCGCAGCAACCATACTCAAGAGTCTCTCGAAAAATGCGGATATTTTGAATTTTGAGGAAAACAAGATATATCGTTCAATGATGATCAAATAGTTTGTTCTTTTATATTTTGTTTACATCAATAACCAAAATCCTAATACGTAGAAGTCTTAGTTGAACAATATTTTAGAACAATCAGAATTAAAATCCCCTAAAGATATTAAAATAATCATTTGATACTGAACGATGAATATTCTGCATACGAAAATGAGCAAGCGGAGACGGAAATATCTCTCCCAGTTCATAAACTGCAATAAACTATAAAAAAGAACACCTGCTCCATTCTCCACTAACATCTACTTCGACCTTGGCATATATATTCGCTTTAAATTTGATGTAATGCTCCCTGAGGG
This sequence comes from Propylea japonica, assembly GCA_013421045.1. NCBI lineage: Eukaryota > Metazoa > Arthropoda > Insecta > Coleoptera > Coccinellidae > Propylea > Propylea japonica. The sequence goes on along the minus strand of CM024243.1, from coordinate 15,883,144 downwards.
ATCCAGTTTTTAATTGCGACTCTGACCCTTATTGATATACACAAATATAGACATTTTGCGTCCATTCAGAGATCCGCCAATCTGGCAACGTTGAACAGAGCTCGTGGCGTAATACGGTGAAATGTGTATAATGTATATACGGGAGGATCTCGTTTTGATATGTATTGTGACGGGGATCTCGCAGCGTTGAAGTTTTACAGGGATCTCGTATTCCTCTTTTCGCAGTATATATATATATATATATATATATATATATATATATATATATACGCATTAGGCTATCTTTACCAAGCCCGGTACGCACCCCAGGTGAAGTGAAGCCCTGGTGTGCGGGGGTATGCGGGGAAAGTATATAATTTATACATTTCTGGAGACTTATCACTACCAATAAGAGTCCCTGCATACTGCTAGTGACATATTAAGCCCATCTGTATAAAAATAGATGATTTTAGATCCATCCCCAGCCCAGGCGGTGTTGCCAAAATATTCTAGTAGCTTTTGCATTTGAATGCTTTATTTCTCTATTTCTTTCGATCGTAACAGATATACGCGACACGAAATGCGTCCAACGGAAGCCAAAGTATGATTCATCAATAAAATCTATTCCGTTTCGCGGTTTATTGTTAGCTTCGGTAAATTCCATCTTAGGAGAGCTAAATGAATAGGGATATACCGGGTTTTTCACTATAATTTGACCCCCCCTTTAACTTTGTTACTAAAGGAATACAAAAAAATGTTTCGTATAAAAGTTTCTCGAAATCAACTGAGGTTTTTAGATATGACTCCACAAACTGAAATATATACAGGGTGGCCAACATATTGATGGCAACTTTATTTTTTTAAATGGAACACCCTGAATATTTTTCCATATTTGGCTAGCTCCTTTTCCCCTGATTTCGAATATGTAACATATGTTGGTCTATGTCTTTTATATTTATTTATTTCAATAACCATCTGGCATAGCGTTTTGGAAGTTCGAGAATATTCAAGTGGCCAATTTGATCTTTGGATTGGTAATGGCGCTCCTATTTTATGGCCACCAAATAGTCCCGATTTAACACCGTTTGACACGTTTTTATAGCAGTTCCTGAAGGAAAAAATTTACTTCAGCAATAATGACAATCAATGAAAGCGGAGAATAATATTAATGATATAAAATCAACCAATATTCAACCCATAATTCAGAACTAATACCGTCAACGCACAAAGAATAATGATAATATTGTAATGATTAGAAACAAATTTTGAAGCTTCAATTTCTGACTTGAATCAGAGCCATAGTAATGCTATCAAAAATTGTCTAAACAACTTGAGACAACTATATGAACTATGTGTATTGAATGAAGGTGGTCATTACGAGCAATTTCTTTAGTTGATGTTATTCTTACCATACTACCATAATTTATCATTTTTCATTGGTTAAGTAATTGTAATGTATTCATTCTAAAATAATACTTTCAAGTAGATTGTTTGGATATAAAGAATTTCGTAGGTATTTCATATATTTTTTTATTCGGTGTCATCATTTCAAATCTTTGAAACTCTGAAAATTGAAGAGACACATTCACATACCACATATATTCGAGATCAGGAGGAAGTAGCCTATCAAAAAAAGGAAGAATATACAGGACAGGGTGTCCCATTTGAAAAAATTTAGTTGCATTCAATGTTGTTCACCCTGTATATCTTTCCATTGACGTTATTATAACTCCAAAAATGAGCATTTTCAGTAAACGCCCTCCCCACTTGTAAGATGATTACAGATCTTGGCAGGTGGTTCTTAAAATTTGAAACTCTGTGGTTCTCAGAATGAAAGAGATAGGCCAACATATGTTACATATTCGAAATCAGGCGAAAAAGAGCTAGCCAAATATGGCAAAATATACAGGGTGTTCCATTCAAAAAAATGAAGTTGTCATCAATATGTTGGTCACCCTGTATATATTTCAGTTTCTGGACTCATATCAAAAAACCTCATTTGCTTACATGAAACTTTTATACGAAACATTTTTTTGTATCTCCTTTAGTAACAAAGTTAAAGGGGGGGTCAAATTATAGTGAAAAACCCGGTACAGGTTTTAAGCATTTTTTTTTCCAAAAATGGAACATTGGCACTTTGCGTTATTTTCTTTCTATAAATAACTGAAGATTCACACAATAAATAAAAATTGAAATTAGCAATGAAATTCGAACTATTTCCCACATGGAAATAGTTCATTCTGTTCTTATATGAATGAAACAATGCAATCATTTCATGAAGAGTTTTTTCCATCATAAAATTAGAAACTAAACGATTATATTCTCTGTTCAAAAATTTATGGTATGACTATAATTTTGGGTTGACATTTCCATAAATTTAATTTGCATTGCAGCTTGGAAATTGATCATTTAAATATTCTAGTTTTCAGATATTCTCGATTCTCATGTCCAGTACGCGATGATTAACCAAATATTTCTATGGATTGTTCGTACCGATCAATTTATTAGTGTTTCACGGTTTTTATTTTTCGAACCGTAACCCTGATTTGATTTGCCACAAATGGATGCACTTTTTGTTCATGTGTATGAATCCATATTTTTTTCAACAACCCTCTCACTTTTATGAAAATGAAATAGATCGAGGTCAGATAATTATTTTTTTCGTATATGCAATTGTGGGACTTTGAAATTCGAATAACAAACAAACAAGTACCCTCCATAAAAAAATTCAAGAAAAGCCCTGAGCAGGAGCTTTTGAGCGCTTGTTTATTGGTGGAGCAATGAGACTATTACCTCAAAATTTTACATGAGATTTGATATTGATACCGAATATACAGGGTCTCTATTAATTCTTGTAACAGCGCAGTTGGCTTTGGATTACTTTGCCGCTACAGAATACCAATCTATAGATTGGTTATAACTAATCAGAGCATAGCATGATCACAGAACTCTGTGGTTTGCATAGAAAGCGACAAAAAAAGAATGATCCAAAGCCAACTGCGCTGCTACAATCATTTATAGAGACCCTGTATAAATGCAGAATCTCACAGCACAATCGGAATTTTATTCTGAAAATTATTCAGATAATGAAATATGTAGAAAGTAAATAATTAAGAAATTAATGTTCTGATGATGCGACGAAATTCTGCATGAACATTCAGTATATCAGTCTTCATTCACAAAATGAATTTAATTCGAATCAGTTATTCTGTTATGGAACTATGAAGATTGTTCTTTCATTATTCGAATTAGATTTTCTATGGTTTTGTTGAAACTATGGCCACAAAATTTTTCATAGAATTTCAGTATAACTGTTTTCATGCACAAAAAAATTCGGCACGAATCGGATAGTCTGTTATGGAAATATAAATATTTTTCTTTTCAATTTTCAAATTGAATTTTCTATGGTTCTGCTAACACTATGGCCACAAAATTTTGCATGAACATTCAGTATATCAACCTTCATCCACAAAATAAATTCCATTTGAATTGGGAGTTCTGTTATGGAAATAAAAAGATTCTACTTTTCAATATTCCAATTGAATTTTATATGGTTCTGTTTATAGCCACGCAATTTCGGGTGAACATTCTGTATACCGATCTCTATTCACAAAATAAATTTCACTCGATATATTCTCATACTTTTCGAATGGATTGTACCTCTTTTATGTTTTTCTTCACTCTGGTTTTTTGAGACTTTTAGCAATGATCTTCAAATCGTTTCGTAACATTAGTTATAAACATATTTTTGGTACAAAAATTCAGATTGAAAAATTATTATTTAATTATTATGTTCATTGCTAGAGTTTTCGTCTGAAAAGATAATAATAGTTATGAATATTATGTCTTCACAAGGTCGATATATTGTGTGAAATATGATTAAGAAATAAATTGTGAAAATACATTATTTCCTATTCCATTTGGAATATTTCATGACTTCAGGTGACAATTTCAATTCAGAATTTCTCGAATGGAAAGCTAAAATGTCAAACATGTCTCTTAATTTTTTATTTCGCTGAATTCTGTTGAAGGTATAAAATTAACAAAATAAATGATATCCACCAGACTCGAAAGTTAACGGGATAGAAATAATGTCTGGATAATTAATGCCCTGTTTGATAATGTAATCAACGAAAAAACATGTAATTGACGTCAACAAAGTAAAAATTCACAAGAAGACGCAACGAAATTTTGGCGGTTTTTGAACATACGGTTTCAAATAATATGATTTTTCATTCCAACTCCAGCAATTTTATAGCATCAGCTTAATTTCACGAATAAACCTAAATGAAGTTTTTGAAATCAAATTCTTTCTACGAGAAAGCCAAAGAAAATTGTTTTCATTGTAACGACGACTAGTTCAGAAAATATCAAGAGATTTCTCGTTCATTTCCAATATTAATTGGATATATCCTCATGAAAGAAAGGAAAATTCATTCATTATCGAATATTGCATCAATTAATATTTTCTCAATGAGGTCAGAAGTATTCATCCGGACCTAAATAGTAACACGTTTGGCTATATCACCTATTTCTACTTTGTGATCATCGAATCTGTTAACCACCTATATGATGCAAATGTGTTCAGTTCCTCCAGAATACAAACAAGCATAAATCAGACGAGGTGAAAAAAATTACATCTGATTATGAAAGTCGAATATTATATCATTTTTCGTTTACAATGAAAATTTTCAAATTATACATTGAAGATTGTTAAGGATAAATTTTGATTCCATCTAATTATTCCTTAGTAAATTCTAATCGATTCGAAGAACAATAAGATAATAAGAAATGTTAATTTTCCACCCCCTTCAGCTCCATCCATTGCGTCCGTAACTTAAAATTAATCTGCAATTATGAAATTGAAAAAGTCAGAGCCAGTACCAGATTGAATGCGACGTTGTCAAATTTACGGGCTTTGTATAGAATGTAAATCATAGTGGGACTCTTATGAGCCGAGTTATACCGCCACAATGTATATATTTACACGCGTTAGCGCCGCAGCACCACCTGCAGGTGGATGGCATGAACTAAACGTGTATATATTGCGATAAAAATTTGTCGATTTTCGGCCCATACGAAAATTCGTGTATAGACTCAGTGAGGCAGTACAAAGCCCCTGTAGAAAATATACACGTGAATTTTTACGAAGCCCGGGTCGGGCTTCGTAAAAATGATTTTGGCTTGACAAGGGTAACCGCGTATGGCGTTTCTGGCTTGGTAAGGTCGCGTAATACGTCTATATATATATATATATATATATATACATCCTGCGTACTTTGTTGCGTCCTTTCATAAACCGACATTGTTGCGTCTCCCAGAAATACGCTATTTATAAGAAATCTGATTGAAGTATATTAATCTACGTAAAAAATTAGGTAGATCCCCAGTGCCAGATCTCCGATATCTTCAAAAATAAGAAAGCAATATACATGTACAATATGGCGTCCTTTCATCTTCCTATCATTATTGCGTCCAGTGAATATACTGCTTTCACTTCTAGTACCATATTGCGTCCAAGCATATATTCTTCTTTCACTCTCAGCATGTTATGACGTCCAGCGATGTTGCCAAATTTATAAATTTTCTTGAATATCCTCATATGAGGATATTCGACCTTAATGACATGATCATTGGTTAGGTATAATATAGATATCTTCATCGGAACTTTACCATTGAACTATATGAAATTAAAGAAAGCCCTGAGCTGGCGCTCATTACTTGGTGGAGCAATGAGGATATTACCCCAAAATTTTGTATAGAACTTAAATTTAATTTTAATTATATAAATGCAAAATCTCAGTACGATTCGAAAACAGAAATATGTTAAAACTTGACTCTTCACAAAATTCCAAAATTCAATTCTGTGGTTCTGATGATGCGATGCTCTCGAAATTGTGCATAAACATTCAGTATATCAATCTTCATACACACAATGAATTCCACTTGAATCGGATATCTTGTTCGAGAAATATAGAGATTCTTCTTTTCAATATTCCTATTGAGTTTTCCATGGTTCTTTTCTTACTGGCTACAAATTATTGCATGAAGCATTATGAGCATTCTGCATGGGGCCGCAAAATTCCATTCCAATTGGTTTCGTTTCTTCTTCTTTCTTCTTCTCTGTGCGGTGCCTTACCGGCCGAACTGAGGCCTAGTGGCCTATTGTTCACCCGCATCGTTCCATAGAGACTCAGCTCCTCAGACACGAAGACAGAAACGTAATTGGTTTCGTTTGGTCTGAGATATTGAGGATCAATAATTTTGAATCGTTGAGAAAATTTGTAGAAAGGGATGTCGTCAACAATTTTTGTTCCTAAAAATATTTTCGAAAACAAACCATTTCTGAGATTGATGAAATCCAAAACACTTTAGAGTGTTTTTCGAAAAAGCTGTAGGCTTCAACAACACATATTCCAAAACCATCTGTTTGAACGCTCTCCTAAGGATTACTACAAAAATTTCAAGAAAAGTCTGCAGTAGGTGCTTTTGAGCGCTCGTTCATTTATGGCTCAATAAGGGTATCCATAAATTTTATGTGCGGCTTAGAGATTGGTAATAAATATAATATCGAAAAATTCCTTGACTTGAAAATACTTTTGAAATTTTGCATGAACATTCGAAAGTTTTTTCAGCAAATATTGGAATTTTTTTCTTGATATTTCGATTGAATTTTGTATGGTTCTCATACAGAAATTTTCCCTAATTTTTGCGTACTACTCCATATTGGTACTGAACATCTGAATGCAAAATGTAGACACGATCGAATTGACATTTTCGGAAACACCTGAAAAAAAATCTGAAAAATATGTGGGAAAAATAATGAATTCCCTGAAAATTTCTAGGCTGTAGGACAATCTTTTCGAAAGTGATTTGTCATAAGGTAGTCGAACGTTATCGCTTTCGCTTGAGACCATTTTCGGCTCAAAATTGGAAAATTTTAGTAATTTGGGAAAAACGATATAGCAGTCTTTCAAGTGGAACCGTAGGACTAGCGCTTAAAAACGCTGGGAGGTAACGTTCCAGAAAAATTTCACAGATATACTGTACTAAGTACAGGGTTTCTATAAATTATTATAACAGCGCAGTTGGCATTGGACTATTATAAATATTAATGTTCTTATGTAAACTTCAATTAAAACAAACCATACTGTGAGATATTGCTGTTTATTCCGAAAGGAATTGAATAATGTGTCTTGAATTATAAGTTTTGTAGACTTTGCATAGAAACCATAAGATTCCAAAGCAACCTACGTTGTTACAATCATTTATAAAGACCCCGTATATGTAACAATTGTTTGATTGAAAAATTTCAAGCAAAACTTAAACTGAAATCAATGAAAACTCACCCTCCGTTTCTTTATAGAACTTCTAAGCATCCAGTTACTATCAACTCATTTCGTCATTTCAGGAATTCATGTAGTAAAGAATTTCGTTATCTCTTTTGTTCAAAGATGATTGAACGAGAGATAAGAAGGCAAATTCATTTTCCACACACGTTGTTCTTAAATTTCGTATTATCTTAAGATTCCCTGTGATGAAGATCTTTTCGAAATATTTATTGAAACACATATTCCACATGATCGGCAATGGATGGAGCAAAAGAAAATCTATGAGTATCTATAGGAAACACTGTTTTTGAAGTACTGTCGATCATATTTATAAGTTTTTTCCGGTCCATATTATTTACCTCGTCCTGAATTTAAAGTTTGGCAAACAAGAGGCCATATCACTCTATTTTGAATTTTTGTGATTTCGGTTCAGAAGAATTGGCGATTCTTTTCAAGGATGTCTGTGTTCATCGCGAAAGGTAATGTATTTTGATCACATAATTCAAACTACATATTATTGTTAGTTCATCGTCAGGCAATACTAGATTCTTCTCGAGCTATCGTTTTTTTTAAACGAGTGCTATATCGTTATGCGCAAATGTATGTAATTTTCGAATTTGAAGACGAAAATGGTCTCAAACGATAGGGTTCGACTCCCTGAAGAAAAATTCGTGGTCAAAATCAAGTCTGTTCGTCGGGCCGGCCTTCCTTCCGGTCGTTCGCACGATAACTTTCGAGGGGATTTTCCTAGAGACTTGAATTTTCAAGGTGAGTTCGGTTTCCGAATGCCTTGGTTAAGTTCGTTAAACAGCCCAATCATACAGGATGTTCCATAGAAGATGGCCATTTAAAATTTTTGTTCTCCAATATTTCAGACAAAACGGAACCAATGGAAATGAAATTTTGCGGCCATATGCAAGATGCTCATAAAAGGCCTCATGCAAAATTTTGAAGCCATAGTGTGAACAGAACCATAGAAAATTCAATTGGCACTTTGAAAAGAAGAAAGTTCATTTTTCCATAACAAGATATCCAATTCGAAAAAAAAATCATTTTGTTAATAAAGACTGATTTACTGAATGTTCATGCAGGATTTTGTGGTCATTGTGTTCACAGAGCTATAAAAAATTCAATCGGAATATTGGAATCTTTATATTTCCTTAACAGGATATCCTATTCGAGTGCTTTTTTGAATGAACACTGATATACCGAATTTCCATGCAAAATTTTGTGGCCATAGTCAGAATCACAGAAAATTTGTACTGGATATTGAATAGAACCATTTTTATATTTCAATAACCGATTAGAGTGAAATTCATTATGTGAATTTTCAAGAAGATCGCATCACCAGAGCCATAGAATTCAATGTATTTTTATTAATTTTTCACATATGCGAAGGAACATTGGTATACAACATGTTCATGCAAAAATTTGTGGCCATACTGTTAACAGAACCATAGAAAATTCAATTGGAGTATTGAAAGGAAAAATCTCTCCATTTCCGTAACAGGATATCCGTTTCGGCTGAAATTCATTTTGTGAATCAAGAGTGATATAGGTACTGAATGTTCATGCAAGTTTTCAAGAGGATAGCATCATCATAGAAATCAATTTTTTTAAATTATTTTTTTGTACATATTTCATTTTTTGAATAATTTCTAAAAGTTATTCCGATTATGCTGAGATTTTGCATTAATATATTTGGTATCAATTTTGAGTCCGATATAAAAGTTTGAGGTAATAGACTTATTGCTCCACCAATGATCAGAGCTTTTCTCAATTTTTTTCAATATATCTTCGCCTGACCAAATGGAATGAATATAAATATAATAATATTTTTTTTCCATAATTTGATAGAATTTTCCATTATTCTGATCAAACAATTTATTCTCACAGTCGTTTAAGTTGAACGAGCTCTCATAAAAAATGAAGTTGAAACACTACTTTATAGTAATCGTAAGCGTTCACATGAAAGAGATTCAATGATTTATGCAATATGATCATATGAGTTGAATGGTGAACGTTATGGATAATTTTTAACCAATGATCTTTCTGATCATTCGAATGAAGTGTCGTAAATTTTTGGAACAGACATCGAGGACCAATGAACCGAAAATACTCAATCCTAATATTATAGTCCATAAATGAAAAACAAAAAGAGACTCTATTCGCAGCCAAGCATCTCGAAATCATGGTACTTTATTTAAATATGAATGAGATGTATGTGAAATGGTGACTGAGCGACGTTCCAGAAAACAATAGTTTCATTTTGAACATAAAAGCAGATCATAAGAGGAGATTGAGAGAAAATTTTCATCTTGAATATGATAATATAAATGATAAACTTGATGTTTCGGACGAATGAAGAAAGTTTTAAATGACAAAAATGTAATCATGGATGTCTTCAATGTGTAAATTCGAGTCATGTTTTTGATTGATTTTACTAGAAAAAATTGGACGATACTCAAACAACAGAAACCTTCAACATTGTAAGGCTACTTCTTTAAACTGACGATGAAAATAATGAACTTAACGAATGTATCTTTGACCCTCTTTACATGTACAGCTTCATTTCAGCGTTTTCGATTCCAATTCTTATTCCTGTTCGAAGAGTTGTTATGCTTTGAATTTTTCATTCACAATGTGACGAATGTCGATACATTCAAACAAAAAAACATTCTTCAAGATTTCAATTGAGTTCATACATATTTTTTTAACTCTAACAAAAACCCAAAAATAACCAGGACCCGCCAAATGGAATATTTTCATAATTCTAGCCGAGTAGGATTTCAAGGAAGTATTATCAAACAATGTACTAGATTGTGGAACGGAAAGCCGAAGCTTCAATCGAGGAGCGTTAGATTATTTCCAGATGTGTTGCTCGACTTGCAAGATTAGCTATACACTGTTGCCAAACTGGGGACGCAATATTATGCTTCAAGTGAAAGATGTATATTTGGACGTATATCAGCTTTCACCAGTTAAAGCGCCCTCGAAGCAGAATTTGCGTGAACTAAAAATATACTATTGCTTTCATGCAACGTACGTTACTGCGTCCCCAAACAGGATTTTACAAAAGCTATAGCTTATTCATCCGAGATTGGATTGATTTAATAACTTTCTAAAGGTTAGCCCAGACTACGCACTACATTTTGCGGCAACTCCCTTCAATGGGTCCCTTTAAACTTCACAGATATTGTCGAAAAAACAATGCTGCGTCCGGTATACGGACGCAGTATCATTCAGGACGCAATAGTGTATGGCGCAATGTCAATGTATGGACGCAATATAGTACGCTGGATATATATATATACATCCCGCGTACTTTGTTGCGTCCTTTCATAAACCGACATTGTTGCGTCTCCCAGAAATACGCTATTTAGAAGAAATCTGATTGAAGTATATTGATCTACGTAAAAAATTAGGTAGCTCCCCAGTGCCAGATCTCCGATATCTTTAAAAATAAGAAAGCAATATACATGTACAATATGGCGTCCTTTCATCTTCCTATCATTATTGCGTCCAGTGAATATACTGCTTTCACTTCTAGTACCATATTGCGTCCAAGCATATATTCTTCTTTCACTCTCAGCATGTTATGACGTCCAGCGATGTTGCCAAATTTATAAATTTTCTTGAATATCCTCATATGAGAATATTCGACCTTAAAGACATGATCATTGGTTACGTATAATATAGATATCTTCATCGGAACTTTACCATTGAACTATATGAAATTAAAGAAAGCCCTGAGCAGGCCTCATTACTTGGTGGAGCAATGAGGATATTACCCCAAAATTTTGTATAGAACTTAAATTTAATTTTAATTATATAAATGCAAAATCTCAGTACGATTCGAAAACAGAAATATGTTAAAACTTGACTCTTCACAAAATTCCAAAATTCAATTCTGTGGTTCTGATGATGCGATGCTCTCGAAATTGTGCATAAACATTCAGTATATCAATCTTCATACACACAATGAATTCCACTTGAATCGGATATCTTGTTCGAGAAATATAGAGATTCTTCTTTTCAATATTCCTATTGAGTTTTCCATGGTTCTTTTCTTACTGGCTACAAATGATTGCATGAAGCATTATGAGCATCCTGCATGGGGCCGCAAAATTCCATTCCAATTGGTTTCGTTTGGTCTGAGATATTGAGGATCAATAATTTTGAATGGCCATATTGTATGGAACACCCTGTACGATTTGGCTGGTTAACAAACTTGACCAAGGCATTTTTAACCAAACTCGCCCTGCAAATTTAAAATCTCTAGGACAATCCCTTCGAAATTAATCGTGCTAACGAACAGAATTGAATTTGACCATAAATTCGTCATAAGGAAGTCGAACCCTATTGTTAGAGACCATTTGCGGCCCAAAATTCGAAACAATGTCTTATTTTGCCATCAGGCAATCTGAATCTAGTTGATATCCAAATGTGAAAACAACAGATTGGACGCCCTTTTTTGCAAGTGAATAAATTTCCCTTTATTAACAGAGTCTATATAAATTTAAAATGTAGAGACTATAACGCGTGTTTCACCGGCAGTGACCATTATAAACAGTAACCGACTTCTGTAATTTTTTTTTGAGAAGATTTTGTTTCTTTTGCTTTTTTGAATTGGCAATCATTCGTAACTTCCACTTATACTGGAAATGATAATAACTTTTTTATTTCAAATGAGACTTTGAATTGAGTTTGACGATGAAGATTGACGAAGTGAATGTTCTTGCAAAATTTGAAAAGGATTGTGAAATCCAAACCATGGTATTAAAATATTTTTCAGCTATTGAAATGATTTCATGATTATTCAATTTTTCACAACACTTTGAGAATATGATATGATATTCCAGTGCAGAAGAAATATATGACAGTCGGAAATAACTTTTTTTATTGGGATTCTCTTTCAGATAGTTTCAAGTAGGATATATCAATTCTAGTTCGAATATTGATTTTTTTAGTAATTAACTGTTTTGGGTTCTTTGGCGTCATCTATTCTTTGTATTTTTCGTCGCAGCAAATCGAATCGTTGAGAAAATTTGTAGAAAAGGATGTCGTCAACAATTTTTGTTCCTTAAAATATTTTCGAAAACAAACCATTCCTGAGATTGATGAAATCCAAAACACTTTAGAAAGTTTTTCGAAAAAGCTGTAGGCTTCAACACCACATATTCCAAAACCATCTGTTTGAACGCTCTCCTAAGGATTACGACAAAAAATTTCAAAAAAAGTCTGCAGTAGGTGCTTTTGAGTTCTCGTTCATTTATGGCTCAATAAGGGTATCCATAAATTTTATGTGCGGCTTAGAGATTGGTAATAAATATAATATCGAAAAATTCCTTGACTTGACAATACTTTTGAAATTTTGCATGAACATTCGAAAGTTTTTTCAGCAAATATTGGAATTTTTTCTTGATATTTCGATTGAATTTTGTATGGTTCCCATACAGAAATTTTCCCTAATTTTTGCGTACTGCTCCATATTGGTACTGAACTGTGAATGCAAAATGTAGGCACGATCGAATTGACATTTTTGGAATCACTTGAAAAAAAATCTGAAAAATAGGTGGGAAAAATAATGAATTCCCTGAAAATTTCTAGGCTGTAGAAAAATCTTTTCGGAAGTGATTTGTCATAAGGTTGAGACCATTTTCGGCTCAAAATTGGAAAATTATAGTAATTTGGGAAAAACGATATAGCAGTCTTTCAAGTGGAACCGTAGGACTAGCGCTTAAAATGCTGGGAGGTAACGTCCCAGAAAAATTTCACAGATATACTGTACTAAGTACAGGGTTTTTATAAATTATTATAACAGCGCACTTGGCATTGGACTATTATAAATATTAATGTTCTTATGTAAACTTCAATTGAAACAAACCATACTGTGAGATATTGCTCTTTATTCCGAAAGGAATTGAATAATGTGACTTGAATTATAAGTTTTGTAGACTTTGCATAGAAACCATAAGATTCCAAAGCAACCTACGATGTTACAATCATTTATAAAGACCCCGTATATGTAACAATTGTTTGATTGGAAAATTTCAAGCAGAAGTTAAACTGAAATCAATGAAAACTCACCCTCCCTTTCTTTATCGAACTTCTAAGCATCCAGTTACTATCACCTCATTTCGTCATTTCAGGAATTCATGTAGTGAAGAATTTCGTTATCTCTTTTGAAAAACCAGCGCTCCAATTGTTCAAAGATGATTGAACGAGAAATAAGAAGGCAAATTCATTTTCCACACACGTTGTTCTTAAATTTCGTATTATCTTAAGATTTCTGTGATGAAGATCTTTTCGAAATATTTATTGAAACACATATTCCACATGATCGGCATTGGATGAAGCAGAAGAAAAACTATAAGTATGACTATGAATATTGACATTGGCATCAATTTTTATTTAAAATGTTCAATTTTGCTAAAGAGAACGAGCACAGTTTTACAAAAACATCTAGCTTCCATTCCCATAACACTAGGAATAAGGATATGTTATCAGTTCCAATACACAGAACATCAAAATTTCAAATGTCACCAAAGTACCAATGTATTAAGATATTCAACCATCTACTAGTACTGTTAAGTCACTCAATATGTAAACTTCAGAAAGTTGTTAAATCCTTACTTTTACAAAAGTGCTTTCATAATGTGAATGAGTATTGATAAGTTTGTTAACGTCTGAATTATCTTTGTATTTGTGACTTGTCCTATACATACATTGTTATGTCCTACAGGATAATAAATTATTATTATTATTATTATTATCTATAGGAACACTGTTTTTGAAGTACTGTCGATCATATTTATAAGTTTTTTTCCGGTCCATATTATTTACCTCATCCTGAATTTAAGGTTTGGCAAACAAGAGGCCATATCTCTCTATTTTGAATTTTTGTGATTTCGGTTCAGAAGAATTGACGATTCTTTTTAAGAATGTCTGCGTTCATCGCGAAAGGTAATGTATTTTGATCACATAATTCAAACTATATATTATTGTTAGTTCATCGTCAGGCAATACTAGATTCTTCTCGAGCTATCGTTTTTTTTAAACGAGTGCTATATCGTTATGCGCAAATGTCTGTAATTTTCGAATTTGAAGAAGAAAATGCTCTCAAACGATAGGGTTCGACTCCCTGAAGAAAAATTCGTGGTCAAAATCAATTCTGTTCGTCGGGCCGGCCTTCCTTCCGGTCGTTCGCACGATAACTTTCGAGGGGATTTTCCTAGAGACTTGAATTTTCAAGGTGAGTTCGGTTTCCAAATGCCTCGGTTAAGTTCGTTAAACAGCCCAATCATACAGGATGTTCCATAGAAGATGGCCATTTAAAATGTTCGTTCTCCAATATTTCAGAAAAACGGAACCAATGGAAATGAAATTTTGCGGCCATATGCAAGATGCTCATAAAAGGCCTCATGCAAAATTTTGAAGCCATAGTATGACAGAACCATAGAAAATTCAATTGGCACTTTGAAAAGAAGAAAGTTCATTTTTCCATAACAAGATATCCAATTCGAAAAAAAAATCATTTTGTTAATAAAGACTGATTTACTGAATGTTCATGCAGGATTTTGTGGCCATTGTGTTCACAGAGCTATAAAAAATTCAATTGGAATATTGGAATCTTTATATTTCCTTAACAGGATATCCTATTCGAGTGAAATTTCTTTTTTGAATGAACACTGATATACCGAATTTCCATGCAAAATTTTGTGGCCATAGTCTCAACAGAATCACAGAAAATTTGTACTGGATATTGAAAAGAACCATTTTTATATTTCAATAACCGATTAGAGTGAAATTCATTATGTGAACTTTCAAGAAGATCGCATCATCAGAGCCATAGAATTCAATGTATTTTTATTTATTTTTCACATATGCGAAGGAACATTGGTATACTACATGTTCATGCAAAAATTTGTGGCCATATTGTTAACAGAACCATAGAAAATTCAATTGGAATATTGAAAGGAAAAATCTCTCCATTTCCATAACAGGATATCCGTTTCGGCTGAAATTCATTTTGTGAATCAAGAGTGATATAGGTACTGAATGTTCATGCAAGTTTTCAAGAGGATAGCATCATCATAGAAATCAATTTTTTTAAATTATTTTTTTGTACATATTTCATTTTTTGAATAATTTCCAAAAATTATTCCGATTATGCTGAGATTTTGCATTAATATATTTGGTATCAATTTTGAGTCCCATATAAAAGTTTGAGGTAATAGACTTATTGCTCCACCAATGATCAGAGCTTTTCTCAATTTTTTTTCAATATATCTTCGCCTGACCAAATGGAATGAATATAAATATAATAATATTTTTTTTCCATAATTTGATAGAATTTTTCATTATTCTGATCAAACAATTTATTCTCACACATTTCTGCGTACTGATTTGAACTGGTATCAAACATGAAAATGCAAACTTTCAGCTAGATCGTATTTAAAGTATCGGAATAGTCTGAAAAAAAATTGAAGAATCGATTATTCGAAAAAAAATTTAATTTCATGGTTCTGATGACATCCTTCTCAAATTTTGCATGAACATTCAGTGTGTTAAGGGTCATTCTCAAGATAAATTTCATTTCAACCAGTTGTTTTGTTGTAGAATTTCATTTCATTTCATTTTTTGATATTCCAAAAGATGTTTTATGGTTTTAGTAACACTATTGCCACAATAATATTTCATTTATTGCGTGATATGAATATGCTTTATACGATCACAAAATTCGAGTTCGATGGTATATTGTTCGAGAAATTAGAAAAGCAAAACTTAGAATAGCCATACTTTATAAAAAACACTGTGGGATTTTGGTCATTAACGAACTTAACCGCAGCATAGAGACCCACCCTTAGAATTTCAATTCTCTAGGAAAAATTTTCAGAGTTTTCGTGTTTGGCCTTAGGAACAGAATTCATTTTGACCAAAGATTCGTTAGAGTCGAACTTTCTCGTTTGAAATTATTTATGGCTCAAAATTCGATAATTACTGACATTTGGGCGAAACGAAATGACAGTCGTTTAAGTTGAACGAGCTCTCATAAAAAATGAAGTTGAAACACTAATTTATAGTAATCGTAAGCGTTCACATGAAAGAGATGATTTATGCCATATGCTCATATGAGTTGAATGGTGAACGTTATGGATAATTTTTAACCAATGATCTTTCTGATCATTCGAATGAAGTGTCGTAAATTTTTGGAACAGACATCAATACTCAATCCTAATATTATAGTCCATAAATGAAAAACAAAAAGAGACTCTATTCGCAGCCAAGCATCTCGAAATCATGGTACTTTATTTAAATATGAATGAGATGTATGTGAAATGGTGACTGAGCGACGTTCCAGAAAACAATAGTTTCATTTTGAACATAAAAGCAGATCATAAGAGGAGATTAAGAGAAAATTTTCATCTTGAATATGATAATATAAATGATAAACTTGATGTTTCGGACGAATGAAGAAAGTTTTAAATGACAAAAATGTAATCATGGATGTCTTCAATGTCTAAAATCGAGTCATGTTTTTGATTGATTTTACTAGAAAAAAATTGGACGATCCTAAAACAAAACCTTCAACATTGTAAGGCTACTTCTTTTAAACTGACGATGAAAATAATGAACTTAACGAATGTATCTTTGACCCTCTTTACATGTACAGCTTCATTTCAGCATTTTCGATTCCAATTCTTATTCCTGTTCGAAGAGTTGTTATGCTTTGAATTTTTCATTCACAATGTGACGAATGTCGATACATTCAAACAAAAAAAACATTCTTCAAGATTTCAATTAAGTTCATACATATTTTTTAACTCTAACAAAAACCCAAAAATAACCAGGACCCGCCAAATGGAATATTTTCAAGGAAGTATTATCAAACAATGTACTAGATTGTGAAACGGAAAGCCGAAGCTTCAATCGAGGAGCGTTAGATTATTTCCAGATGTGTTGCTCGACTTGCAAGATTAGCTATACACTGTTGCCAAACTGGGGACGCAATATTATGCTTCAAGTGAAAGATGTATATTTGGACGTATATCAGCTTTCACCAGTTAAAGCGCCCTCGAAGCAGAATTTGCGTGAACTAAAAATATACTATTGCTTTCATGCAACGCACGTTACTGCGTCCCCAAACAGGATTTTACAAAAGCTATAGCTCATTCATCCGAGATTGGATTGATTTAATAACTTTCTAAAGGTTAGCCCAGACTACGCACTACATTTTGCGGCAACTCCCTTCAATGGGTCCCTTTAAACTTCACAGATATTGTCGAAAAACAATGCTGCGTCCGGTATACGGACGCAGTATCATTCAGGACGCAATAGTGTATGGCGCAATGTCAATGTATGGACGCAATATAGTACGCTGGATATATATATATATATATATATATATATATATATATATATATATATATATATATATATATATAGACGTATTACGCGACCTTACCAAGCCAGAAACGCCATACGCGGTTACCCTGTCAAGCCAAAATCATTTTTACGAAGCCCGGGTCGGGCTTTCGTAAAAATTCACGTGTATATTTTCTACAGGGGCTTTGTACTGCCTCACTGAGTCTATATACGATTTTCGTATGGGCCGAAAATCGACAAATTTTTATCGCAATATATACACGTTTAGTTCAATCCATCCACCTGCAGGTGGTGCTGCGGCGCTAACGCGTGTAAAATATACATTGTGGCGGTACAACTCGGCTCATAAGAGTCCCACTATGATTTACATTCTATACAAAGCCCGGAAATTTGACAACGTCGCATTCATCTGGTACTGGTTCGGACTTTTTCAATTTAATAATTGAGATTAATTTTAAGTTACGGACGCAATGGATGAGCTGAAGGGGTGGAAATTAACATTTCTTATTATCTTATTGTTCTTCGAATCGATTAGAATTTACTGAGAAATAATTAGATGGAATCAAAATTATCCTAAACAATCTTCAATGTATAATTTGAAAATTTTCATTGTAAACGAAAAATGATATAATATTCGACTTTCATAATCAGATGTAATTTTTTTCACCTCGTCTGATTTATGCTTGTTTGTATTCTGGAGGAACTGAACACATTTGCATCATATAGGTGGTTAACAGATTCGATGATCACAAAGTAGAAATAGGTGATATAACCAAACGTGTTACTATTTAGGTCCGGATGAATACTTCTGAGCTCATTGAGAAAATAATAATTGATGCAATATTCGATAATAAATGAATTTTCCTTTCTTTCATGAGGATATAACCAATTAATATTGGAAATGAACGAGAATCTTTTGATATTTTCTGAACTAATCGTCGTGACAATGAAAACAATTTTCTTTGGCTTTCTCGTAGTATGAATTTGATTTCAAAAACTTCATTCAGGTTTAAATTAAGCTGATGCGATAAAATTGCTGGAGTTGGAATGAAAAATCATATTATTTGAAACCTTATGTTCAAAAACCGCCAAATTTCGTTGCGTCTTCTTGTGAATTTTTACTTTGTTGACGTCAATTACATGTTTTTTCGTTGATTTCATTATCAAACAGGGCATTAATTATCCAGACATTATTTCTATGCCGTTAACTTTCGACTCGACTCTGGTGGATATCATTTATTTTGTTAATTTCATACCTTCAACAGAATTCAACGAAATAAGAAATTAAGAGATATTATTGACATTTTAGCTTTCCATTCGAGAAATTCTGAATTGAAATTGTCACCTGAGTCATGAAATATTTCAAATAAAATAGGAAATAATGTATTTTCACAATTTATTTCTTAATCATATTTCACACAATATATCGACCTTGTGAAGACATAATATTCATAACTATTATTATCTTTTCAGAGTTCAGACGAAAACTCTAGCAATTAACATAATAATTAAATAATAATTTTTCAATCTGAATTTTTGTACCAAAAATATGTATATAACTAATGTTACGAAACGATTTGAAGATCATTGCTAAAAGTCTCAAAAAAGCAGAGTGAAGAAAAACATAAAAGAGGACAATCCATTCGAAAAGTATGAGAATATATCGAGTGAAATTTATTTTGTGAATAGAGATCGGTATACAGAATGTTCATCCGAAATTGCGTGGCTATAAACAGAACCATATAAAATTCAATGGAATATTGAAAAGTAGAATCTTTCTATTTCCATAACAGAACTCCCGATTCAAATGGAATTTATTTTGTGAATGAAGGTTGATATACTGAATGTTCATGCAAAATTTTGTGGCCATAGTATAAGCAGAACCATAGAAAAATTCAATTTGAA
This sequence comes from Propylea japonica, assembly GCA_013421045.1. Lineage (NCBI taxonomy): Eukaryota > Metazoa > Arthropoda > Insecta > Coleoptera > Coccinellidae > Propylea > Propylea japonica. The sequence goes on along the minus strand of CM024243.1, from coordinate 15,863,540 downwards.
AATCGAAAAGAAAAATATTTATATTTCCATAACAGATTATTCCGATTCGAGTCGATTTTTTTTGTGCATGAAAACAGTTATACTGAAATTCTATGAAAAAATTTGTGGCCATAGTGTCAACAAAACCATAGAAAATCCAATTCGAATAATGAAAGAACAATCTCATAGTTCCATAACAGGATAACTGATTCGAATTGAATTCATTTTGTGAATGAAGACTGATATAATGATGTTCATGCGGAATTTCGTCGCATCATCAGAACAGAACATTAATTTCTTAATTATTTACTTTTTACATATTTCATTATCTGAATAATTTTCAGAATAAAATTCCGATTGTGCTGTGGGATTCTGCATTTATACAGGGTCTCTATAAATGATTGTAGCAGCGCAGTTGGCTTTGGATAATTCTCTTTTGTCGCTTTCTTTGCAAACCACAGAGTTCTGTGATTCTCTGATTAGTTATAACTAATCTATAGATTGGTATTCTGTAGCGGCAAAGTAATCCAAAGCCATTTGCGCTGTTACAATAATTTATAGAGACCCTGTATATTCGGTATCAATATCAAATCTCATGTAAAATTTTGAGGTAATAGTCTCATTGCTCCACAATAAACAAGCGCTCAAAAGCTCCTGCTCAGGGCTTTTCTTGAATTTTTTTATGGAGGGTACTTGTTTGTTTGTTATTCGAATTCCAAAGTCCCACAAGTGCAAATACGAAAAAAATAATTATCTGACCTCGATCTATTTCATTTTCATAAAAGTGAGAGGGTTGTTTTGAAAAAATATGGATTTATACACGTGAACAAAAGTGTTATCCATTTGTGGCAAACCAAATCAAGGTTACGGTTCGAAAAACAAAAACCGTGAAACACTAATAAATTGATCTGTACGAACAATCCATAGAAATATTTGGTTAATCATCGCGTACTGGACATGAGAATCGAGAATATCTGAAAACTAAATGTTTTTCCGCCGACCTCGAATAAAAGGTGATTTTAATGTGTACAAAATTGATCATTAATGACCCATTTTAATGCTCAATTTTTTTAGCCATTTTAATGTGCAATCCTCATGGCAACCGTTCACAAAGTATTCAGAAGCACTACGAGAAATGTCAAAACTCTACTGGAACATAGAACATAGAAATTCCTTTACGTCAAATGTATGTCTTGTGCGAATTGAGAATGTATTTCAATCAAGTATTTATACATTATGCATCTTGTAATAAACTCGGTTATTAATCGAGCGACTAATGGTCTCGAACTATTAACGCGTTCGCTCCGCTCACGCATTAAAATATCTTGACCATTAATCGCTGTCTTTAATAACCTAGTTTATTAAATAACTATAAATGATCAATTTCCAAGCTGCAATGCAAATTAAATTTATGGAAATGTCAACCAAATTATGAGTCATGCATATAAGTTTTGAACAGAGAATATAATAGTTTAGTTTCGAATTTCATGATGGAAAAAACTCTTCATGAATGATTGCATTGTTTCATTCATATAAGAACAGAATGAACTAATTCCATGTGAGAATTAGTTCGAATTTCATTGCCAATTTCAAATTTTATTTATTGTGTGAATCTTTAGTTATTTATAGAAAAAAAATGACGCAAAGTGCCAATGTTCCATTTTTTGGATAAAAATTGCTTAAAACCTGTACATCCTTTTCATTTAGCTCTCCTAAGATGGAAGTTACCGAAGCTAACAATAAACGCGAAACGAATAGTTTTTATTGATGAATCATACTTTGGCTTCCGTTGGACGCATTTCGTGTCGCGTATATCTGTTACGATCGAAAGAATAGAGAAATAAAGCATTCATGCAAAGCTACTAGGAATATTTTGGCAACACCGCCTGGGCTGGGGATGGATCTAAAATCATCTATTTTTATACAATGGGCTTAATATGTCCTAGCCTATGCTGGACTCTTATTGGTAGTGATAAGTCTCCAGAAATTATAATTATATACTTTCCCCCCGGGGCCTATCGACAACTTCCGGGACAAATGGTGATTACCGGGACTGGTCCGGAATTTCTATATGTGAGTCGATAACTACCGGGACAGTTGAAATGTCCCGGTAGTTGCTTTATGTCCAATGGCATTTGCCGGTACATTTTCTTATATATAGGCTAATTGACAACTTCCGGTACATTTAATTATTTACGACATAATTCATGTATAGAAGCATATTGACGTAGATTATTCGACCAGAAATAATTATTGCAAATTAATAATTTGTTATACAGGGTGTTTCATTGGAAAACGCAAAAAATGAAGGATAAATAAAACACCTCTAGGTGGTTCCGAATATATTATATTCTATGGGTCTAACAAGTTTCATTATAAAGATACAGGCTGTTTATCAATTTGGAAGATTTCTCTGAGTGGCCATAATTTACGAATCAATCCAAATATTTTTATGATTTTTGTACGAACAATATACTACTTAAGCACAAGCGACTTGACTTTCTATCACTTTGGACATCCAGGTCCGGATTAACAAAAATTTCATATGTTTCGCATCCCGAAATCAACACCCTGTATTTTCGAAATACGGTTTGATGTTTTGAAACAGCATAAAAATAAGGAGGGAACTATGTACTTTTCATTCTCGCGCATGTTCTGTGTCTAATATTTTTGTAAATAATTCACGTCTCAGGTTTATGCATTTTGACAATAAAACATAGTTGATTTTCTACTTTGTGTGTTCATAACTTACTAACTAACCGGAATATTTTTATGAAATTTGGTAATCATATTCAAGTAGGTATTCACTAACTCAAAACATCCAGGTCTGGATCAACAAAAATAGGTAATACTCGGAATACTCAGAAAACACCCTGTATATTCGGATTTTTGAGATATATGTATAGAATTTTGATATTTGAGTTCTCCAGAAAAATATGAAACTCACAGTGTACTTTTTATTTTTCCGCATATTTTTCATCAAGTAGCTTATTTGATTTGAATTCGAAATTTAAAACATTTGGATATTTACAATTTTCCGCTAACCAACATGGAATCAAAGAATATATGCCGTATTTCTCAAATTTCAGAATCTTCTATAATATTCGGAATAACATAAAAGCTGACGCAAACAATGTATTTATTTTTTTTATATTTCTAAATCCGAGTCTGATCTTTTGAACTGACTTAAGAATAAAAATCGATGCAGAAAATGCACATTTTTAATTTCATGTTTATAGTTGAAAACCTTCAATAGGTACATAATATATAATTCACGAAATGCAATAAACCTGAAATTCAAAATTGGGAAGACAGTGGGTACACAGTAGGTTAATCCGGACCTGGAATTTTTCAGTAACTGGAGTCGCCAATGTAGAAGTACAAGAATGTGTGCACCGAATATCATTATAATATTCCTTAAATTGATACACGTGAAAGCAAAGTTTAAAAATAATCGAGAAAAAACATGTGCAAAAATGAAAAGTTCATAGTTCGCTTCAGTTTTTTGTTTTGTTTCAAAACATCAAATCGTATTTCCAAAATTTGAAAATACAGGGTCTTGTTTTCGGGATGCGAAGGCGTATGAAATTTTTGTTTATCCGGGCCTGGAGTTTCGAGGTGATAGAAAGTCAGGTCACTTGTGTAGAAGTACAATAATATTTGTACCAAAAATCATAAAAATACTCGGAGTGGTTCATAAATTCACTCGAAAAAATCTCTGTAATGAAACTTGTTAAACCAATAAGATATACTATATTCGGAACACCTGGAGGTGCTTCATTCATCCTCCACTTTTCTCCATTTCCCAATGAAACACCCTGTATAATTACCTAATAATAATATCACATTGTAAATGAATATCCCCCTCTCAAAAATGTGAAATGTCAATTTTAGGTGGGTTCAACCTCATAAAAAAATGTATAACATTCAATATTATCACTCTGTTCAAGCAATTATGCTTCATGAAATGCTACGCAATTACCTTAGTCTGTATTGTAACAGTTTTAGCTTAGCATTGTTCTTTTCCTTGAACAATGGTTTAAGTATTTCTCGATTCTAGAAGATTCCTGAAAATATGCGATTATGAACATCCAAAGTTGGAAGTACTAAAAGTAGATGGCTCTGTATTATAAGTCATAGGTTCCTTTGTTGGAATAATTTGATACAGATCAGATAATTTCTAAGTAGTAAACAATGGAGCTTATTTTCGAATTAGGGTAAAAAAAAGAATAGTAAAGAAAATTTGGATTTGTAGCCAATTGTAAATCATGTCAATTTTGAATATTCGGTTAACAATCATTGCTTTGTTCATTGACAAATGACAGACAACTAAAAAGGCAATAATTAATCTTGTTGATATAACCAGATATACAAATAAGGCTTATGCTTGAATAAGGCCTATATTACTATACGTCGATAAGGATATATCAAAAATACTTCGCAAACGCAGTTGTTCTCTAGGATCTCATGAAAATAATTGATAGAACTCCAATAACAATCTTCCTATAATTTCAGCATATAGGCTTCATTCGATCAACATGTTTTGAAACAGCCTAGGGCTAAGGTTCTAGAATTACCTCTTTTTAAGTCAATTGCGATAATAGATAGTATCATAATGTTGTCCTTCAATATGAAAAATGGTGGATGCGCTTAACAAGGATATTATGATGTATGTATTATGATGTATAAGAAAGCATTTTTGTACTAAATCGCAGAAACTTATTTCTCTAAATATTCAATTGCGTTAAGAGTACCTTCATATACATAGCTCATACTGAAGAAATCTATTATTCTACAGCGATTATGTAAGATACTGAATAATCAATAGCATTTGCGGTAGTTTTATATGAAGGCGTACCTATCGATAACATTCGATTAATATCGTCTGATATGTACAACAAAAAATTTGATGCCGATATGTGATGATTTGAATAAAATCGACTGATTAAATATCGAATATCGATCCAGGCCCCCGACCACCTAAAATTTTGCTGACATACTAAGGGTAAAATAATTACAGGACGGGCAAAAATTTAATTTGACTTAAATTCTGAATAGTGTTTTGATTGGAGGCTACTCAATTTAGTCAATTTAACGTTGACTTAAATACCAGTATCTTTTGGTTTTTGAATATCTAAAAGCCTGGATCCGCGCCTGGACTGAATTAAAGAAATTCCCTTGATCGCGAAAACTTAGTCTTTATGTAGTCCGATCAATTTGGACAATTAAAATAACTAAAGTTTCGACTGAGCCAACTTTTTTCGAAAACCTTGAGTTTACCATTAAAAATATAAAGTGTCATTAGTTTATATCGATCTCATGTTTGCTAAGACACTTATTCAGGGTCAAATGTAATCATTTTAGAATATTTGGATATTTCTCGAAAATGGCGAGATTGGTCGAGAACGTAACTCTGATCTAAGTTGATCCCCAAAATCTCAAAAGAATGGTTGGAATTATGGAAATTTACCCTCCATGAAAATTGTCTCGAAATGATCGATTAGTGAGTTCAAATTGGTTGGAATTTCCATCTTCCTACCTCAACACTTCACATTCGTCTCGGACACAGGAATCGATTAGAAGTTTGGCTCTTTATTTTCGATGGCAAACCAAGGCCTCGGTATTTCCTTCATTTGAATACTATTTTTATGTCTCAATTGACCGGATTTATACATTCTTAACGGACAATACTCGGTGAATCCGAAATTATCATATGCGTCCCTTGAAACAACCTGTATATTTTTACTGTCCCCTATTTGAAATACACATTCCCCGATGACTAAGTTCAGTTACACATAAATTATTTCTTCAATAATTATAAATGGTAACATTTCGTAACATTACCCAAAAATGACTTGAAACTGGTATTTTTGAAGAGTGAAGACCTTTTTTTAGATCAACAAAAGGCAATAAGTCCAATTTTTCCAGAAAATGGCATAAAAAACGCCTTTATCCTCTGTTAAGGTCATAAAACGTAAATTGTTACACTTTTCGTCAATTATTTTAGAATTGTCCGTGACACATTTGTTACAATTGTAACAGCTGCGCGACATGACTGTGCCCGTACCGATTCATGTTAACACGTACCAGATGTTGCAAAATAAACAGGTCCGTAGCGAACAAAGAATGGTTCAGATGAGATGATAATAGGAAACGAATAAAAAATTTAATTGAGCTTGGCGTCCACTTTCTTTCAGTAGTGTTCACAGGAATTGTGGTATTTCTGATGTATGCCAAAATTTTGATGGAACTTTTGAACTTCTCACAAGAACGTAAAAAAAATTGAGAAATCTGTTTCTGACGTTGAATCGGATCTTTTGGACGGGTTTCATGCGGTTTTCACCAATTGTTTATTTATATTGAAAAAATAAATAAAAAAGGACTGACGGGAAGTCAAATGCTTTTGCACGCTTTTTCATATTGCGAAAAGGATAACCTTTTTAATTTACTAGAGTTATTGTTTTTATTCTATTATTTCTAATCAATAATAAATCTTTCCTATTTGAGCGTTCGGTCCTTCTTGTACTTGTTGTGTTGCAAAAACGCTAAAGAAGAAACATTCAATTATGAAATTAATCGTTGAAGAGGACCAGAAGCTAGCGATAAATCCCAGACATGATTCAAGCTAAATACTCCCATTTTAGAATGATGTTTCAGGAAAATAATGTACCTTCTTTCACTATTTCTGTTGATCTTGAATCTATAATATTATACAGGGTCTATAAATGATTATAACAACGCAGTTGGCGTTGGACTATTATAAATATTTATATTCTGGTGTAAACTTCAATTTAAACAAATGATACTGTGTGTAGGTTGGTCATTCGGTTAGATATTCAATTTCTAACTGGAAATGACTGGACTGAATGTGACTGGAATTATAAATGTGTAGACTTTGCATGAGAAACGACAAGATAAAAAAAATTCAAAGCACACTACGATGTTACAATCATTTATAAAGACCCCGTACATACGTCGTCAATTTCTAAGTATTCGAGAGTAATTCCTAAATAGCCAATTATAGAAATTGTGGAATGGTTTCCATTTCTTATGTTGTGGACGCCTAATGAAATTTTAAACATATCATAATCAAAAAAATTTGAAGATTTGTTAATTTGTTTTCAATTCAACCAGAAATATGCTGATTAAATGTTCACATCTTTGTTTTTTTTTATGAATTCTCTAGATTGAAAACTTATGGTGGATGCGCTAATTGTTCATCCTTCAAAAAGTTGGTAAATTCTACATCATACGTTCTTAATTTTTGTGGTTTCTAGTTTCTCTAGTCAACGATTTTTTCCTCTTGATTTATCTTTCATTTCGCAATTATGGCAAATCATAACGTCGACCCTACAATGACTCTACAAGATGTATAAGGTGTTTTATGTCGACCAAACTACTATCATATAAAGAATGTTGACGACTTGAAAAAGATGTCGATATATCAGGCAGATAATTTCAATTTTATGAAGAGATTTTATTATAACCTAATGTCACCGTCAGTTTTTTATCCATTTGTCATTTATATGAAGTTATGTGAAAGTTTGCGCCATTCGATAATAGATGGCGATGATTTTTTTCAAATAATCAACTAGGCGTAGGTATGCAAATTGTGTTTCTTTAATATTTTGTTTTGATAATAATTATTTTTGTAATGCATTCTTGCTCCCGGCAAAAATATTACATTAGCAAATAACACTGATGTATTTTCTATTTCTGAAAAATGAAAATGTTTTTTGTAGCACTGTATTTCAGATAATGGTATATAGATTGAGGCTTCTAAAATTTTCCACTCCGAATTTCGAGCTTCAGGACGGAATAACAAAAAAAAACGCACGGGCAGGTCAAATTCCGTTGATAGGGAGACAATTGGGGTGTTCAAATGAGTTTGATTTCACAACCCTTCTAGCCACAACCTCTTACAGCTGTCATTTTTGAACAAGGAAAAGTACTCGAGCAGCACCTTGTTGGAAAGGCAATTCAATTTCCTCCAAGAGTGTATTTTTTTTCATCGCTTTATTATTATAGAGTGACTTAGTATTCCATCAATCACAACTTTTCACCCCGAATTTTGAGCTTTGGGGTAAAATAACGAAAAACGCTTGAGCAGGTCAAATTTTGTCGATAGCGGGACAAATAAGGGTGTTCAAGTGAGTTTGATATCACTATATAGTGATTGAATGTCTTTATATCTGGGCAGTTCATTATGGGGAATAAAACACTTTTCCAGATAAAAAACTTAAGTGATTTCAATGACTCAATATGTTTCGAGCTATAAGAAGCTCATCTTCAGGATTAAAACCACAAAACTGAAGCTAAAAACAGAAAACTCATGGAGAGACGACAGCAAAGCCAAATATAACATCAAAAATTCAATTGAATGAATAATCCAACTTTAAGAACAAAGACAAAGAAGGAAAAGTTATAACAATTAAAATATATATACAATCAGTCGATTCTCAGTCAGTGTTTCTGAAAAAAATAAACAATACAAAACACAGTGACAGAACAAATCGAAAAATTGAAAAAGGCAGAATGTCACCATAATAAACTTACAGGTAATCTTCAAAAAATAATCCACTGGATGCTTGCTAAAGTCATGCAAGTGATCTGAAAATGAGTCCTACCATATTACTAAAAAATAACTGACAAATTGAGGCCTTTGGAGAAAAAACGAATTTGTCAATTGATTTTTTAGTGATATGATAGGACTCATTTTCAGACCATTTGCATGACTCAATCAAGCATCCAGTGGATTATTTTTTGAAGATTACCTGTAGGTTAATTCTGGTGACATTTTTTTTTCATTTTTTTGAATTTTTCGATTTGTTATGTCACTGTTTTTTGTATTTATATTTTTTTTCAGAAACACTGACTTGGAATAAACTGATTTTATATCTATTTTAAGTGTTCTAACTTTTCCTTCTTTGTCTTCGTTCTTAAAGTGAGATTATTTATTCAATTTAATTTTTGATGTTTTATATTTGGCTTTGCTGTCGTCTCTCCATGAGTTTCTTGTTTTTAGCTTCACTTTTGTGTTAATATTCCTAAATATGAGCTCCTTATAGCTCGAAACATGTTGAGTCATTAAGATCACTCAAGTTCTTATCTGAAAAGTGGTTTATTCCTCATATTGATATCACTACCCCTCTAGACGCAACCCCTAACAGCTTCTTTTTTGGATAGGAAGAAGGGGCCGAGCAGCACCTAGTTGCAAAGGCCCTTCAGTTCCCTGCATGAGTGTATTTTTTATCACTTTATTATTAAGCACAGTGACTTAGTATTTCATCAATAACAACCTTCCACCCTGAATTTGAGAGCTTGGGGATGAAATAACGAAAAACTCTCGGACAGGTCTAAGTTCGTTGAAAAGGGGACAAATAAGGGCTAATTTTGTTGGCATGGGGACAAGTAAGGGTGTTCAAATGAGTTTGATATCCCTACCCCTCTAGCCGCAACCCTCAACAGCTCTCATTTTTGAAAAGTGAAAAGGGGCCGCGCAGCACCTTGTTGGAAAGGCAATTCAGTTTTCTGCGTGAGTGTATTTTTTTTCATCGCTTTATTACAATACAGAGTGACTCAGTATTCCATCAAAAACAACTTTTCACCCCAAATTCTGAGCTTTGAGGTGCAATAACGAGAAAACTCTCGGACAGGTCTAAGTTCTGTTGAAAATGGGACAAATAAGGGCTAGCCGAAACCTAACAGCTCCCATTTTTGGATAGGGAGAGGGGGTCGAGCAGCACCTTGTTGGAAAGGCAATCCAGCTTCCTGCATAAGTGTATTTTTTCACAAACTAAATCATGCGCTTTCGTTTAGATTGAAATAATTTCTGCTACGGTAGCGAGTAGAGGGTTAGTGATATAAGACTCAGTTCAACATACTAACATGCCCTATTGTAAATAAAATTTGACTTGTTCGAGTGATTTTCCATCTTAAAGATTCTTTGGCGTGTAAAAGTTATTGAGGAATAGTGAGTCACTCTGTAAATAAATTAATGAGAAAAAACTCATGCATCAAATTGGCCTGTCCAACAAGGGCTGCTCGACCACTTCTTTCTATTCAGAAATGGGAGCTATTAGGGGTTGCGGCAACCCAAAGCTTTAAATTTGGGGTGGAAAGCTAGGGATGGCCCACCAGTTTTCATGGAAGCTACAAGATTCTCAATTTTTAGTTGTGTTCTGACCTAATTTATTCGCGAATTTGTTACTCTTATATGGAGATTCAATTGGTCCGGAAATAACCGATATATCTCTAAAAGCTATGATAAAGGTCCGTTATTCTTATAAAATTTATCCTTAATCCTTGAAGGATTAAAAGAAATTTATATTATTTTATGGTTTTCAGAATATTAAGGAATTTATTCGACTAATTTATGTTTTTTATTACCACTGAACCATCAAATGACCCGGAAAACGTCGATATATATCTGACTTATTAAATTTTCCTGTTTTTCTTCAATTAAAATTGGATTATCGGGAATGTTGTATGTGTTGTACTTTCCTGAGTGAATTTGTGATTGACGTATATAGTTATTTTGTTATATTTGAAGTGAATCCTCACTGTGTGCCGGAAGTTGTCGATATATCAGGAACTGAGAAGATATAGTCACTTTACAATGACCTTGAAATACATTTTTCAATAGTTTGTATGATTTTTATGATTCTCGAAATGTAATAATCTCATGTATATGGTAAATTCATTATGTTTCATGTTTTATTGTTTTATAATTCTCCTAATGTCCCGGAAGTCGTCGATACATCTTTCGCTTGAAGTAAAAATATCAAATTATCTTGCTTAGAAAATGGGTTTTCGTTGAAAAAACACTATTTTTCTGTTTTTTTATTGTTCCGAAACCAACGTATACAAAGAAAAAATCAATGTATACGTTTTAACAATTTTTATTATCAAATGGTCCGGAAAATGCCACTAGAACAAAACTTTTTTTCCTGTGGGAATTTTCTGAAAATTCAAAAAGATTTGAATTCCTGAGTTGATATATAGCCTATGTATACGTAGATATATATACCTTAAAAATGTCCCGGAAGTTGTCGTTAGACATATATATATATATATATATAATATATATATATATA
>CM024243.1:15803285-15852365 GCA_013421045.1 Propylea japonica | reverse complement strand
TTTATGAGGATTGAATTTACACTCCACTAGCTGTTAAATGCGATGAATATTTTCAGCTTCTATGCAAACAACTAAATGAAAATGTGTTGAAATTTGGCAAAATTATTGGCATTATTGTCACAGCTCCAAAATAAAATGCTATTTGTTTCGTTTAATTTTTTTTTCTTTTTTAATACCTCTCAGAGATTTCTAGAGGATTTTCTTTATTTTGAGTTAAGATGGCAAATTTTGCGCTAACGAGTTGCGTACAGTTACCTCTTTATATTGGCGCCTGTGCATAGTGTAGGTCAAATCCAAAGAAACCATCATAGTGTCAAAATCGTTTTTCTTAATTCTCCGCTATTTTTCATATTTTGGACGAATTTCGAATATTCAATTTGTGATCAAACCGCGAGAACATATTTTGGTTCGTGAATCTCCAGAAAGAAGAGCCCTTCAAGCAACAGCAGAACCTTAAGGCTAAGTCGTGAATAGGAATGTTGACTTATTTTTGGAATTTATTTCATTTTAAAGACAAACCCTTTACAAACACGAAAAAATTACTTTTTTTTTAAATATAGTAATTGTCAATAAAAATGAGTAAATGATAAGACAATTCAGAATTCCCGCGGAAATGCTCAATTTTTGTCACGTTATGATGATTACGTCTTATCCAGTAAATTTACCTTGACTTCTGTCAAAGCGAACTGATTTTGCCCGATACCTTGTGAAAAAAGTCAATCTAAGCCTTCAAAATGAATACCTGATAGTGACGTCAATTACCTCTGATTGGCGTTCGCAGTCACGTGATAGTTGATAATAAATAACATAATTTAAATCAGCTTTATTTAATTCAACGAGAATAATAAGATCACTAAAATGGTTTTTTAGGATTGCAAAAACTCCCTTCTATGAGGAAATCCTCAATTTATATGAATTCGTAACATGAGTCAACATCCCTATTGTTGGTTTTGTTTCAATATTTCTACTATAATATTGATTTGTGGGGGGTCTTTTTCACAATTATTGAATTTTTAACTGAAGTCTTTTGGAATAAGACCTAACCAGTACGCTCTAATTCTCTCCGGCCTTTAACAACTTAAAGACCTTGAAGCAGCATATTTTGAGTCTGGCCTCCTCTGAGCAGCCGCCACTGTTACATTCTGACCAAATATTCGTTTCAAGCTGAGTCTGAGAAGTGTGCTCATTGACGAAAATCTCTGAATATTATAGAATTGTTGATGGCATCTATAGAAAAGACGCAAAATTATAAAAAGCTGGAGATAATAGTTGACGTTGACAAAACAGGACCATCAACTAAAATCATCAACAAAATTTCACAAAAACAAACAAAATCCATAGCAAATATTTAACCCCGAACTAATTTCGCGGAAGCATACGCTCGATTGCAGAACGAACGACAGCACAAAAAAAAACATCGACCACCCGTCTACCTATTCCACTCTCCTGAAAATGAGTCGGATGACATTTTTGCCGCCGACCGACAAGTAAAATTCAGGGTCGTCCCTTTCCTTCAGACCCTCAACCCAAAAGAATTGTGCAGCTCCATCTCAAGGCGAAGAGTGATGAGCTTTTGATTCGAGGGGTTTATTGAAATAGAACGACAAACAATGAGACACCCTTAACAGAGGTGACGCTCAGGTTTCTCCAGAACGATGTGAGGTACAACGTAATTTAAAAGAAAAGCTGCTTTTGCTGGAGGCAAAGCGTTTATGAATCACCTCGTGGTGATTGGGGATGTCAAAGTCTTCACGTGAGTTGACCACATAGTTTTATATGTGGCCACAGCGTCTCTTCTTCTGATATTGCTGGTACAGGCTAGAAAAGAAAATCATTTTGACGGTCTTGAGTTCAGAGACTTAGAGAAAAGTTTAATTTTTTTCCGTAGGCTTTATTTCAGAGAAAGTATTACATTCCAGCGGCGGTTCGTGAGATTTCAATCAGAGGAGGCCCGAAACCACGCAACCAACAAATAATTTATTTCGAACTAGGCTTCCTTTCAGCCACTGGCATTCATCATACTATTCTATGCATAACGAACAATTATGAAATAATAATTAAATTTGGCTTAGCTGGTCGAGGTGTCTCAATTACTTGAGCTATGAAAATTTTATCATCGTAAGGCATTTTACTGAATTTATTATTCAAAATACTTTTACAAGATCTTGCGCTTCTTCTTGGTGAAATATTGAAATCATACCTTACCAAAATTTCTCGAAAATCACAAAACCACAAACCGCTCGCTAAAAGGAATAAGACTTCGTCAATAAAAAAGGAACGAATCAAAACAACAGCTGATCTCCGTCCACGATCGGCGGGGTTGATTTGGGCCGATCGGGCGTTCAGTTTCGGCTAAGCTCGTTCGCCTAGAAGCGAAAATAATGAAGCGGAGCTGGTCCTCCGACACGTGATCTACAGCTTGAATTTTGAGTGGTTCCCACACCGTTCATTTGGGAAGTTTGCAATGTTACATTCTAACGAAGCGAGCCTCCTTTGCTAAGCGGTCTGCTGTCCGTTACGCTGTATTGTGTGTTGCGGATAATGTATGAATATTTTAGAACGCTCAGTGATCAACATATTGTAATTACTATGAGATGTGGATAGTAGATAGACTGATGAAAATAATACATTAAAATTGAATGGATTTCAGTGAAATTAGGGGAGGCCTGGCCTTCTCTGAGTAGTTGACACTGTTACATTCTGACCAAATGGTTTTTTCTTCAAGCAGAAAAGTGTGCTCATTGACGAACATTCCTGAATATCATAGAATTGTTGAGGAAAAAAAGACGCAAAATGATGAAAAGCGGAAGATAATAGTTGACGTTGTTACCCTTTCCCCAGGTATTGGTACGCCAATGAGAAACTAACGCGCATAACCACCAGAGCGCCAGGTGTCGGATGGAATGAACATCATTGTTTTGTTTCAATTATATAAAAAAATTCCGATAAGAATAATAAAACCAGACAACGATCGAAATCGTGTTCTTTTTCAAAATCTTGCTTCTAGAGAAATAACAATTGTTAAATTTGTCTCTGATAGCCATTTCAGTTTGAGCTAGTCGTTTATAAACGGAATTGCAGAACAAATTTATATTCATATTTTGAGAAGAATTTAGTCTTGAAATAAATCGCTGATTAGCGGATTCAATTAATTGTGTTCTCGGAGATTCTGGTAAGTTGATAGCATTTCAGTTTTGATCGAAAAACGTGAGAGCTGTTCGGCCATTTTACAAAATCGAATTTTCTTGAATTTGAAGAATAGATATCCACGGAAGAAGAAAACCATTGTTCATCAACGGAGTGATTGTTTCTCCCAGCAGTCCCAGCAAGAATAATTTCGTTCGATAGGGGAATTTTTGGGTTGAAAGGTGTCCAGATCATTATTCGCCAATTCAGAGGATTGAGTGTTCAAGCTGTACCAAAGGAAAGGAAGTCATCTGTAATCTGCCCAAAGTTAAGTTTACCTGGTATTACTTATAAATTGTTATCGAAAATTATAATCTCATTAAATTTTAGCCATTGTATGAAAATAGGTAAGTAATATATTCAACTGAAACTTATATTTTGTTCTTTTGATCAACCGTATGTCCTACCAATGAAATATTAACTCACGAAAAATAGAATCTAACCCAAAGCGACCATTTAGGTCGTAACAACGTGTACAATACAGACCATCAACTTAAATTATTAACAAAAGTTTCACAAAAACAAACGAAACCCATAGCAAATATTCAACTCCTGAACTAATTTCGCGAAAGCATACGCTCGATTGCAGAACGAACGACAACAAAAAAAAAGCATCGACCACCCTTCTACCGATTTCAATCTGCTGAAAATGAGTCGGATGACATTTTTCCCGCCGACAGACAAGTAAAAATTCGGGGTCGTCCCTTTCCTTCAACCCCTCAACCCAGAAGAATTGCTGCAACTCCATCTCGAGGCGAAGAGTGATGAGCTTTTGATTCGAGGGGTTTATTGAAATAGAACGACAAACAATGAAACCACAAATCATGTCCGGATTTTCCCCGCAATTCCGTGTTTCGCGGTAAATTGAGTCTCCGGATCGAATGTTTTTTTTACGGCCACGTAAGAGGTTCCGTGATGGCCGTCATTTTTCCGATATACTCCCTATCTTGGACGATCGGACGCAGGATTGGATTGGCCTCTGTGGGATACACGAGATTGAGTAGCGTGTCACGTGTGTGTCTGTCGGTGATTGATCGGAGTTTTTGCGGTCAGTAGAAAGCTGTAGTTTTAAAACCCTAGATAACGGGACTTGTTTCAACACACGTCATTGCGGGACTATCGTGAATTTTACGATGGTCGACAAAACACATTCATTTTCGAAAAATCTTTCGAGAAAAACTCACGAAAAGTGCTGAAAATTCTACATTGAAAAATGAAAAACCAAAATATAATAAAAAATGTCGAATTCCTATCCATCATCACTGCATTTTTTGCCAATGTATCCGCGGTGCTCCCCACATATCGGATGTCCACATTGTCCATAAAAAGTTGTAGTCATCCTTATTTTTTACTAGGCAGGAGAAACAGTTTTGCGCTTTTTTCCTGGGGAATTGCAGTTTATAAATCATTTTGAATATTCAGAATCAGACCAATATCTTGGTGGATATTTCGCCTCAAAGTTGGAGTCGATAATCTTCGTTTCATCCATGCTCAGCAAGGCGACGACTCCAATCTATCATATACTTGTATCGTGAAAGAGGTTTTCCTCCCCTCCTCAAAGTATTTGTTGAATAAACACAAAGGAGTCGATGCAGGTCATACTTAAAAATATTTACATTCATATTTATCTTCCTCCATAATTTTCGAATTTCTTGTTCTAATTCTGCCTGAGATAATGGCCGTTTTGAAGCCATTCTGCTGAAAACGACATATCTCAAAATGTTACACGTAAAATAATATCTTACTTTCTCCTAATTACAAACTTATTTTCATAAATTTAAAACCGGAAAAAAACACGCGCGAAAACTAACTAAATACGGGACTATCGTAAAATTGACGAATACTGGACCAAAATCTGCGATTCAACTGAAAATAATGCGATTTTTTGTACACTAGAGCCTAGCTAGCAACTAAATAGGAAGGTACTGAGAGTTTCACCACGTTGCGGTATCCGGAAGCAAACGAAATATCACGACAAATATTGAGCATCGTAAATTTTACGAATGTCCCGTTATCTAGGGTTAACCTAACTGTTTTGTGAAATCATGAATTTGATTAGAAATAAATTTCGAACGATTCGCTCAAACTTGATGAAAGATTTCTAAAAAACTTTGTAGGTTTTCACTCCCAGTCTTTGAAACAGAAATAATTAATAATATTAATTGAGATGAAGTGCTCCTGCGAAAATCTTTGCACACAGGAGCAAATTGGTTTGAAAAAATTGTTGCCTAACTGTCAAACTAAAAAAGGGAATGAATGGAAAGGATAATGTAACGTTTCGATGTCTATATCAGACACCTGCTTCAGACAAACTTGTAAAATCTTTGGAATTGTGTGTTTTTTCATTTGCAGTCTAATTGAAATGAAAGTTGTCAACACATAGAGATGTTGATCTATTTAATTTGAAATTTCCTGATGTCATTTCTTTCTTCAATAAATCAATACAAATACAATCTAACAAAAGATACATGTGGATTCCTCAATAATCCTTTTATAATAATCAGGTTCCGTCATTAGGATCTTTGTGTTGTTCCAGTTCATCATATGATCTCCGCTTTTGAACATACAGGAGAGATATCAAGACCTTTCGAGATGTGTCTGATATAGATACCGAAACGTTACATTATCCTTTTCATTTGATCCCTTTTTTAGTTTTACTGTTGGGCAACAATTTTTTCCAGAACCAATTTGCTCCTGACACAATAAGTGCAAAGATTTTCGCAGGAGCACTTCATCTTAATCAATTTTTTTTAATTATTTCTTTCTGGGAGTGAAACCTAAAAGTTTTTTAAAAATGTAGAATCCTACTAAATTATATTCAATCGATATTTGATGAAAGATAATTTTATGTTATTCTTCCAACCGTCTGTGAACACCCCTAGTCAAGAATCTAGTTATGTCTATGAAACCAAAGGTGACGATATCAACCGTCTCACAAGAAAAATGGCAAGTGAAGTTATCACCGTGCTTCATGAAGTACCCTCAAAAATCGACATAATATGTGGTGTGTAAGGCAGAAAATGTCCTTAACACCAAAAAAGGTAGTCATAATATCATTGACCAAAAAAGGAGAGCTGCATAGGCTGACATCACCTGCTATTCGGGCTGAATTCATGTGGGAAGGCGATATAAGTGGTTCTGAACATGACTTTTGTAACGTGGTTTTCTCGGTGAAACTTACCTCGAGCGCCAGCTATTCTTTTTTCTTATGAGGGAGAATAGCAAACCTACCAGGGCAGCTGCTAGTCAGAGACAGAGTTCTTCGTTATCTAAGATATTAGCGATAACAGAGAAAATCAGAAATAGAGTAATTTACACAATTATTCAAATAGCGAAAACAATTATAAAAAATACAGTGATATAAGGCGCTATATGAAATCAATACAAAATAAAAGATTGGTCAGTTTTTGTCTGACCGCGAGCACTTTCATAAGAAACAAATCTTTTCCCGGTACGAGTCAGCCAGAATAGAAAATGGGTTAAATTTAAACGGTGAATGCAAATATATGATAATACCAGGAAGACAGGGATAAAAGGGGTCGGTATAAGAGTGCACAACGGTTATATTTGTCCGCTATTCTTTCAGTCCTAGAATTCACCACGTTGTCTACCACTTTGCTTGTTTCTCGTCTAAACAGCTTGGGTTTGGCCAGGTGGAATTAGAGGGTTGAACAGGATATGTCGAACGTGCTACAGCATTGGTTCGGTTATGCCTTCCGGTCTGACCATGGGTATACACGCCATGAAGGACAGACTAACTACAGGCACTAAGAATCGGGGCAGAGCAGGATTGTTATTCGGTTGAACGTACTATAGCATTGGTTTGCATAAGCCCTCCGGTCTGACCATGGGTATACACGCCATGAAGGACAGACTAACTACGGGCACCGGTTGTACAGACAAACGTACTATAGCAGTGGTTCGTTTGGGCCCTCCGGTCTGACCATGGGTATACACACCATGAAGGACAGACTAACTACAGGCACCTGGACAAACTAGAAAAGGTATTTTTACGGAATCTGACGGAACAGCTATTTCAGGTAGACTCAACGAGGATTAAAAATAGGACTGTAGTAAATCGGCTCGGTACTTACAATTCAATTGCACTAGCACTCACTTTAAAAAGGTAGCAAAAATTAGAAAATTCGGAAGCTTAGAAAACCTAGCAACGTTTAGAGCAGAAAATAATTCGGAACTAATTACCGATGGAGGGAAACCCCGCCTTTTATAGTCTTCCGGAGGGGGGTGAAAAAGGTAGGCGCAGAAACGTTAAAATTTTCAGGAGAATACCTCGGTAAAAACATCTTCAAACTGGCTTATCGTACGTATATACAAAAAACGGCGTTATCGGCGATCGGCGTTGTTCTTGCGGACGGTCCTACTATGAAAAACAAAATCAATCGCAGAATGTTCGGTTTTTTCGATTGTTTTGAATTAATTCTGAACGGAATAAAAATTCACGAATTCAAAATGAAAACTCGGATAAATTATTTTGAAATGAAGATCAATTTCTCAGTTATGAAATTGAACTTCATTACACTTTTTATTGGAACCTTCACTTACAAGAAGTTCATCTCAGAGCCAGATTGAATCTATGGACCTGCAACTACATATAATAAACTTCATAAATCGCTAAAATGAAACCTAGAATAAGTAGGATGTCCAAATTCGAATTACTGTTCGTCTGATATAAATAATCGTGAAAACTTCTTCTGTGACGACTACAACAAAAATATAAACAGACATCTCAATTACATACATAAACATCATATAATATTGCCACAGAGATCATTTAGATCCAAACCTGCATTACGAGCCAGAATCTTTATTTTTTTGATAATATTCCAATGATATAATTTGGGCGAAATTTGAGATACTGTTCATGAAATGAGCATACAGACAGTTGTCTGAAATTTACCGTCAAAATTTCAAGGCTCTAACACATTCCTTTCGAAAGTTATAGCGGTCTCAATTTCATCGCTTACCACGCACAGACACAATTTTTTATTTCTATTTCTTATGACACGTTCTTTACGAAATTTGGCAGAAAATCGAGCATCATTGGGCGCATTCAGCAGGAGGGAACTGTTACGCAACTGTTACCAAAAGTGAATACCGCTACTAAAAATGGCGTCTGCTCCCCAAAATATTTGACAGGTAGCGATGCGTTCAGCACTCGGTTCAGCAGGAAGAGCATAAAGTATCACTATCTGTTCCGCAACAGCTCCCTCTGCTGAATGCGCTCATTGTTCTGTTTCAAAATCTCGAAATAATCGGAGGTGTGGATCTGGAAATATTGAGACAAAATTTCAAGAAAAGCCCTGAGCCGGAATTTTTGAGCACTCGTTCTTTGGTGGAGCATAAGACTATTACCTCAGATTTTTATATGGGATTTGAGATTGATACCAAATATTTGAATGTAGAATCTTAGCACATTCGGAATTATATTCTGGAAAGTATTCAAAAAATGAAATATATAAGAAATAAATAATTACAAAAATTGAACTCTATGGTTCTGATGATGCGATCCTTTAGAAAGTTTGCATGAACATTCGGTATATCAGTTTTGAATAACAAAATGAATTGCATTTGAATCGCCTATCTTGTTATGAAAATAACAAGATTATTCTTTTCAATATTCCAATTGGATTTTTATGGTTACAAGCGCCCAAAAAAATGAAGAAATTTCACCCATTTATCACACCGTTCAATTAAGGGAGTCGATTGAAATTTTGTCCAATCCAACCCTCTCTCGGTAAAATCGTTTTCAACTTCAAAAATAATCTGGAAATAAATCTCCGTCCCGAACACAATGATTCTTTCCGTTTGAGCTTTTTCCCTTATCTAGAAACAAAATCGGCACTTGCCCTAATTGAATAGAATCTAACGACAAACCAGATCGCATTTCACGATATAAAGGTACTGGAGGGGAATCAGTGATGTTCATCACAAATTATTGGATTCCTTTCCTGCCAAGATTTTATTTCCTTGATGCCTTAAATCTTGTAAGGGTAGACGGAATCGATAGCCGTCCGAGAACTTTTTCCAGACTAGGATTAATAGATTTTTGTGGGGTTTAAATAGACAAGGGGTGGGTGTAGGTTGCAGGTTCATCGAATAGCTGATAGGCTTAGCCCGAAAGTTAGTTTACCGGGTTTTCCACTATAATTTTAGAGTGATTATAAAAATGTTTCGTATAAAAGTTTCACGAAATCAACTGAGGTTTTTTGATATCACTCCACAAACTGAAATATATACAGGGTGGCCAACATATTGATAGCAACTTCATTTTTTCAAATGGTACACTCTGTATATTTTTCCATATTTGGTCAGCTCTTTTTCTCCTGATTTCGAATATGTAACATATGTTGGTCTATCTTTCTTATTCTGAGAACCACAGAGTTTCAAATTTCAAGAAGCATCTGGCATAGCGTCGGAATAATATAATGCTATAAATTCAATCAATATCAAACCCATAATTCGGAACTAATCCCATCAACGCACAAAGAATAATGATAATATTGTTATGATTAAAAACAAATTTTGAAGCTTTCATTTCTGACTTGAATCAGAGCCACACAAATGCTATCAAAAATAGTCTAAACAACTTGAGACAACGATATGAACTATGTGTATTGAATGAAGGTGGTAATTTCGAGCCATTTCTTTAGTTGATGCTATTCTTACCATACTACCATAGTTTATCATTTTCCATTGGTTAAGTAATTGTTAAATATTTATTCTAAAATAATACTTTTAAGTTGATTGTTTGGATGTGAGAAATTTCTTAGGCATTTTAAATATTTTTATTCGTTGTCATCATTTCAAAACTTTGAAACTCTGAAAATTGAAGAGACACATCCACATGCGCATTTATATTCGAGATCAGGAGGAAATAGCCTATCAAAAAAAGAAGAATATACAGGACAGGGTGTTCCGTTTGAAAAAATATAGTTGCATTCAATGTTGTTCACCCTGTATATCTTTCTATTGACGTTATCATAATTCCAAAATGAGCATTTTCAGTAAACGCACTCTGCCACTTGTAAAATGATAACAGATCTTGCCAGGTGCTTCTTAAAATTTGAAACTCTGTAGTTCTCGGAATAAAAGAGATAAACCAACATATGTTACATATTCGAAATCAGGGAAAAAATATCTAGCCAAACATGGAAAAATGAACAGGGTGTTCCATTTGAAAAAATGAAGTTGCCATCAATATTTTGGCCACCCTGTATATATTTCATCATCTGAAATCATACTGTAAAACCTCAGTCGATTTCGTGAAATTTTTTTATGAAACATTTTTCTGTATCTCTCTGAACAAATTTAAAGGGGTGGGTCAAATTATAGTAAAAAAACATATAAAAGAGATTACAATAATTTAATAACAACCTTACAACGTAAAATGATAAAGTGTTTAGGGGGTTAAAGGGGTGGGTCAAATTATAGTAAAAAAACATATAAAAGAGATTACAATAATTTAATAACAACCTTACAACGTAAAATGATAAAGTGTTTAGACGTTCACGCTCTTTCGCGCTTGTTCCTAGGGAAACACCTATCATTCAGTGGCGGCTCGTGAGATTTCAATCAGAGGAGGCCCGAGACCACGAAACCAACAAAATAACGAACGATTATGAGCAGAATTAATAATTGAATTTGGCATTGATGGCCGAGGTGTCTTAATTACTTGAGTAATGAAAATTTTATCATCGTAAGGCTTTTTACTGAATTTATTATTCCAAATGAAATCTACATCATCTGGCGTTTCTTTGAGCTCACTATTTGCATTTAAAATTCTCACTTCTTGTTTCCGTTTCCATCTTGCTGAAATATTAAATTCTTATTTGCGAACTTTTCCGAAAAATGTCACAAAACCAGAAACCACATGCTGAGAGGATTATACTTCGTAAATATAAAGAAAGGGAATCGAAAAAACAGCTGATCTTCATTCACGATCGCCGGGTTGATTCGGGCCGATCGGACGTTCAGTTTCGGCTGAGCTCGTTCGCCTAGAAGCGAAAATAATGCCGTGGAGCCGGACCTACGACACGTGATCTACAGCTTGAATGTTGAATGGTTCCCGCACAGTTCATTTGAAGAAGTTTGAAATGTTACATCGAATCTCGACTCGTGGAGGCGAGCCCCCTTCGCTAAGCGGTTTGCCTGCTATCCGTTACGCTGTGTTGTGTGTAGCGAATAATTCATGAATATTTTAGATCACTGAGTATTGAGTAATAAACATGTTAGTTACTTTATGATTTGGATAGTACATAAAATGATGGAAATAATACAGTTATGGAAATGTGATTATTTTTTATTTGAACTTGAAATTTAAAATTTAATAAAATGCAGTGAAATTAGGGGAGCTATCATTCAGCCCAAATGTCTGTTATTTTCGAATTTCGAAGCAAAAGTGGTCAGAAACAACTATTTTGGGCCCATTGATGCAGAGTTCAGGGTCAAAAATGGTTCACTTTCTCAACACAATGACTCTCGAACGGATGAAGTTAGGGTTTCAAAATATTGAGTGCTAGTTCGCGTTACGAATGGCGCTGCAAAGTTCGTTTACGGGCTTAATGGGTCCAGTTGTTATTGATATTTGAAATTCTGTATCATTTTTCCGATACCATGTATCCGATCAATTCGAAATTTGGTACTTTGAGGGAAAATAAAACGCGCAACTTTCTGCAGAATTTCGTGAGGATAATAATACCAAGGAAAATTCTAAAAAATATTTATTTTGCATGTGTGATATAAAACGTCATAATCCCAAAACTACAAATGTTCAACCCTATGAGATGGAAAAAAATGAATGTCTGCTTTTGTTTTCGAGTTATAAACCAAACTCAAAATTCGTGCCATTTCAACTTTGGCCAATATCTGCGTTCCTGTTCATACTAAAAACGTAAAACAAAACATTCTACAGAATTTTTTTGATAGGAATCCAGTGGCTCAATACAATTTTTGCTGAGGATTTCTTTCCTGATTTAAAATGAGTTATACATTCCACAATGAATACGCTATGAGAATAGAAACATACGTTACAAAAAACAGGTTATTCCTGCATCGATTTATTCTAAACACGATAAAAATAACGTCAGATAGATAACCAATTGATCGAGAAACAAGCGCGTCCCCCAGGACAGTCGGAATCCTGTAGAGCAGCATACGTGCCGCCATCACGTCTTCTATCGATTCTCGAAGTACACAAATCTAATCGCCATTAAATCCACGAAAGCTATAAAGGAAAGAACGGCCGATATCGCGATAAGACTGTGACGAGGTGTTTTCCAAATTGAATCCGACAAAGCCGTGAGAATCCTAACGTTGCAGGCAACGCCAACTCTTTTTCTTCGTCCCCGCTTTTCCCGATGCTATCCCGGAAAAGAAGAACAAACCTGCCTAGCATACATCGTTCAAAGCGGATTCGTATGGGACATCACACAGTCTCTTCAAAATGTGGATTTTGTCATGAAGTATCTAATAAGTGTTGACATTGAATACAAATATACAGGTGTCTAATTTTTAATCCAGAGCAACTTGACAGACATAATCGAAGAAATGCACCTGTCTAACAGATAAAATGTCTAGTTTCAAATGAATGGCTGCCCAGCACATAATAGTCGTAATGTCAAGATCTATTTAATGAATAAGCATATTGCGATACAGTGGATTGGAAGATACGGTCAGATGGCCACCGTAGAGCACCGATCTTACGCATTTGGGTTTTTACGTCTAGAATACTTTGAAAGACAAAGTATATCTAATTCGCTTCCAGAGTCGGGAGGATCTCATCAACGAAATAAAATTGTGTTGTGCAGAAATGCGTCAGAAACGCTATGAACTTTGTAGAGTTATAGATTCAGTACGAAAACGATGTGCCAAATGTATTGCAGAAGGAGGTCCATTTCTTCGGTATTATTTCGATTCATGATGAATTGCTGATTTTCATAAATCTACATTAAAATTCGATAATGAAGATCTTCGAAACAGAGCACATTTACCTATGTTCGGAATTTTTAGACTTTTTCGGTGTTATCAGGTTAACCATGATATATTATAGCGGAGAATGGGCAGCTAGCACAAAAATTGATATGTCATTCGAAAGTACACTGAATCAGATATTTTTTACTGAATGGAAAGCGTGTACATAATTATTAATATTTCATCGAAAAAACCATTGCAAAAATAGGACTCATTTATTTAACTTCAGAATCGTGATATTCTTCTCCTTACCACGCCTTGATGTATCAAATTTATTGCCCTTTCCGACTATGTGGTCAAATTTGATGAGACTAGAAGGAAAACTGAATAATGAATGTTTTAGAGGAAAAAAAAGAAATATTTCGTTGAATCAAGAAATGCTAAATTGAAGAAAACAACAGTCAACATTCCAACCGACATTTTTTATTGCAAATCACTTGTATAATCACCCCTCGGAGTTTGTCCACTTTAAAAGTAGACACCCTGTAGAGGTTAAATAACTATATGTCTAAGTTGTAGTAAGTAACTATTTTTGAAAAGTTCCTTCGAAAGTTTAACTTGGAGCTTTGAGACGATGTTTTGTTATCGGAATCGAGATTCAGAAAGGAATAGCAAACCTTTTGTGCAGTAACCTCGAGACGAGTGGATACCAGTATTAATAATAATCATCTGACGAAGTACATAATATATCATCAGAAGTCTTGACCCCTCCTATCAACTCTCAACTTGTCAAATGATAATTTTTGTCTGTAGAATCTTCACTATGTTATCACCGATACGAGAATAATAAACTAGCAAAAAACTGTTTTTTCTCCAACCATCAAAAAATGTTGACATATTTGTACTATTTTCAGGTGCAAAAGTCATAAATTCCCTTACCGTACAAAAATTCACTCGTTACTTAGCAACACTTTTAATCCTAGGATTAAAAACGCTACTTTTAATCCTTGGATTAAAAGTAATTGCATTTGACGTCTAGTTGACAATCACTGTCATTAGTATGTGTTCAAATTTATAACCAAAATATTAACGATTTTTGACTGAAACCAATTTTATTGTAATTTTGACTTGGTTGGAGAAAAAATAGTATATATTATTCGGACTAAAAGTGCCTATTTCAACTCGCAATTTTGCATTCGCTCGGCTGCGCCTCGCAACTGCAAATATTACTCATGAAAAAATATGCACTTTTAATCCTTATAATATAATATACTATTTTTCTCCAACAATCAAAAAATTATGAAATTTCTGTACTATTTTCAGGTGCAAAAGTCATAAATTCTCTTACCGTACAAAAATTTGTTCGTTGCTTAGCAACACTTTTAATCCTAGGATTAAAAACGCTACTTTTAATCCTTGGATTAAAAGTAATTGCATTTGAAGTCTACTTGACAATCAAAATTCACCAACAATACCAGATATCTCTGACTACCGACTTGCTTTCGCCAAAATTAAAATAAATATATTATAATATAATATACGATTTTTTACAACTGTCGAAAAAACTTGACTTTTCTTCATCACTATGGATGCGTAAGTGATTACTTTTTTTCACCGTAAAAAAAAGTAAGTTTTTATATTAACGACAAAGAAAGATCACTGGATCTGGATGTATAGAAATATTGTAGTGGAATCTGGAATCATTATCTTCAATGATTATGCAGAGTCTCTATAAATGATTGTAACGGCGCAGTTGGCTTTGGATTATTTATTTATTTATATTACTCTGTTACGCAGGTTAGGATATCGAAATATGTGGCTAAAATTGTCAATGTCAAAGATGAATAGAAATAAATATAGAGAGAGATTTGATAAAGGTGTCGAGTTTGCTTTAGAATCAGCAAAATGAAAATATATTACAATCATTTATAAAGACCCCGTATTTTAGACGAAGTAAATTCACATTCAAAGTTGTACAAAAAATTTTGTTTATATTTCGTGCGTATAAAATTCGTGTTTATGGCACATTTGAGTAAATAAGTTATTTTTTGTACAAGTGTCAAAAAAACTTGACTTTTCTTCATCACTATGGATGCGTGAAATATTACTTTTTTTCACCGTTAAAAAAAGTCTTTTTTTCACCGTTAAAAAAAGTCTTTTTTTCACTGCTGATAACTAAAATTAGAACAACTTAAAAATAATGAATATTTTAATTACAACTAATTTCACAAAATTATGATTGTATCTGTACCTTATAAAGTAAATTAGTTTCGTCATCAGCATCTCTGAGAAATTTATTGATATTATCCCTCCATAACACTTTAGATTTCTTTCCTCGACGCTTTTGTTCTTAATAAGCGGGACCAATTTTGAAAAATTCCTTATATCAATATTTTCCTTGATATGTTTTTTTTAACATTTAGCTCCATAACTTGGAAGGTTTAAAAAATTTTTATTTTTTCTCGAAATAGCATGTGAGCACATTCTCAGAAACCTTTTTTACGTTGTTCTTGTTGCACCATTCTCGAAATTGGTTATATGTTTTCTCATATTATTAGCTTTGATTTGGCTGGTAACATATAATATACAATTGTATTTGCTTCTATCTGCGGGGGTATCACTACCACTATCATGTTCAACATTCATCTTCTTTAAAATAATTCGAAATTGAAGCAACTACGAGCAAATACTGTCAAAGATTCAAACAATTTCAACAAACTGTTTCTACAGTTACGACACAGAAAGATCACTGGATTCATTTAAATATTGTACTGAAAGCATTATCTTCAATGATTATACGTATTTCAGACGATGTAAATTCACATTCACAGTTGTACAAAAAATGTTGTTTGTATTTCATGCGTATAAAATTCGTGTTTTCATGGCACATTCGAGTGAATTTTTGGCCTCGACCTGCGGTCTCGGCCAAAATTGACACTCTCACGTGCCATGAAAAAAACACTCATTTTACGCACTTAATACAAAAATAACTATTGTATTAAGTTCGTAAAATTAGTGTTTTTTTCATGGCACATGGGAGTGTCAATCTTTCTCCGAGACCGCAGGTCGAGGCCAAAAATTCACTCAAATGTGCCATGAAAACACGAATTTTATACGCACGAAATACAAACATTTTTTGTACAACGTCTGAAATTTCATTATCAAAGATAATGCTTTCAATACTATATTTCTATGCATCCAGATTCAGTGATCTGTTTGTGACGTTACTATAGAAACTTACTTTTTCTAACGGCGAAAAATAGTTATTTATTATTCAAGGGAAAAAAGTATTAGATTTTAGCTCGAGGTTATATTGTTTCCCGACGCGAAGCGGAGGGAGACAAAGAACCGAGAGCTAAAATCTACTATTTTTCCGGTGTATAATACACTATTTTTTTCTGTGACAAGAAAAACAACGATTTAATAGTGAAAGAAATATAACTTCTCACGAAATTACTTTTTTCCCCGGGAAAAAAGTGAGTACTTTTTTTCCGGCTACATAGAGAATCATTTTTTTGACAGGGAAAAAAGCAATGTCGTAAAAAGTCATATTTTGTGACCTGTCAAGAGATATAAAATGTCACATTTTTTCCCGTCACAGAAAAAAAGACTTTTTTCAACGGTGAAAAAACTAATCATTTATGCATCCATAGTGATGAAGAAAAGTTTTTATGACAGTTGTACAAAATAGTTATTTTTGTTTTGAGTGAGTAAAATGAGTGTTTTTTTCATGGCACATGAGATGTCAATACTTGTATGATTTCGCTGGAAAACGAACTCATCCTGAAAATTCTCTAGGACAATCTCTTATTGGGCTAACTGTCGGGCGGACGGCAGAATTGAATTTGACCACGAATTCGTCATCAGTCTTACCCTATCGTTTGAGACCATTTTCGGCTCAAAATTCGAACAAACAGATATTTGGTCAGAACTTTATAGCACGCCTTCAGGAGAAACAACAGCCGATGGATTTTTGTCCTTTCTATCGCCGCAGGCCGGAAACACACACACGTGACACGCCTCCTGCGATGTATCGTTGGAACGCGGCTTGCATTTGCGCGAATTAATCGGACGCGGATAATTGCGGATTAAACGCATAATACGTTTGTTTATGCGCCTCGCCGCGAGAATTATTACAACGACTGTTCCTGCTGGTGTTCCTCATTGACTACGATTGAGAGTGTTAGTTAACGCCGTTTGCGGACTTTATCTCCTTCCTACTGTGGGGATTATTTTGAAACGGTTGATGAAGTCGACAAGTGCGAATTCAGTAGACGATTGCGAAAAATGAGAAAGTTGAATCTTTCAAGAGTAGGGTAGAAGCTATAGTGATTGACACCTTAAGGGCATGGATACTTTCAGTAGGCGAATTCGGTTACTCATTTTACTTTAACGCCATGGTTATTATCGCGGAACTATAGTTGAATGTGGCTTTTTTGGTTTTAAATTCGAACTTTCAATAAATATTGATTGAATATTCGAGGAGACACCAATTTCGTCGAAATTATACAGGGTGTTCCTAAATTGAACGTACAAACGAAAAGGGGAGATTCCTTAAGTGAGTTTAAGAGAAAAAAGTCCCATAAACATGGGGTCGCAAACGTTTCGTTTTCGAGATACAGGGTGTTGAAGTTTTAATCAAAAACATGTCTTGATAATACGAGTTTATCGAATCTTTATGAATCATCGCTACAGATCAGGAAAATTTCCATAAAAACTGACACTGAATTCATTCATCACAGCTTACAAAGTGGTCTTCCCATCATAATTTGGATTTTCACGAGGATTTCGAGAGAATCGTTCAAAATTTTTTTTCTTGAAATCGTTGGTAGATACGACAAAACTACAAGAGACCGAAAAGTTTAGTTTGAGAACAAAGCTTCTTTTTACATTTTTTCAAATTAACAGTTGCTCACCAAAAAAAAGTTCTGCAGAAGAACAGGTGGCAGTGTTCCAGAAAAAATATCACCCTGTAGATCTTCTATCGAAATTGCCATGTCACGTGGTGAGAACTCTCAAATGTAATATCTATGCCAAATTTCAGTTGAAAATCTTGTGAAGTGTAGATACTATGAGAAAAAAACTTGAAAAAAAATCAAACTTCAACACTCTGTATCTCGAAAACGAAACGTTTGCGACCCCATGTTTATGGAACTTTTTTTTCTTAAACTGACTTAAGGAATCTCCCCTTTTCGTTTGTTCGTTCAATTTAGGAACACCCTGTATATTTGATAGTCATTGACATACTTTTCAATCATTTCATCTCACTTTTGCATCAAAATTGATTACGATATCATCAGTGTAGTGACAATAAGTGTATACAGGGTGTCCCATAAACATGGGGTCGCAAACGTTTCGTTTTCGAGATACAGAGTGTTGAAGTTTGTATTTTTTTCAAGTTTTTTTCTCATAGTATCTACACTTCACAAGATTTTCAACTGAAATTTGGCATAGATATTACATTTGAGAGTTCTCACTACGTGACATGGCAATTTCGATAGAAAATCTAAAGGGTGATATTTTTTCTGGAACACTGCCACCTGTTCTTCTGCAGAACTTTTTTTTGGTGAGCAACTGTTAATTTAAAAAAATGTAAAAAGAAGCTTTGTTCTTTTACTAAACTTTTCGGTCTCTTGTAGTTTTGTCGTATCTACCAACGATTTCGAGATAAAAAATTTGGACGATTCTCTCGAAATCCTCGTGAAAATCCAAATTATGATGGGAAGGCCACTTTGTAAGCTGTGATGAATGAATTCAGTGTCAGTTTTTATGGAAATTTTCCTGATCTGTAGCGATGATTCATAAAGATTCGATAAACTCGTATAATCAACACATGTTTTTGATTAAAACTTCAACACCCTGTATCTCGAAAACGAAACGTTTGCGACCCCATGTTCATGGGACTTTTTTCTCTTAAACTCACTTAAGGAATCTCCCCTTTTCGTTAGTACGTTCAATTTAGGAACACCCTGTATGTCTACTTAAGGATAGCGAATGCACATAATTGCTTATTTTTCCCGACTTTTTTTTCCATATTCGTAAGAAGATTTATATTGGTTGGTAGGTACCAAGGAATATTTAATTGATGTAAGTAAACCCTTCCATGATTTATATATTAAGGTTAAAGCACATGTCAATCACTGTTCGATGTAATATCATTGATACAGTTATTGACATATGATTTAACCCTTTACCGCATCGTGTGCCATATATGGCACAAACCCCAAAAAAAATGTTTTTCAATTCAGCTTAATATTTCCGTAACTTCATAGTACAGCCCATATCTGGCACATTCATAAGAAGCAATATGATATACGCAGAGGCGCTGAACTAATTAGAATGCCTTAAATAGGCGTTCATTTGTCCATTCTTACTGAATCTGGTTTGGGCGAGAGTTCGATGATATCTGTGGTCGTTTTTTTATCATTCAAAAGTGTTTTTTGCGGACGAAAAAATATGTTGATTTCATAAGTGATTTCAAGAACCTATTAAGGCAAGTTTCAATCATTTTGATTTCTGAAGATTTATAGAAAAATAACAAAACAGTTTGTCCCATTTGTAGAACATCATGCAGTGTCAGAAATTGCATTACATATTTATCTCAGATTCGAAGCTATTATGTGGAAAAATTCAAGTAGTATGGATACTTGTTTTTGACAACAAAGAATATAATTTATCAGAAGAGGATGAAACACATGCAGCAGTAGGTAATACTTGCATCGGTTCCTGTCTGATGAACCATACGCTCTTCTTGATACAAAGATAGCCATAGCAAATGCTTTTTGTATAACTGGAAAACCAACTAGACAGAACTGTGGAGGACCAAGAGCAACACATGTATGAAAATAAGCAGAGAAAAGGATCAACAAAGAAAATCCCCCAAGAAGTCGTGCGAAAGGATGGCCTTGATGATTTACCGCATTGGCTGGAAATAGATCGCATGCGATTCAAATCTCCAGGCTGCTCAGGTAATCCAGTCGAATTGTGCTTTTAGCAGGAAAGTTTTGGGGTAGTTTTGATTTCTTTAATTTTTATAGTTTTTGGGGTGCTGAATCCGAATTTGAGGTTTGCTAACAAAATTTCGAGACGGAACATAGAAAAAAATACACAAAAAGAATAAAAATCTCATTCTTGGTCAGTTTTTTGCATATTACTCGGAAACTATCAACTTTTCTTGAAAAACCTTGCCATACGAAATGAAAATACATAAAATTTCCTACAAATTGTACTACCACAGGTTGTTCTGCGAAAACCCGTTTTGACTCAAATAATAGTTGAACATGAGGTATTTTCTATGACTCAATAAATGAAATATATTTAATTTTATGGTTCTGATGATGCGATCCTCTTGAAATTTTGCATGAACATTCAGTATATCAGTCTCAATTCACAAAAATCACCCGAATCAGATATCTTGTTATGGAAATATAAGAATTCTTCTTTTCAACATTCCAATTGAATTTTCTATGGTTCTGTTCACACTATGGTCACACAATTTTGCATTATGCTCATTATAAGCATCTTGCATTTGGCCGTAACATTTCATTTCGATTGGTTTAGTTTTCTCTGAGATATTGAGGAACAAAAATTTTGAATGGGCGTGTTTTATGAAACAAAATATGTTTGTTTCTCAATATCTCAGACAAAATGAAACCCATCGAAATGAAATGTTGCGGCCAAATGCAAGGTGCTCATAATAAGCTTCATGCAAAATTGTGTGACCATAGTGTGAACAGAACCATAGAAAATTCAATTGGAATATTGAAAAGAAGAATCTTCGTTTTACCATAACAAGACATCCGATTCGAGTGAAATATTTTTTTATGAATCGAGACTGATATACTGATATATTCATGCAAAATTTCAAAAAGATCGCATCATCGGAACCATAGAAATTATTTTTTTTCATTTATTGAGTCATAGAAAATACCTCATTTAAAACTATAATTTAAGCCAGAACGGTTCATCGCAGGAAAAACTTTGATATTCAATTTGTTTGAAATTTTATGTACTTTCATTTTATATAGGAAGGTCTTTCACGAAAAGTTGATAGTTTCCGAGTTTTAAGCAGAAAACTGCCAAAGAATGAGAGTTTTTCTCTCTTTTTTGTATTTTTTTCAAGGTTCCCTCACGAAATTTTGTTAGCAAACCTCAGATTCGGATTCAGCACCCCAAAAACATAAAAAATCGAAAAATCAAAACTACCCCAGAACTTTTCTGCTAGGGGTTCTTTTGAGCACAAATTGACTGGACTAAGGGAAAACTCATATAATTTGTTTCAAATGCCAAATACCGTTGTATCTGACAAGGACAGGAACTGCTTCCTTTGTTTTCATTCTGAATACTTTTTTTGGATATCTTATTGTATGATGTTCCATATGCGGCACAAACCAGTTTTTTCGAAATAAATTTCGAAATTTTGAGTATTGAATTTTTTGAGTATTTTTAGGTTCAACTTGGGATCTTCTAACGATTTGAAACATAAAAAAATAGAAAAATATAAGCAATTCTATGCAGTCGCTATCCTTGTAAACTCTAACATATACACTTATTGACACTACTGGAAGTATGGCTAACTTGTCATAACGACTTTAATTCTGATGAGAATAATAATGATAATCTGCTGGACTGTGCAATTATGAATCTATGGTAGTGCATTTTGACATTATAAATTCTTCCTATTAAAACACTTCAACAAGTTCACGAAGAAATGCTGAAAATTCGAGTACACAATACTTTAAATCGCTCGTTATTCTCCATTATTTTTCTTTCAAAACCCCCGTGCAATGTGCATGCCTTCAGGCCAATCTAAGTCATCCCGCCGCTGCTAAAATCTTGATCGTCTGAATAACTGAGAGCGGCAGTAAGATAAGAGATCGCCATTCCGAGCACCGACTAATGAAATAATAAAGCACGATCCCTGCAGTTTTCCGCATAATTAATTCCCATGGCATCAATCAAAACGAGATCAGTACTGGAAGCGGCGGCGGTGGCGGCGGATTTAGCAGTATCTCCCAGATGCCGCCGCCGGCCGTCGCGATACAAACGCCGTCACGACGTCACGAAGTTGCAACCTCGCTTCTCAGCCGAAAACCTGATTTCTGACATTTGACAGGTGAGAGTCAGGCAGTTCTGTCTTGTTTGAATCGAAGGGAACTGAATTCTGCTTTATCAGACGATGCAGTCATGAATTGAGATAAGTTTTTGCAACTTCCAGATGTTCGAGGAGATCCAAAGTCGATAAATATTGTTGTCAACATTACCCACAGCACGTGTACGTGGAATTTATCGCCAGTGAAGTGAATTTGGGAAAGGTTTAATTATGGGTCTACCGTACGAACCTACGAACATCTATACTGTTATCAGATGTTGTCAAGCGTGGTTTGATAATGCCCGAAATCGAAGAAGAGTAAGCACTAGACGTCGAAGAGGCTCAAATTAAGTTCCAGATCGACGTCTAAGACTTACGGCTATAAGAGACATATATGCGACAACTCGATATTTGGCTGATGAGGGGTTAGAAGAACAAGGACATCCTGATGCCGTCCGAACTGTTCACAGGCAGATAAGGTTTTTTGGAAGGCAGCATTATCGACCCCATCTTGTGATACCTCTGACGGTTGAGCATTGTCGGCACCGATTACAGTGGTGCAGAGAACGTCAACATTCGAATGTAGAGTAGCATCAGGTCGTCTTTTCTGTTGAATCTCGATTCTCTTTGATCGTCTGACTAACTGAGAGTGGTAGTAGGATAAAAAACGATATTCCGAGTACCAACTAATGGAATAATAAGTTGAAATAGAAAAAGAAATAGAATTTATTAATTTCAGCAATTACATCACAGTAAACTATGATCACATAAGTCAAATTGAACTCAAAACCTATATACTACAAAATTGAACAAATTAATCAATATTATAAGCTTCACATTGAATAATGAAATTAAAAATTGACTTTTTATGAGTGTGGAAGTTTATTTCATTTTGGAATTTTCTGGGCAGGATATTGTAGAGTCTAATTGCACTGTAGTATGCTGTCTTCCGCCATCGCAGTTGTTCGGTGAATCGGGTAAATATAAGGATGCACTCTAGTTGTGTTATTTGTATTCTCGCATGTTGAGAAGTAGCCATGGTGTTTTCTAATGAATAGCAGCAACCTGTATATGAACAATCCGTAGACTGTCATAATTTCATTTCTCCTAAATCCTCCACGGCAGGATTGCATGTAGGTCAGTCCATATATTGTTCTCGAAGCCCACTTGTGTGTAACATATATCTGGTTTATGAAAAGGGGAAAAATCCCCAAAAAATTATGCCATATGACAATACTGACTGAAAATTAGAGAAATATAGGACCTTGAGTATATCCTGATCAACTTGATTCCTTAGTCACAAAAAGGTCTCAAAGCAGCGTGTCCTGCAGTTTTCCGCATAATAAATTTCCATGGCATCAATCAAAACGAGATCACTACTGTAAGCGGCGGTGGCAGATTTAGCAGTATCTCCCTGATGCCGCCGGCAATCGCGATACAAACGCCGTCACGACGTTACGATGTTGCAAGCTCGCGCGTCGCTTCTCAGCCGATGAACTGATTTTTGACATTTGACAGGTGAGAGTCAGGCAGTTCTATCTTATTTGGATTGAAAGGAAATGAATTCTGCTTTATCAGACGATGCAGTCATGAATTGTGTTGAGTTTTTGCAACTTCCAGATGTTCGAGGGGATCCAAAGTCGATAAATGTTGTTGTCAACATTAACTCGAGCACGTGTACGTGGAATTTAAGGCCAGCTAAGTAAATTTAGAAGAGATCGAATTATTGGTCTACGGGAGGCGGGGTTGCCATTTCGATAAATCGCTAACCGTACGAATAGAAATCCATTTACTGTTATCAGATGTTGTCAAGAGTGGTTTGATGATGCCCCAAATCGAAGGAGACTAGGCACCGGACGTCGAAGAGGCTCAAATGAAGTTCGAGATTGACGTCTAAGACTTATGGTTAAAAGAGACAGATTTGCGACAACTCGATATTCGGCTGAGGAGTAGTTAGAAGAATAAGGACATCCTGTAACTGTTCGAACGGTTCACAGGCGGATAAGTTTTTTTTGGAAAGCAGCATTATCGATCCCATCTCTGCGGTTGAGCATCACTGGCAACGATTACATTGGTGCAGAGAACGTCAACATTCGAACATAGAGTGGCATCAGGTCGTCTT
Organism: Propylea japonica; assembly: GCA_013421045.1. Taxonomy (NCBI): domain Eukaryota; kingdom Metazoa; phylum Arthropoda; class Insecta; order Coleoptera; family Coccinellidae; genus Propylea; species Propylea japonica. Next base: position 15,828,036 of record CM024243.1, on the reverse strand, counting down.
TTCGAATTCGAACAGAAATCCTTTTACTGTTATCAGATGTTGTCAAGAGTGGTTTGATGATGCCCCAAATCGAAGCAGACTAGGCACCGGACGTCGAGGAGTCTCAAATGAAGTTCAAGATCGACGTCTAAAACTTATGGTTAAAAGAAACAGATTTGCGACAACTCGATATTCGGCTGATGAGTGGTTAAAAGAACAAGGACATCCTGTAACTGTCCGAACAGTTCACAGGCGGATAAGGTTTTTTGAAAAGCAGCATTATCGACCACATCTCTGCGGTTGAGCATCGCCGGCAACGATTACAGTGGTACAGAGAACGTCAAAATTCGAATGTAGAGTGGCATCAGGTCGTCTTTTCTGTTGAATCTCGATTATCTTTGATCGTCTGACTAACTGAGAGCGGCAGTAAGATAAGAGATCGACATTCCAAGTCCCGACTAATGAAATAATAAAGCGCAAACCCTGCAGTTTTCCGCATAATTAATTTTCATGCTATCAATCAAAACATTTGACAATTGAGAGATAGGCAGTTCTATCTTGTTTGAATTGAAGGGAACAGAATTTTTTGTCCTAGTCTGGTCAAATTAGACCGAAAATTAGGGTTACAAAAATTCACTCCTAGCTTGAAATGGAAGTATCGATGAAAAGTTTTTACATTCAATTCATCCATCACCTACAAAACCTGAACAGGTTCATTGGTGCAGCAATAATGCTATTATACCTCAAAATTTTGTATAGGACTTTTGACATTCATGCTAACTATATGAATGCAAAATCTCAGCATGATCGGAATCAACACGTTGACTGCCAATTATGAGATAACTCGTAGATGGCGTTCTCTGTCAGGACGCCGACTACGAGTCATCATAGAGAAAGAAATTTGTTTTATGGTCATTTCGTACCGTGTTACTTGCCATAATCTAGTAGCTGCGATTAAACTCGTAGTATATAGGCTTTAAAATGGATAGATGGATTCTGGACACAGAAGAATAAATTAATGCTAGCTTACATGAATGGATCATTCATTCATGAGGAAAAATATATTACCTTTATAATTAAAAAAAAAACTAGGAGATGAATCACAAGCCCTTATTCTACAAAAAATACATTTTCTTCAAATTTCGGTGATGACTATGTACTAAGAGCAGAGTTCTGAATAAAATGATATGATTATTATATGGCATTTTGGATCAGAATTCGGAAAATTGCCGTGGCTGTCAACGTATTAAATTCTGGAAATTATTCAAGGAAATCGAATCAGACGGTTGTAATCCTCCGGTTATGCACATATTTAGAAGATCAATTCAACAATAACTCACGCAAAAATTGATATAATAATTTTTCCATAATCAAGTTCAACATTAGATATATAGGGTGATTCACTCATCGTGGTACCTAACCTTTTTTTTCTCGAAAAGGAATGAATATTTTTTCGTTCTGTTGACGGTATTTGGTACAAGTCAATGTTGACTTGGGATGTGCAAAGAAGTAGTCGCTGCGCTTTAAAAAAATTCTCTAGGAATATACCTTTTTTATTATGTCATTTGAAAGATGATTCCATTTTGAATATTTCCTTGAAATACCATTTTTTTCTTTTCCTTACTGTTAGTGACCTGCAGCGTGTTTTATGTTAATTCTATTCCATTTCTTCGTTTCTGTATTGTGACAGTATGCCTTGATTTATACACATGATTGTGCTTCATTACATCAGGGAGATTCGAAGATCATTGAAGGGAAGTAACCAGACATAACGTTGACAGTCTGTCAATGATTCATGATCAATGATCATCAGTGGCGTTCCAAAGAGGAAATGAACAGCAAAGGCATCCAAGAAGTTGCACAATTCTCATCATATGCTTACTGAGTCGACAGTGTCCCGTAAGGTTAAAGACTAGTGACTATATTTTTTTTATAGTGCTCGTACTCATAGTCGATGCTCAGTCAGATCTCGTACTCAAGAAAATCTTAGGCTCGTATTCATAGTTCGCCCTTGAGGATTAAAGAGAGTTTCTATCGCCCTTATGAATACTAGTCATGAAGGTGACCTAAACTCAAGCCAAGGACGATACAAACTCTCACTCACCCTCAAGGGCGAACTATGAATACGAGCCTAAGATCTTCTTGAATACGAGATCTGACGGAGCATCGACTATGAGTACGGGCATAGGCCGCTGGTTGTAGATTGCTAACACACAAAGACCTCATTTACCGCTTTGCAGATAGGCAGTCACAGCCCCAATCTACTTCAATTAAATCTAAATCGAGTCGATCATACCGTCGACCTATCGCAAGTATCACCATTACCCAATTCGAACGAAACCTCCGGTCTCGACTCATCAATCCCCGGGCGCTCAAACGCGTATGACGTATTTACGTCCGCACGGCCGTCCGCAGAAGGAAACAATTAATAGCTTTTGATTTAACGTCTGCGGCCCGGGCGGAAACTCGTGCAGACCGCCCGGCCGCCCGCCGCCGCAGCTCGCCCGTATACATTCAGCTAATCCCGTAATGGGCGGCCTGGGAGAGACGGCATTGTTCCCAGAAATTTTGCGTAGTTGGCTCGGCGTTTCGGTCACTTTGGGCCGGCCGCAAAGTAACTTCCGCCACTTCCGGGATTCGGGAATTATCCGGCCCGGTCCCGGCGGCCAGGTACACGCTGCCGTTGCGGACGCAACAAAGCACGTAAATTATTTAACGCGCTGGGCGAACTAATGAAGTCAACTGCGTCCGTCGGGAACGGCAAGAACCGATTGCCGGACGGTTTGGGAGATATTTCGGCACGGGTTGAAGGGGGATGAAATCGTCATCGTCGTCTTCAAACGCGATTGTGTACGTCGACCCTTTAGGACCGATTTGGGCGGTTGAAGTAATAAGCACAATTTGTGGAATGATTGGGTGTGTTAGACGGTATCGCCAAAAACCCATTTCCAATCGAATTGGAAATGGGTTTTTGGCGATACCTACTCTCTTAGACTTTCTCCCTTTACAATTCTTTTTTCTCATCTCTTTATCCACTCCCTCTGCTCAGATTTTTCTTGGACGCCCCCTACTTTATGTGGTTTCACAAAGCTTGATCAGGCAATAATCGTTGATTTTGAATTAAGTCGATGGTTTATGTCAGAAATGAACTGAAAATGACACAAAGATAATGACAAATCATTAATCGACGTGATTGGAGTTTAGTGAAACGCGGTTTTTATCTTTCATGTGGCCCAATCAAGAATTTGTTTTGATAGTAGCTGATTTTCCATTCTCAGCACGTCGGAGGCGCGGTTTGTCATTAAGAGTTAACCGTAATTCAACTACCCTTGAAATTTGTTGTCGAGCGTGGTTTTATTATGCCCAAAATAAAAAAAGAGTGAGCACCGGACGCCGAAGGGGAACAAATTAGGTTCAAGATCAACGTCTAAAGCCGGCCATCGACATGCTATTTTTCATGCGTTTTTCTCGCCGTGATTCGAACCGTCTAGTAGTATCGCGGAACTGTTTTGCCCACACACTTCGGTAAATTCTACCAATTAGTTTGCTGTCAATCGCGAATAAGCACGTCATGAAGATGAAACATCTTTCAGCAGTGGCGGCCGCAGTTTCGGTGCCGAGTAAAAAAGAAAGGAAAAAACGAGAAATAACCGCCGATTCTCGACGAAATCCCCTCACACAGTCGGTATGGAACGACAACCGATGGACCCTCGTGACAAAAATCAAGCATCGGCAGATATTTGGACCGACGATACGTACCGGCGGTTTTTCGCCACACACACATCGGTTTTTGGTGCTTCTGCTGGGACGATTCTTATCGCCGCGATACGAGCGCATGAAAAATAACGATGTCTATGGCCGGCTTGAGACACATGGATATAAGTGGGCGTCCACAACGGAGCACCGACCCTAGCCCATCGCACCCTCGCCCAAAGCCCTGACCTTGCCCATAGCACCGACCCATGCACCAAGCCCTGGACTGTCCACATTGAAGCCCCGACCCTCACGCCTATTTCACGGTTATGTGTCTTTGTTTTTATTTTTCAAATCAGCATTTAAATCTTCAAAAACCTAAAAAAGGCATTTGCTTCAGTTAATTCAAACAACAAACTTTATATTCTGCGATATAATTCATAAAAGCAAAGCAATAGTAATAGAAGAAGAGTGGTTGGATATACTTGATTTAATCATTTATCATAAAGTAAACAAACTGAATGCCTAATTCTTTCGTTGAATACATCGTGTTCTCAATATCAATCAATATTACTTCAAATGTGATAAAATGAGTTTTGAATGTTGAAACACTAATTTGATATGTGCTCTTTATCCAGTTGTAGGAGGCCAGTGTTTCGACTTCTTCATTGATTCGAACATGAACGGAAACATTATATAGATTTCATTGTTATTTCTTTACCACTTACTTTCTAATGAAAAAACCAAAACTATTCGAATAATCATCAGTTAGTAGGTTGATTCTGGTTAGAGCTGTAAAAATTAGTTATGTCCAATATAATCATTAAATTGAACAATCGTTCGATAGATAATGTTCGTGTACTTTATACATACAACCCATATCATTGATTCGTAGTCCTAGGAAAATAGTGCATTTATTTGAAGGTTTTGGAAATCTTTCCTTATTATGATTGGAAATTGAAATTTTTCGTACAGTGATTGTCCTTCAACGAACGAATACATCGTTTGACAAATATAAACAGACGTAAATCTTGAGGTTATGTCATATTTGGTGCGTGGTGCGGTGCTTAAATAAATACAAAATGGATTTCGCTCGTTGGTGCGCTGGTCGGTGCTAGGTGAGGTGCGTAGGTCAGTGCTCCGTTGTGGACACTCGTATAAGGAAACATGCTTTATTTCTTTTTGAGGAGCGAGGCTTGGTGAGGTGCTATGGTCGGTGCTATGATAGGTGCGCCGTTGTGGACGCCTACTAAGAGACCGATTTGCAAGAACTCTATCTTTGGCTGATGAGTGGTTAGGAGAACGATTCACTGCCGGATAAGGTTTTTTGGACTGCAGCAATGAAGCACGTAAATTATTTAACGCGAAGTCTACTACGTCCGTCGGTAGCGGCAAGAACCGATTGCCCGACTGTTTGAGAAATATTTCGTCACGGGTTGAAGGGGGATGAAATCGTCATCGTCGTCGTTGGAATCGGTCCTTCGAACGCGATTGTGTACGTCGACCCTTGAAGACCGATTTGGGCGGTTGAAGGAATACGCACTATTTGTGGAATTGGGATAAATAATTACCGATGGCGGCGCTGCAATCGCCGAATCAGCTGTTCCCGAAACGAGTATTGTTTCGTGCACGTCAAAGCAAAACAAGAGAGATTCTGGTGTTTCTCAAGTGTTTCAGTTGATTTATTTAGTCTTTTGACTGAACAATCGTGAAAATGGACCTATGAAATGATTTATTAAGTTCATATCATATACATCGACGACGATATGTAGAAAAATATCAGTTTTGGGCATTCACCCTTGTCAACTGCAGAAAGAAGATATGTAACCATCTAACTTGGCTCATTTCAAAGATAAAATGTATCCTGATATGATTAGTTATTTAGTGGAAACAAGGAATCCTGCTGCAGTGAATCAAATTATATTTATAATATTTATTCTTCAATATATAGAAAGAAAAAATTACAGTATTTGTTATTGAAATGAAAGCCGTTGAATTCCATGATGATTTTATTACAGAAATGAAAGACTTTATGAAAATAAACAACTTAATTTCAATTATTCACAACATCAAAAACTATTTTTATTGAATACAAATCAGAAAAATTCATTAATATTTTGTCGTAAGTGAAGCATTTATCATTCGATACAAACCAACAAATTTTATTCCCTGGTATAAACAAAAACTCAATTATCTAATGAGAAATGATAATTAATTTTTCAATACAGAGTTAAAGTAAGTATGTGTATGCTATTTTTTATAAAATAGTGAATATAGCAGTTACCTTCTACTTGTCTCATATAAAAACAAAAGAAATACTGCAACTTGATGGAACATCCAGATAAGTTTTAGCCAGTGATATGATTTCAGGGCATATATTCATAAAAACTTAACAACACACAATTAACGAGTAATCTTCATCTGTTTTCTTCAACGAGTGAATAGGAAATACATTCAATAATGTACCATATTTCCTCCTTTAAGTCCAAATATGAATCCTGAAACTGGCTAATCGCTTTGTTTTCTTGCAACAATTAGTGTTCTTCACTGTATTTTCTTTAGTCATCTTTAATCAGATTAAAAACCACTAACTAGACAAATATTATAATGAACACACAATACAAATCTCATTTCTTAAGGCATTCTCATTTCTTAGGCACAAACAATCGAGTGTCATATCCCGTCCCGCGTTTTGGAATACTCGTCTCGGGATAGTTCTACGTAACGCCGCTAGGGTCGCATAGAGTTGTATTTTGCTCAATAGTTGGGTGTGTTAGACTCTGGATTGGAAATGGCTGTTATTCCCTTAGAACATATATAGATGGAATGGCAACTCTAGTGCTACGGATACATTTGTTTATGTACGAACACTCGAAGCCTCTCTCTCTCAACGGACACTAAGACAGTGGCGTAACATAATTTCATATATTAGTTTGTAACTTCGAATATATGCCCACAGAACAGACATAAATATACTATACTTTCTTCTATACTTTCTTTATGTATATGCCCAAATCACATTTAACAATAAAGATTATTGTATTATTGTTTGTTTATGTTCTAGGAATATAAATTATAAATTGATATGTTTATTTATTTATTTATTTTATATTTAAAAAAAGTCTGCATTGTGTTTCATTTAATAAAATTACTTCGTGTTTTTAAGTATTTTAAGAAAAATGTTTATTTTTCACTTTGATGATTTGGCTCTTGTGAAAATTTTCAGAAGTTTAGAGTTATTTATGTTTCAAGGCCAGAAAGGATTACCAATAAACAATCTAAGGGGCGTTGAATCCAATACTATATAAATACCATTTTTTCATTTATTGCACTTAAATTAACATTATAAATTTCACATTTCTTAGCACTATCGTGATTGTTTAAGACTTAGAACATAAATAGATTTATGTTCTGAGGTTCAACAAGAAATCCTACCACTAATACGATTGGTTGATTCGCATTTTGTGTTATTCCCATTAAATAAATTACGGTATTTAATAGTATTCGAAATTGAAGGTAAACAATGCAATCTTTAAAATCTTCTCTAAATTATAAAACTTACCTAGTTGCATTGCATGCCTTCCATTTCCCACCTGCATGTGATTTCTCGATTAAAAGTGGAATAAGTATAAGTGTATGGAGAGTAAGGTGATTCTTTACCAGATCGTTTTTATTTTTGAAAAGAGAGTATATGAAAAAGGTGCAATACCAAAACTACATGAGAAAAATAACATAATTTATTAGTAATAACTTAACATAGTGTACATACATAGGAAACACATCATATGTATCTATTGATTAATAAATGTAATTGTTTTGGTTAATCTACTCCTCAATCTATTTGTGTCTAACCGTTCGCTTCCTCGATTTTTCAATTCGTGGTGAATCCTTAAATTGAAATATGTCTCTAATATAAGCTTTGATAATGCAAGACCATGATTCCTTTCTGGTTCATCATCAAACAGATGCGTATTAAATACATCAAACAATTTTGAATCAATGCTGTTCATTGTGGTGAGAACCAAGCGGGGCAACAAATTACAGTATTTTTTGTCAAATATCTTGAAAACTTTTTCTGCCCACCTGAACGTTTTTTCAGCTTCTGTACATATGTTGACCACAAATTGTGAGGCATCAGATAGACCTCCCAAGGTTTTTCTCAACTGCAGTTTTGATGGTACGCTGTTAGACCTCAGTATTGAAACACATATCTGGCAATTGATTTTTGGTACTACCTTTATTACCACAAATCCTGCTATGTATACCACTACATCCTCTGTATATTCACTTAGATGCCAATTTTTAGAATTCACAACATATGTATGGTCCCCTACAGCAGGCGCTTCAAAAATCTGAGGTGTATTATCAGAATCAACAGTACTATTGTCAAGGGGCAGTAAAATAGTATCATCAATGCTGGAAATATTGGCAGAGCCGGAAGCTTTCACGTGATTGTGTAATAGCAGCCTCTTGAAAGCGGCCTCGAACTGTCTAGCACTCGGATTATTATTGAATCCACCTCTACTTCTTATTGAGCTGAAAAAGATCTCCAAGTGATCCTGGGATATCTTATATGTCAATAGGAAATCTAAAGGTGGATTCTGGCAATTGATAAACTCTTCGTAAATACCATTCAGGCTGACGATATTGATCAGAAATCCTAAAAATCCAGTTTTAACATCTGAGAATATCAATTTTCTACCATTAGTCAAATTCAGATTGGTAATATAATTGTAGGATTCATTTAAAAAAGAAAAAATGAAAGTGTTTGTATTTTTAGAAAGAGCTTTACCATAATTGATTTTGAATATAAATTTCTGCAATTAAATACGTCAAATAAATTATTGAACATTTCGCAGAATTTAGCTGTATTTTGTGCATTAAAAAAGTCAGGAACTTTCAAATCTTTTTCAAGATAAAGTAAAGCATCTGATACACTTTTACTCAAAATCTGTGTGGCCAACTTCACCTTCATTTCTCTTTTCCGTAATTAATGTGTCTAAGTCCAATCTTAGTAGCTGCATTAAGACCATGGGTATTTTGAAATTTCACAAGATTATCTATATGCCTCCATTCTATGTTGTTTATTTGGTCATGAATTAAGGTTTTTTTTGATCCGAAAGTGTTTCTGACCAATTTAATCATATGACTTGGATCCAATATAAAATAAATATGGCGGTTCTGATTTTCAGGTGGGTATGAAAAACAAGTTTTCAGAGAACTTGGATTGGAGAAGTCTGCTCCTAGAATTTCGGCCATTTTTAAATTTGATGATAAACCATCAAATGTTATGGTTGCCACTCTAAGTCCTGTATTTTCTAGATGTCCAAGTAACTTCAGCAAAATAGAAGCTTTATCATCAGCAACCACACCGTTGGTGAAAAAATAGGCTACAGGGACTTTATAGTTTTCATTTAAAAAACTATCATAAATACCAACACTTCCCTCGCTTCTTGCATTTCATGGTCTTGCTTTCCGATGTAACCCTTAAAGTCAGAAATTCCTTTGAATTTTCCTTCATTCCATTCTATCAATTTTCTGATAGAAATTTCATCCATTAGGAGAGCACCAACTAATTCTTTTTTATCACTTTTCGCTTTAGTGACTTTATCTTTTATGCCTTTTAAAGCTGATTCATTGAAACCTGGCCCGCCATCCAATTTACTATACCATGTTCGCATGGTACGAGGTGCAGGCAAAGTATAATTAAATGTGCTTCTCACATATGAATATGCTCGAGGAGAGTAATAGTGAAGTGTGAGAGCAAATGCCCGCAGCTCTTCTGAATATTTCTGTCGCTTGGGCCCCCTGAGTAATTTTTCCAAGATCTGCCTTGCTGATCCAGAAGTAGATACCTACAAATAAATAGAATGATTTTTACATATATATTGTAGTTTTAACCATCCAATTTGACTACTGATTATAATAGATTCCAAGCGAATAAACAGGTCATCATTGGTACTAACCAACTGCATACAAGCAGTTAGGAGAAGAAATCCAAGAAGTAAAGAAGGTTAGAAAAAACTGACCGAGGAAGTATTACAACTACATATTTATCTGTGAATGAATTATCAAATTTTAACTATTTCATTTGCTCTTAGTTGTAACTTAGAACTTTCTGAAATAAAGATTGTTATTATTATTATAATCAACCTGTATTGAAGCAGTTATTACCAGTTATTCAAATTGATTTATGTGAAATATTTACATGACACATACAAAATTAAAAAAAGTTCAATTGAATTTATCACCACAAGGTACTATTACTAGTTTTCTTACATTCAATGCACTCTCCATATCTCCTTCGACCGAAAAATTTTGACGGATATTTCTGGTTAGTTCTTGTAAACTTCTTATTGATGATTTGAGTCGATTGACCTGTCTTTCTAACAACATATTTCTTTTCTTCAAATTGGCTGTTGTTGTTTGAGCTAACTTCAGAAATTTTTTTCGCAGCAAAGGGTTCTTCAAATGTTGTTCTGAGTAATCCCCAATGTAGCGAGGATTTGCGAGAAACCGCCTCTTCCTGTGAAGATAAAATTAGAAGAAGCACTATTTTTTTTTCAATATCTTACTTTAGTTTGACTATTCTTCGTTTTCCTGAGAATGAAGTGGCACTCGAACTGGCTGATGCACATTTTGAAGGAGAGGTTAAAGTTAATGTTTCTTCTGAATCAGTGGTTGGTGATGTGTCGTCAACTCGTGGTAGTTTTTTTGGTGGAGATTGAAACTCAAAATCCGATTCGGGTTCAGGAGTAACCTGTTTTTCTACTTCATCTTTTCCTAATAAGGACCTACAAATTACTTTACGTTATATAGGTATATGGTTATATTCTGGGACATCATTTTGTTGCAAGGGGGTATTAAATATGGAAATTGTGAGAGAAAGTTTCTGTTGAACTTACGGAGATGTTTCCAAAGGCAAACTTCCTGGGATAAGATGCCTTCTTAGGTTTATTTTCCTAAAGCAATCTTCAGAAAAATGGTTCGAACAAAGATAAAATATTTTATTTTCCAAAAGCGTACCCTTGAAACCAATTCTCTTCAACCATTTTTCCTGTTCATCTTTATCAGTAGGCAGTCTAAAAATACATTTTATTTTCAGTATTCACATTCAGTATAGAAATCGAAATTGTTACTCGTGGTATCAACAAAAAAGATTCTGCACGCCCATGAATGGTACTCACCTGTGAAGACTAACCTCTCCTCCCACAATATAAGTGAAACCGCAGGAAAAGCACTTGTTAGGCATGTTTTATCACTTTTTAAACTTAAAACTTAAACTGAATAAAATACTAAAACCCTCGAATAATCAAGATTTAGCGAAATAACGTGGTCAACAAGCGAGAAAAGAAAGACAGTATTGACAGATGTTTACTGCTTGTAAACCTTATTCACATTGCCAAGTCGACAATTTATCTGAATTGGGAGGAAAATTATTATCGTGATTTTAATTTTTTTTATAAATCAAAAACTAAGATGAAATTTTCTCAACTAAAATTCAAATAGTGGAATTCAAGCTCTTCAAATATCAAGAAATCAATACTGTATAATCACATTTGATTTTTTAAGTATCTCACTCATTCGTCTTGAAAAGTTGATCTGGCAACGTTTTGAATTCAGCTAGCTCGATTGTGATTGGCGACACTAGGCCTCTATCTCTCTCCAGTGTTCGTACAACAACAATTTGTTTATTTGCCATTCCATCTATTTATGTTCTAAGGTTATTCCATCTATATAGTTATCATGTTAGAACGTCCCACGATACCTACTCTGTTAGCCTTTCTCTCTCTACATAGATCCTTTACCAATTCTTTTTTTCTCATCTTCCCAGCTTTTTTTCGGGCGCCCCTTACTTTATCATTCAAAGAATTTGTTTTGATGGTAGCTGATTATCCATTCTCAGCACGTCGAATTATTGGTCAACGGGAGGCACGGTTGTCATTTAGTGTTAACCGTACGAACCGTAATTCAACGATTGTTAAAAGTTATTGTCAAGTTTTATAGTTTTATTTCATTTGTAATGTCTTATCTTAACCGGCTCGAGAATAAAACAATTCAGCAAGATTATGCTCGGACTCATGTTGCCAGAGTTAGTTTAGCTTTTGCAAAGCGACCCTTATGAAACTTTTGCTATAATCGCCCAGATCCCCAGATTTTTCACTGTCACTCATAGAGCATGCTTAGGAGATCATGAATAGAAGGCTTGGAAATTTACCCAGCCCCCACGGACTTTGACAGCTCTGAGGCTTAAACTACAGATAGCTTAGGATAGTACCCTCAAGAAGGAGAAAACCATCTTATTGCATCAATGCGTGTTGGAGAGTATATAGATAATCGCAGTGGACAAACACATTATTAACAAATGTATTGAGAAAAATTCTGAACCTTTTGTTTTTTCCTCAAATTTTTCTCATTCACAATATCTCTCAGAACCAACAGGGCTGAGAATTTAATCCGATCAGCAAACGGGAAGCCGTAGCCTCGGAATTTTCAATGCCCTGACAGGCATTGTTTTTTCCATTTGATAAATTGAACTTTTCTATTCAAATATGAAATCTGATGTTTCGATATTCTCAAATATTTTTTTTTTATTTTAGAATAGAATGTAATTTATTCGCCTGTAAAAATTACAAATAAATTAAAGTAACCTTCAATATATTACAAGGTGCATAGAAGTTGAAACATTAAAAAAAATTGATAGAATAAATATTGTTAACCACATCACAACAATAAGTCACAATTAAATTACAATTGCAACTGGCTAACGGAAAATGAGTGTAAAAAATCTAAACTGGGAAATCTAAAATTTCTTCAATGAAATAGACTACATCTTTCGTTAAATGTTTCGTTTATGTTTGAAAGTGGCTTTGTTTAATTACATCCAGCCTTGAGGAAGTGTGTTTAGCAACTTGATACCCAGAAAGTTGAAGCTATCTTGGGGCCCCTCAATGCAGTGTTGTCCAAGTACTCATTTATTTTAGTTCCTAGTGAAATAATCATGTTGCAATGACCCGGTTCTGTTACTTTTTACGATGAGCACAGGCAGGCAAGTACGTATATTGCTGGTAAAGTCATAATTTTGTATGCAGCCAACAGCTCCCTGCAGCTTGTTCTCTGCGATACTCCAGCAATTCATTTTATCGCTCTCTTTTATTGCAGAAACACTGCCCCAGCATAAGATGCTGCTCCCCATAGACTAACACCAAAATAAAACACGCTATGGAACAGTGTGAAGTAGAAAGTAATGATGATTCTCCATTTAAACAATTTTTAATTGTTCTCACATTGTGCACTGCCCAATATAATCATCTTTTAAGCTTGTGAATGTGGCTTTCCACATCCGCATAATGAACTGTCTAAGGTAACACCCAAAAGTACCGTGGTCTCGTCAACAACTAAAGTTTGTTTGGTACTGAAAAATATTCTCTGGGATTTATCGACATCAAACATCAGCCCGTTTGACTGGAACCATGTTTTTCCTGTTCTCAGCATAACTCTGTTCCATCCCAAGTATTCTCCTAATTACTCGAATCCATCACACCAAAACTGGAATTGTCAGCAAACAGGCACTTCAGATCACAATCAACACCATCAAAAAGATCATCGACATACAAAATGAAATCTTGGGGTACTCTGATCGTTATGCCAACCTTGTCCAGTTTTTTATTGAATGTTAATCAGAAATCAATTTCTTGTATACTATCTTGACAATAATACACTTCCAGATACACCAGAAGAAGTGAATCAACCTCGATTTGCCATATGTAAATTGCGATATCAAGCAAAAAACAATCAGAATATCCCTGAAACCCACAGGACCGAGAATTTAATCCGATCAGCAGACGGGAAACCGTACAGCCGAACCAATTCCTCGGAATTTTCAGGTTTCTCTGGTCAATATCACTTCGTTAAGCCGGTATGAATATAATTTCGGGATCAATTCATACTTTTCGTAGCAATATTTCATGACGTCATGTCGTTGACAAGTAACAAATGAACTACTTATTGTAAACAACATAACCAGAGTAATGCATTGTTTTCGTCTATTCAATGAATTCAACCTTTCTGTTCAAATATGAAATCTAATGTTTCGATATTGGTTTTTTGTGTTTGAATAGAATATTATTATTCACCATAAAAGCCACAAATAAATTGAATTAATCTTCAATAACTTACAAAGTGCATTGAACTTAAAACAATCAAAAAATGTTTGATAGAATAACCACAACACAACAATAAGTCACAATAAACTTACAATGGCAACTGGCTAACGGATAATAAGTGTATAAAATCTAGAATTGGAAATCTAAATTTTTTTCATGAAATAGAATACATTTCTTGTTGAAAAAACTTTCGTTTTAAGTTCGAAAGAGACTTCGCTTAATTCCATCCAGCCTTGAGGAAGTGTGCTCAGTAACTTGATACCCAGAAATTTGGAGCTATCATGGGTCCTTTTAGTGCGGTGTTGTGGCAGTTCTCATTAATTTCGGTTCCTAGTGAAATAATAATGTTGAAATGACTCTGTTCTGTCCCTTTTCTACGACGAGCACAAGCAGATAAGTACCGGGTTTTTCACTATAATTTGACCCCCCCTTTAAATTTGGTACTGAAGGAGATACAAAAAATGTTTCGTATAAAAATTTCACGAAACCAACTGAGGTTTTTTGATATGAGTCCAGAAACTGAAATATATACAGGGTGACCAACATATTGATAGCAACTTCATTTTTTCAAATGGAACACCCTGTATATTTTTCCATATTTGGTTAGCTCTGTTGCCTTTCATTTCGAATATGTAACATGTGTATATTCTGAGCACCACAGAGTTTCAAATTTCAATAACCATCTGGCATAGCGTTTTGGAAGTTCGTGAATATTCAAGTGTCTAATTTGATCTTTGGATCGGTAATGGCGCACCCATTTTATGGCCACCAAATCGTCCCGATTTAACACCGTTGGACATGTTTTTATAGCCGTTCCTGAAGGAAAAAATTTACTTCAGCAATAATGATAAATCAATGAAAGCGGAGAATAATATTAATGATATAACATCAACCAATATTAAACCCATAATTCAGAACTAATCCTGTCAACGCACAAAGAATAATGATGATATTGTGATAATTTAAAACAAATTTTGAAGCTTTAAATTCTGGCTTGAATCAGATTGAATAATGCTATCAGAAATGTTCTAAACAACCTGAGACAACGATATGAACTATGTGTATTGAATGAAGGGGGTCATTTTTCGAGCAATTTCTTTAGTTGATGTTATTCTTACCATACTACCATCATTTTTCATTGGTTAAGTAATTGTTAAGTATTCATTCCAAAATAATACTTTTAAGTAGATTGTTTGGATATAAAGAATTTCGTAGGTATTTCACATATTTTTTTATTTGGTGTCATCATTTCGAAACTTTGAAACTCTGAAAATTGAAGAGACACATCCACATACGCATTTATATTCGAGATCAGGAGGAAATAGCCTATCAAAAAAAGGAAGAATATACAGGACAGGGTGTCCGATTTGAAAAAATATAGTTGCATTCAATGTTGTTCAATCTGTATATCTTCCCATTGACGTTATTATAACTCCTAAAATGAGCATTTTCAGTAAACGCACTCTGTCACTTGTAAAATGATGACAGATCTTGACAGGTGGTTCTTAAAATTTGAAACTCTGTGGTTCTCAGACTAAAAGAGATAGACCAACGTATAGTCCGTTCACGAAAGGTTGAGCACATAGTAGGCGTTTTTTTATTTATCTGAAGTTGGCAGTATTCGCTGTCATAACCTAAAATAAAGTCAACGTTTCCGAATGTAGCCGGCCTCGTCCGACGAGCTTTCGAGTTATCAGACAACTCTATGCAATATTGACAACATTGCGCATCAATCTGACAGAAAAATAAAGAACATAACCTAAAATTTTAATATACACAGTGGAATATGCCAAATTTCCATGGCCAACCGACTGCTCAACCTCTCGTGAATGGACTATATGTTACATATTCGAAATCAGGGGAAAAAGAGCTAGCCAAACGTGGAAAAATATTCAGGGTGTTCCATTTGAAAAAATGAAGTTGCCATTAATATGTTGGCCACCCTGTATATATTTCAGTTTCTGGACTCATATCAAAAAACTTCAGTTGATTTCGTGAAACTTTTATACGAAACATTTTTTTGTATCTCCTTTAGTAACAAAGTTAAAGGGGGGGTCAAATTATAGTGAAAAACCCGGTACGTATATTGCTGGTGAGGTCATAATTTTGTATGCAGCCAACAGCTCCCTGCAGGTTGTTCTCTGCGATACTCCAGCAATTGCTTTTGTCGTTCTTTCTTGTTGCAGAAACACTACCTTACCATCAGATGCTGCTCCCCATAGAATAACGCTATAAAACAGTGTGAAATAGAAAGTAATGCTGCTTCTTCATTTAAACAATTTTTAATTGTTCTCACATTGTACACTGTCCATAATAATCGTTTTTTGAACTTGGGTATGTATGGCTTCCAGCAGAGTATTGATAACACCCAAAAGTATCGCGGTCTCGTCAACTAAACTTCGTTTATCGACATTGAACTTCAGCCCGTTTGACTGAAAACTTGGTTTTTCCTGTTCTAAACATAACTCTGCTTTATCCCTCGTATTCTCGACACTCGAATCTATGACACCAAAACTAGAATAGTCTGCAAACAGGCACATCACAAACAACACCATCAAAAAGATCATCGACATACAAAATGAAACCTTGGGGTACTCCTATCGTTATGCCAACCTTTTCAGATGTCATGTCGTCCAGTTTTTTATTGAATGTAGAATTATATTAGAAATTAATTTCTTGTATACTATCGTGACAATAATACACCTGAAAGTGAAGCAACTTTGGCATATGTAAATTGCGATACCAACCAAAAAACAATCACAATATCCCTCAGAACCCACAGGACCGAGAATTTAATCCGATCAGCAAAGGGGAAGCCGAATCCATTCCTCGGAATTTTCAGGGTTCGATCCTTCCATCTAACGTCATTAGTGGAAAATGTCTTCACATAGCAAGCACATCGTACGAGCTGCGGTGCTGCGGGCAAATTCTCTGGTCAATATTACTTCGTTAAGCCGGTATGAATATAATTTCGGGACTGGCTGGGCCTCCTACCAGGCGATTAATCCACTTTCTGTTGTTGGGTAATTCAATAACCCCCGAAATTATGAGATCCATTCGGCACACAATTCGCAATTTGATTTATACCGAAGCCGCGCCTTCGCTCATTAGAAGTTAGATGAGTTCGGTCTTGCTTTGTTGGGTTTTGGGCGGTGTTATTAGAATTTTCAACATAGACGTCGACGTGAGATGAGGGTCGTACGTAGTGATGTCTGCGCGTTATTTTCCCTAACTGGATGACTACACTTGATGGCGTGCGGACGAGAGGAGGGATATGAAATCGGACATTTGCTTGGCGTATGATAATATGCCGAAATTTGCGTGAATGTTCAATTTGAAAAGTTGACTTTGCGCATTTCAGAATGACACCATAAGATTTTGTGTAGTTGAGTAAGTATAACCTCAATTATCACTACAAAGTTATAAAAGATGATCGCCAAGAAAGTGTATATGGGATCGCCCGAACCATCTATCTATGATGGAGATGTGTATCTAAGGGGGAAAACAAGAACATATGCTCTCGAATAAACTAAAATTTACACAGGAGAGACTTTTTCTGCTTAGAAAGTACTAGAAAGCAAGAATTTTAAAGTTCCTGATAATAAAAGGCACTCAAGATAGTGATGGATTTTTATTGAAAATCTTAGATCCGCAGCAGCTGTTAAATCCTTTCTAACAGTGGACGGAGAATACCAAGATAGTTTGAGTTTGGATGCAGGACATTTGAGGTAAAATCAGAAAGCTGAAGCTCTTGCATAAAGATAAGCAAGTCCTTTCTTAATAGACGAGTAATCACAGGTTTCCCTATATAAATTGTTCTGAGGTCGGCCGGCTCTGGATTTTTGCATATCATGTGTCAGTTGTTTCTACTTCTGATCTACATAGCTGCAAAACTTACCTACTGACTTTCCCATACGGTACAAATAATATTGTGCTCCTTCAGCAGCCCAACCATCAGCTCTTGACAGATTCAGAACTTTAATTGTATAGGTTGATTGATATCATCACTAATCCTTTGGCCTGAGTAAGCCTAGGAGTGTTTTTTGTGTTGTTTTGTTATTCAATTCCTTTAGCTGGACCGCTGCTTTATATTGGTATTTTTTTAAACTCGCAGAAAGGTTGAGATCCATCAGGTATTAACCTTCATGCACTTTTCGCAAGTTCAACACCTCAATGCACTGGAACCACCAGTAAGGTCACTTTATTGCCTCTTGCTGCTGACCTGGGAGTGCTTCAACACTGTAGTATTGCGGCACTCCCAGGTCAGCAGAGATCCCTGAAAATATGATTGCAGGGATCTCAGCGTGGCCTGGCTGATGTCGGTGATGATATAGACATGCACCCTATTGAAGCTATTTTCAAGACACTCCTGAGCGCATATGTAAACAGCCAATATCTACGGATGTAGAATTGGTCTCGTGCTCGTTTGTCAGCTGACACAGACCAGAGGTATAACATCCTCCCTTTTCCAATGAAATTTAGTAAAACCACTGAAGATTTTGGTCTTTCTCTAGTGTTTCAGTTAATTTATTTCTTCTTTGGGCTGAAAAATCGGGAAAATGGACCTATCAAATTATTAATTAATTTCAGATCATATTCTTCAAGGACATAGAAAAATATCAGTTTCGGGCATTCACCCTTACCAACTGCAGAAGACTTATCTATCTAATATGGCTTATTCCGATGATAAAATTTATCCTGATATTAATATCTATTATTAAGTAGAAGAGAAGAGTGCTGGTACAGTGAATGGAATGATATTTATATTATTCATTCTTCAATAGATACTTATAAAAGAAAAAAAGTTATCAGACGAGAAGGATTAACAAAGTATGGTAAAGTATTGTAACGTTATTATTTTTGACTTTGTCATAAAATGTAGTTTTGCCATCTTTTTCTAGAAATTATTGGTTAGTAAACTTGTTGGTATGGTTCATTTTCTAGATTTTCCTCATTGTTGTAATTATTCACTTCGTTTACCTACCTTTTCGAATTGTTTTTCCCTCAAGAACGGTTTGTTTATTATTTGAAAATTGTGAGGTTAATGTTGTTTGTCATTTTTGGTTAGTTCATTATTATTTGGCCTCAGTAAAGTACTTCGGAAAATCGTGGAAGAATTATAGAAATGGATTTATAGGGACCCTTCTCTGTTATAAACTGCGTAAATTCAACGGTAACGTAAACGATTCGTTATATTTTGGTTTTTCTTCTTTTTCTTCGCTATGACAACCATGACAACTGATGGGCTCTGTGAACTTTCTGGAAATTCTGTGTGACTGTCAAGGCCGACATTTTGGTTAATGTGAAATTCGTTGAGACATTTTTCGAAGAAATTGTGAATCTAGATTCATCCTCGTTTTGAGGGATTAAAACTTCGAGTGTCATTATTCCCTGGAGAGTATTTTGGAATATTTGGGAAAAATACGTTTCATACGTGATCATAAACTCTTCCACAGGAAATTCGTTAGGTAGGCATACATTTTCTACCTTGAACCAGTTGTCTTATACCATCTTCTTTATAGGTTGTTGTGTAGCGAATATTATTGAAATTATTTCGAACAAATTCCCGACTGAATTGGAGGTTGAACCTATCTCCCCTCGAACAACAGAGGTAACTAAGATATCCTTTTATAACTTATGAACCGTTTCTTATAGTATTTTGTTAGGGTCCACGTACTGGGGTTTCCACGTATCTGGGTGTATCTCCACGTATTGGGTGTACCTGAGTTCCATGTGACAGGTGTTGAGTACAGTTTCCACGTACCTGACGTTATTGGAGGTAACCTGTCAGTTATTCCACGTTCCTGGCATGTCTTCTTGGCTGAATTATGTATGTACCTGTCAGTTAGAGGTACTCACGAACCTGCCAGTTAGAGGTATCGATTGGCATCCCCTTGCCTGTTATCTTGGAGCTATCTACGTTCTGGAGTATTTTGTGAAGGTAACCAGTGTGTAGCACTGGCTTTAATATGGTAAATTGTTGGCTTTTTATTGTGATAATTTGTGATATTGTTTTGTAAGGTAATGTTATATATAGTTGTGAGCAATTATAATGAGGTGCACTTCATAAATTGCGTTGGGTACCAACCAAGGTGCTCGTGTATCCCTTCAGGATTTTGTGATAAGATAATTGATTGGTGTTCCCTTCAGGAACCATTGGTTATGTAAGGTAGTTATTGACTTAGGTCGGTTTATTGTGTTAACTTAGATTATTGGTTCTTATCTGATTTAGTGTTTATTAGTAAGTTTCCTTTTGACTACCCTTGGGGATAATCTTTATTCGTACTGAATCAACCACTGCACATACATTTTTGTTTTTGTTAATAAATTATTGTGACTTGAATTTTGAGGGATTTTTGTTAACTGTTACTCTGGTAGAGGAGTAAGCAGTTCATTTACCTTGAGTAGGCAGGCATTACTCTACCTGGCGCCCATTACATTCTATCTATATAACTCACTCCCTTCTCCACTGAGTGTGGTCGCGAGCCTATTGCATTGAAACCGGCTTTCCCCAAAGTCAACGTTTCAGTATCTTGCAGATATTTTCATTCAGGTACTTCACCTGAATTATTTTCTTCGAGAAATTGGCATTTCCTGAAGTCCGGAAAGTACGTACTAAGATTCGATCATTACCATAGCAACGAGTCAACGACCTAACACGGCTAACAGTTCATTTGGAATTAGTTATAAAAAGTTTGCATATTGTACGCAACACGATGGAAAACAGTTTTTTGGACTCACAACTTCCAGAAATTTGTCTTTTGGTCCAAAAATTCTATAAGGAGCGTGAAAAAGTTCGTAGCGTTTTTTCTAAGTATTGTATCTTCTCACACACTCAACCAATTTTGACGAAATAAATTTTACCTGCAAGCTGAAACCATAGATTACAAACATTAGTTTATATCGAACCACTGAAGTAGGAAGGTGAACCTGTGCAAAATTTTAAACATGGAGATTTTGTGCCGTCAAATGTGTTTTTGCGGGGAATTCATTTAAATTACTTCCATCAAAAGAAGAGTGCGGCTGAAGCTCTCGAATTTTTGGGAAACCTACGGCGACTACGCTCTACAAGAATCAACATGCAGAAAGTGGTTCCAACGCTTCAAAAATGGCGAATTTGACCTCGAAGACGAAGAGCGTTCCGGTGCACCGAAAAAGTTCAAAGATGTAGATTTGGAGCAATATCTCGATGAAGATCCATGTCAGACACAAGATGACTTGCAGAATTGTTGGGAGTTGATCGATCAACAATTTCTATTGCTTGAAACAACTTGGAATGGTTCAAAACAAGGAAATTGGGTGCGTATGAGCTGAAGCCGAGGGACATCGAGAGACGATTTTTACCTGTGAACTGCTGCTTCAGCTTCAAAAAAGAAAAGGTTTTCTGCAATCGAATTGTTACGGGAGATAAAAAGTGGACGATACCAAAAAATGGGTCGATGACTGGATCGCTTCAAAAGACCAAGAATTCTTTCAGCGAGGATCCGTATGCTACCTGAAAATGGGAGAAGGTCATAGCTCCGATGGATAGTACTTTGAATAATCTACGTGTTGTAGCCTTTCCAGAATAAGGCTCTAAACTTAGAAAAAAACGCTACGATCTTTTTTCACGCTCCCAATATTTTTCGAATATTTCAATACAGTATCATCGGTAACACATCAATTGTCACAAGAGTCAAAATAAAGGAAATGCTTCAATTAAAATTGACAGAAATAAGTACTTCCGATAGCTCAAATGTCAGACCAACGTTAAAGGATCTTTTAGTACAGGATCCTCTAATGAAGTTAGACCTCTATTTGGGTTTCGATAACAATCTACTATCTACGAATATAGAATACTGGGCTTTAGAAATCCTCAATTCAGGTTCATATACTGCAATTCCAGTGCCTGTCTTTGAATCTGTTTCATCGGATCCTGCGAATTGATTTTTATCCGAGCGATTCAAGAAACTTATACCACTAGGTTTTTCACTAGGGAATCGAAGATTGTTGACATAACATCTGATGGTTTTGTCAAGAGGTTGGAATCCAATTGATTCAAAATTCTCATGGGTATCGATCTGACTCAGATAATTTTTCGTTCATGCTGATAATAAATTATTTAATTCCCAATAATGAACTCGCATTTTCTACAATGCCTTTGAAACGTACACGCACCCTCTTATGTCACACCATTATCGTATCACGACGACCACCGTTTCAAAGATGTACCCGGACGATATTACACAATAATTCAGTTAGATTCGTGAACTTAATCAGAATTCTCCCCCTAGCGCGCAAGAAGGTCAGTACACCTTCGGATTCTCTTATTAAACTCAAACATCGGACCCTTTCAGACCGCAAGTTCATCCAAAGGTATATCGAGATACTACCAGATGTAGGTCCTTTACAAGGCCGTAGAATAGTCAGGAAACAGGCAGTCCTTCCGTTCTACACTGCTCATAATTGAAGTGGATCATTTGCTTGCAGTAATGATGAATGTTAAGTAAATCCTATTGAGGATCTGAGTAGGTTATTTTCAATTCAGTATTGGTATACTATACATATAAGGTGACACCCCGATAGTGATTGACACTGTTAACATACAGGTTTGGAAATTCACATCTGAAACATACGATAAACAATAATAATAATAATAATTTATTGATCCTCTGAGACAAATAAATGTTTAGGATAGGTCATACAGATGAAAATAAAAACAATAATAATTAATTTAACACTATATAACATCATTGAGGTAATCACTTACGGTATAATAACATCTAGCTGACATTAATTTTTTAACAGTTTTCTTGAATTCTTTCGAATCAAGAGAACGAATATTGTGAGGCAAATGGTTGAAAAGTTTGACACATTGGTACATTGGAGACATCTCCAGCTTAGTTGTTCTGTGCGGGGATATATAATGTTCTCTCACTTCTAGTGCTATAGCTATGAAAACACTGGACAACTTTATAAAATTATTGTCATTTTCCTTAGTGTACTGGAGACATTAAGAATGAAAATGGACGCTAAGTTAAATATTGTTTTCTACAAATATGGGTCTACAGGACGAAAATGGTGTATTTTGAATATCATATGCAAAATACGTTTTTTGTAATATGAAAGCCCTTCCCACATCCGATGAGTTTCCCCATAGTAAAGGATTTTTTTATATGAGAGGTGGCTGTAGAGTGTAGACAAACTATAATAATGTTTATAAGTGATTCTAATGGAAGTGAAGTTCTCACTCTATTCATGGCATAATATGAGCTGTTCATTTTTTTGCAAACTAAATCAACGTGTATACCCAATTTCAAGCTGTCGTCAAAGTGAATGCCAAGAAATCTAGTTTCACACCCCTGGAAAGAATAACACTATTCAAAGAGCGAAAACACCAGTCTAGTCATCAGTCCGCCCAATTGTAAAGTAAATACATTCGGTTTTATCGATGTTGATCATCAATTATTCTGATGACACCAGTCTACAAAGCTTTGTAATAGCAGCTCACAGCGCCTGAAGTTCCTGAATGTTGGGGCTGAACCCACCACTGAGGCATCATCAGACTTACCCAGAACTTCCTTATAATTGACGAAAAACGTCTACGTTTAAGTAGGTTCAGAACATTACTCTTAAATTAATAGGGAGATCATTTATGAAAATCAAAAATAGAAGAGGCCCAGGACGGATCCTTGTGGCACTCCCAGACTCAGATCGTGTTTGTTAGATAGACAGCCTTCAACCTTTACAAAAATAGATCTACCCTCAGGATAGCTTCGTAGCCAATCCAAAAATACACCTCGAAAACCCAAATTGTAACACTTATCAATTACAAACTGAAATGGCTATCGAATGCTCGCGAAAGATCAAAAAACAATCCTGCTGTATGCAAACCATTGTCAAGGCATTCATACACGTAATTAACAAAGGATACTGCAGCTGTCTCTGTTGACCGACCCGATCTAAAACCATGTTGGGCATTATCGATTATATTGAACTTGTCAAGATAATCCATCATTCTGTTCAACACCACTCTTTCGAATACCTTGGAAAATATGCTTAAAATAAAAATTGGTCTATATAGTTCGTGACACTGTGTATATCGTTCTTCTTGAATAATGGAACAACATGGGCTTTTTTCAGAACAGAAGGAAAGATTCCACAACTTACAGCAAGGTTAATGCAATGTGCAAAATGCTTGCAGATATCTGAGCTTATCAATTTCAGAATTCGAGCAGACAAAGAATCAGCTCCTGCACACTTATTACTCTTCAACAGCCTCATCACATCTGCTACTTCACAATCAATCACCGGATGAAAGAAAAATGTTGTATTCAACATTGTTGCAGAAGTACATGAGGAAGACGAAGAGTCCCCATAGTAAAGGTGAAAAGTGGTTTCAGCTACCCTCGAAAAGTAATTAGCAAAAATGTTTGAAAATTCGATGGGATCATTATGCAAAACACCCATCAACCGTTTGTTTTTTTTCTTACGGCCGGTCAAGTTTATTTACAATGGACCATACTGTTTTACTTTTATTGTCCGATCTATTAACAAGGTCATGATGGAATTGCAACTTAGAATTTCGCATTAGCGAATTATACTCGCTTTTGGTTTTCTTGTACATAGTATAAGTGCTCTCACACTTCACATTCGAGTGTAACCAGTGAAGATTCATCAGACAGAAAATTCTTCCGTCCAGTTGCACAGATGAATAGTCCAGACAATCACGTGCTGTAACACACTGAATTCCGTTGTCTTATTGCAATATTGTAGTCTTGTCTCTCTCTTATCCTTGGAAGGAGCATATTCATTTAGTATGGTAAGCAACAGTAAATACTTTAATCGCGTATTTGGGCCAGCAATTAAATAATTCTATACGTGTACTGCAGGTTCTCTATCATTTTGCGATAAGAGAGACAAGAGAAGGTTAT
>CM024243.1:15743854-15803185 GCA_013421045.1 Propylea japonica | reverse complement strand
TCTCTAAGTAAATGAAAGTGAATCCAAAGTAAATACTGAATCGAAGCGTTATACGTGTCCGGAAACTATCCGTTTTTTGAAGTGCTCTTTGGTTAACCATATTTTTGTTTTTTGGTCTGAAGTTAACACAAACAAAGCGGATGGTTTCCCAACTCGTGAACACGCAACGTATAACTGCCCATGTGTAAAACAATGATTTTCTAGTCAGGCCAGTAGATCTACATTCTTAAGTAGATCTGTGAAACCGGTAGATCTACCTTTCTAAGTAGATAATTTAACCGGTAGATCAATTGAACCGAAGATCAGATGAACAGTAGGTCATTCGAACCGTTTTGTATACGTCGATAGATCATCATTGGTTATTGATGTTCATAGATATTTGATCTATTTCTGGGTATCTGTCTGACTACACTACACACCCTGTAATACTACAGCGTCTATTGAACATTTATATGGAAAGTTATACAAATGTCTTATGAAGTAGAAAAATTACAATATTTAACATTTTATGGAAACACGTATAAATCCAAAGCATAATATATTTTAAATCCCACCATCGATAGTAAATCATTTGAAATTCAAAACTTCTTCTTTCTGTTGAAATGTCCCCGCAATAATGCAGAAATTCAAATATTCGACATGTTTATAAGACCCACCCCGTATGAATCCGAAGCATAGTATCTATATTAAAATCCCACCTCCTATAACCATCACTCGAAATTCAAAAGCCCTTTCAATTTCATTGAAAGCTTTCTGTTATAACGTAAAAATGTGAATAATTGATCGATTTTATAGAAACACCCTGTATATATCTAAAACGTACCCATATAAAATATGCACATGAAATTTTGAATTATTTTCATCAGCTTTCTTTGAACCTGGTAACATTTTCTTATCCAGAATAAACAGAACATGCCACGATGGGGATTCGAACCCGGTACACTACCGGGTCCACACGTTAGTCGTTACACCACTTGCCTGGTTACACGTGACGACTGTTACAGCAGACTTCAACGGGTTTTATGGGAATCAAAATACATGGAAATATATCAGGAAATCGAAAAATATATTGAAATATCGATAATTATCATAATACATACTGTTTAATATATCATTTCCTGGCGTATTTTTTCCTAATACGAAAAAATCCCCGAATTTTGTTCTCATTACGTTATTTGTCAGTGAAAAGGGAAATTCGGTTTAGTAGAAAGCCTCAAATATCACTGCGACCTGAAATGATGCTTTTTATTGCTGAAATGTTAGGAATTCGTTGAATGAACGTTGAAGTTGATGATTTCCTATGACTTACTTACCTATTCAAATAACGTTTTCCACTCGAAACGAACAAATGTTTACATCAGACGTACCTATGTCCAAATATTTTGGTTCTTCCTGGTTATTTCAGAATTCCTGGAACAAATATCTTCATTAATAAACGTTATAGAACTACTCAAAAACGATATTCGTACCTTGTTTGATTCGGATCTGTTCGTTTTTCTTCTCAAAATTGCAAATTTCCTAGAGCTTTTTTGACCTCTAAACTGAATTGACAATTGTCACGTACTTCCTTATAATTTCATAGTTTCTGGAACGAATATTTTTAGTAATAAACGTTAATCAATGATTTAAAAACGATATTCATACCTTGTTTCATTTGGATCTGGCCTTTTTCTTCAGAAATGAGGAGATTTTTGGAAGCTCTTCCCTCTCATTAGGAGACTTGACAGTTGTCATTGAATTCGATGTCATAAATAAGGAAATTTTCAGAAATGTAAAAATTTACCAATTTCTTACGTTCTTCTCGATATCTTGAAATTTTTCCTGAATTTTTTTTGCTACAAACCTCGCGGAGCCCGAGACCTTTCCAACAAATGCAAAACCGAGAAAATCGGTTCGTGCGTTCTGGAGTTATAGCGTCAGGGAGGAAAACCCGACTTATTTTTATATAGTGATTGATTGGTCTGTGGAATTCCAGTTTCTGGCTCAGTTCAATTGCAGCTTCGTTGTCCACCATCACTGTTTAAATTGACGGAAACTTTTCCCTGAATAGTCACTTTAAAACCATTTCATTTCCGTGCAGCTTCACTATCCCACTATTTCTGCCTCTATCGTGGAAATAGCAACAGATGTTTGACGTTGATCAAGCCAAGATATAGCTTTACCTGCATACATCCATAAAACACCATTTGATCATCCAGTTTCACTATCTCGTTCGTAATCTGCATGCATTACTGAAGGTATAAACTCATCTTTTTTCCACTTCTTTCGAGACGACACTAACGGCAAAAGCCGTCGAAGTGAAATAATATTTGTGCAAACGAATTGATTGGCACTTTTTTATATCAATGACATTCCCATGTATATTGATTTCGAAACTTTCAATCATAGAACCAGAATTTCAACCCTTCTATAGTGACATTAGGTCACATTTGACCCAGAGATGGCGCTCATACACTGTAGTCGTGTCGTTTCCGATCTTTATACTATATAATCTTTGGTCCTCATAGAGTAGAACCTTATCGTTTGAGACCATTTTCGGCTCGAAATTCGAAAATTACAGACAGTTGGGCAAAACGATATAGCACTCGTGGAAAACGAGCTCATTGAAAGTTAAATGTATAGAATTCAAACAGTAATTTTTAGGATATTCGAAGTTTAATTTCCGTTTCTTTACCTGCTTCATTGAAATCATGTACCTACCTTCCCCTAATTCGATAGTAAACCTAAGTTAACCCAGTGGAGATTGAAAATCAATGGACAAAATTGTGTTCCCAGATTCTACCATCTAGCCCCGTAGAAACTAGCTGCATTTATATTCATGAGTCTCTAGTGTAGATTTTCAATTCTCAGGCACTCTCACTCTCGACTGAATTCAACAATCGCAAACAGCGTCTGTTTCGTCCTTCCATTCTGGACGTTTGCATTTGCTCATTTCACGAAATCCGTGGCGCTCCAAACTCAATTCCGTCACGTAAGAATATTGAAGTCCTTCCTGTCTTTCGCTCGATCGGTGATTCCATCTTCAGACCAATTCATTTGATGATGTGACATTTTTGATTTTATGTCGTTCATTCGATATTGAATTATGAAAAATATAATAAATATTTTGTAGCTAACTCAACTAGATTATCTTTCTTAATAGTTATTTCATCCACTAGGTTATTAAAGAATAATGCCGCGTTTACATTAGTCAAGTGAGTTGATCAACTTAGTTGAATTGAAAGCGAATTGAATGTGTAAACCGCCCTTTTCGTTTCACTCGATCGGCTGAATTGAACGGCTTCTCAGTAGAAGCATGCTCAACTTTGTGCAAGTCAGTTGAATTGAAGTGATTTGCATTCAATTCCCTGTTTACATTACAAATTCTAATTGAATACATGCCAGTTGATTCAAAATGGCGAAACGAGTGGTAAAGAAAGCTATATTGCATTATTTCTGAGATACAGAGTGTTGATCTTCTAGAAAAAATATTTTTTTCGAGAATATTTCCGAAACCTAACTAATTTAAAAAATTCTTATTCTAACCAGTGGCGTCCGTACAGACTTATCTATACTAATATCTATACTAATATTATAAAGAGGAAAGATTTGTATGTTTGTGGGTTTGTGGATTTGTGGGTTTGTGGCGTTGATATGACATCACTCATAAGCTACTGGACCGATTTCAATAATTCTTTCACCCTTAGAATGCTACATTATCCTTGAGTAACATAGGCTATACTTTTCATCCGAGAAAATTGGGGAAACCTACTATAACTTCAATGATAATAAATATGAGTACCAAAATCAGCTATTTTCAGGTGCGCTGCGAAAACCGTAAGACGTACGTGGAAATAATGTATGACGGAAATGTACCTCTTCAATAGTTCTACAAAAAGTCCGCGATAGCATATATCTATCTTTCAAGGTTTACTCGGTATCACCTTTTAAAGTTTTCCGAAAGTTTCTCAAAATTATGCATTATTTGGGAGTATTTTTTTATGAATACGCTATTGATCTTTATCAAATTAAATACGAGTGTTAGAACTCGAGGGAATGATTGGAAATTGGAATAATGCAATTAATCGCAAGTTTCATTGAAATGCAATCAACTTACTATTTCAAATGAAATGTCTTCGATGTTTTTTTTTTGTTGATCCTGGAATATATCAATGAAGTTGTATAAATATGGATGTTAGTGCTAAGTATTTACGAGTATTTGTTGATAGAGAATAAATTATTCAAGTTTCATTTGAAAACTTCGAATAAATGAAAATATTTTTATCATGTTTAGGAAATTTCTATGAATGTCATTTATAATTCGTGAATTTGGAAAGTTTTTTATCCATTTTTTTCTTCATATTCTGAAAGCTGATCTTCTTATTCAGATCCCGGTGTCTTAAGTTGGTATGGATTCTGCTCAAAACGGTAGGTTTTAGAAAAAAGTGGTCAATAGGGCGTTTGTAGAGAATTAATTAACCCATTAAATGAGGTATCAATCGTCCTGATCGAA
Organism: Propylea japonica; assembly: GCA_013421045.1. Taxonomy (NCBI): domain Eukaryota; kingdom Metazoa; phylum Arthropoda; class Insecta; order Coleoptera; family Coccinellidae; genus Propylea; species Propylea japonica. The sequence continues at coordinate 15,798,693 of CM024243.1, read as the reverse complement.
TGAGCACAGACTGATTTATTTTCATTAGAAGATGAAAAATTGTTATTTTCCATCTCCTCCCAATTTATTCGAGATCTTTTCAAAACGATAGGTTATAGAAAAAAGTGGTCAATAGGGCGTTTGTAGAGAATTGATCTATATCTTTACTAATATTATACTTACACTTATATTATAAAGAGGAAAGATTTGTATGTTTGTGGGTTGGAGGGTTTGATACGAGTTAACTCATAAGCTAATAGAGATTTCAATAATTATTTCACCCTTAGAATGCTACACTATCCCTGTGTAACATAGGCTATACTTTCCACCCGAGAAAATTGAGGAAACCTACTATAACTTCAATGATGATAAATATGAGCTGCGAAAACCGTTAGACGTAAATGGAAACAATGTATGACGAAAATGTACCTCTTCAATAGTTCTACAAAAAAGTCCGCGATAGCATATATCTATCTTTCAAGGTTTACTCGGTATTACCTTTGAAAGGTTTCTCAAAATTATGCATTATTTGGGAGTATTTTTTATGGATACGCTATTGATCCTTATCCAATTAAATACGTCGTTCATACCCAATATTTAATTCAGAACGAAATTGCCTTTTACACAATTCAATTATGATGAATACATCAAAAGATTTGGCAGGTTGAAGATGAAATCGCACCAAAATATCTCCGAGGTAGGCACTAGGAGGGTAGGAGAAGGTACCGAAGTTAGAGGGATGTTTTGTATATGAATCTTAGACTAAGGAAGAGGAGACGCGGCATGTCATTCATAAATTCTGGAATAGTTGAAGCCAACATCTAAAACTATTTCCCATGAGTAGAACAAGGACAGCTTGATATAGCTGTACTTGTTCCGTCACGAACGCGGCAACAATGCAAAGACTTCGAACGCGTAAATCGAACAACTTCCAGTGGCGTGGAGTTATTGTTGTCGATAGATTTGAAATTAATATTTTATACTGATATAAGCTTTCCTCTTGGATTAATTAAATCAAATAAGGAATCGTTAGAATAAAAAATGCTCTTGAGTATTTTTTCATTTTAAAATTTTTTCTATAAAATTATAATTTTATCAATATTTAGACAATTAAAACTTTGCATCAGTATTAATCGTATTTTTGCATATTTGATTAGGAAACTGTTTGTGGTTAATGTGAATATCAAGTAATTAAGTTCATTAATTTCGTACTATTTTGTTACCAATATGATTCAATATGAAGAATTTATAGCAAAGAGATGTTCATTTTATATTATTATTAGTATGGTACTTTGTTCTACAGTCCTCGCTACAGGCTTATTGTTGTAATTTGAATATTTAATATTCTGATAAATGTAGAAAACCAATTTCTACATAAATAACTTCTTACATACATTCACAATGGTATAAAACCATAATACATTTCCTTTGTAATATGGTATAGATCCGTATACCAACAGAGCAGTATGTTTTTGAGCGCTTGTTCTACGAGTGCTATATCGTTTTGCCCAAATGTCTGTAATTTTCGAACTTTGAGCCGAAAACGGTTTCAAACGATAGGGTTCGACTACCTGATGAAGAATTCGTGGTCAAATTCAATTACAGTTGCACGATAACTTGCAAATGAATTATCCTAGAGAGTTCTGTACCCAAATGCTTCGGATAAGTACGTTAACCAGCCAAAACGTACAGGATGTTCTATAAAATATGGCCATTCAAAATTTTTGTTCCTTGATATCTTAGACAAAATTGTAAACAGAACCATAGAAAATTCAATTGGAATATTGAAAAGAAGGAATTTCATATTTCCATTACAAGATATCCGATTCGGGTGAAATTTATGTTGTGAATGAAGATTAATACACTGAATATTCATGCAAAATTTCAAGAAGATCGGATCATCCGAACTATAAAATATTCTATTGGAATATCGAAAAAAAGAATCTCTATATTTTCATTACAAGTTAGCGGTGTGAAAATCATTTTGTGTATGAATATTGATATGCTGAATGTTGCAAAATTTCAAGAAGATCGAATCATCAGAACCATAGAATTAAACTTTTTCAATTGTATCTATCATAAGTCCTATACAAAATTTTGAGGTAATAGCCTCATTGCTCCACCTTTGAACGAGAAGATGCTCAGGGAATGAAAGCTTTTTAATGGTTATAAATTGCACTCAAACTCTTGAAGATTTATTCAACATAACATAATATATTTAACAAAATAGAACAGATTATAAAGAAAAACATTTTTCATACAGAAATTATATCTTCAGAATTATTTATTACAGAACAAAAAGCAATGGTGATACAGTTCACTCTCAGAAAGCTTTCAAAAAGCTAAATCAGTAATATCTGAACCGTTATCTCAGATCGAATTGAACAGAATGTATACACATGATTCACAATCATAAATCAGTATTCTAATTTTGAATTATTCTTATGAAAAATCATATCAATTTAAATACTCTGCAGTACCAATTCAAGATCAGAGAACAAAAGGAAAAAAGCAGTGTTTAAGTTTTGAATGTTAGGTTTGATACATAAAGCACAATGAAAATATGAAAAAATTTAAACACTTGTAGTTTTGTTTAAGAGAATGTTGCAAGGACCCTCAAGACAGAAATAATATGCTTAATGGTTATAAATTGCACTCATAACTAACAAATAAAGCAGATTATTAAGAAAAAAATTTTCATACAGAATTTATATCTTCAGAATTATTTATACAGGACAAAAAACAATGGTGCTACAGTTCACTCTCAGAAATCAGAATGCATTCAAAACATAAATCAGTAATATATTGCTTCTGAACGGTTCTTAAAAAATCAAGAATCGAATTGAACATTCTCTATTCAATTGTACTAACTCAAGCTTAGAGAATAACTAGGAAGAGACAGTAGATACAGTTGGAATGTTATATATCATAAAGTACTATAAAAAATTGAAACAGTATTCACAAAATGAAACAAATCATCAATTAAAGTTAACATATAGAATTATATCTTAAAAGTATTTATTAGGACATAAAACAACAGTGACATGATTCCACTCTCTCAGAATGTATTCACATGATTCACAATCATAAATCAGTAATATTGATTTTGAATTATTCTTATGAAAAAAATCATAACAATTAGAATACTCTGCAGTTCTAACTCAATATCAGAGAAAAAAAGTAGTGTTCAAGTTTTGAATGTAAGGTAGGACTAGGTACCATCCACAGATCTGTACCACCTTGAGATCGTATCTAAATGAGGCAAACTGTTGTTGAAAGTTATATCCTTTCGGTGAATAGAAGACCAAAGTTAATGCGAAGGCTCTCTACGTCCGATTAAATTTTGCCTAGTCGTTCCTTTCAACAATCTTTGAAATGAATTACCTTCCGCTACAGGCCTGAAAAAGAAAGATTCTTCAATCTGGTTGCCTGATAATATTCATGTATGTACTTTTAACAATGAGCGAAAAGGAAACATACCAATATTATAACGTCTGTTGATTCTGATACAAGTGATGTTTCTCTCTCAAACAATCCAGCAATGTTTTCATTGAAGTTATTTTAAGCTTCATCCTTCAACAGACTGCTGCTATGAACGATTCTTTTTATTTTGACTCTGACTCTCTTCTATAATGTTAATATCCCTTTTCCATACCTTAGGCGTAGAAAACCACTAGTGTGCGGATCTCCCACATAAGCTCTTTATCACAAATGAAACAGTAAAATTAATCATGAACTAGTGGAGCACTCAAATGAAATATTCACCTTCCCTTCTTATTTGAGATGTTCATGGTTTCTCGGTAAAGCTGGAAGGCATTAAATCAGTATTCTCAACTGCTTGCTCCAGTTTGACAACAGGATATTCCACATTTTCTACAATGAAAACAAAAATCACACAAAATATGGTTAGTCAGCAATATAAGAAGAAATACAAGTTTTACCTTCTTTTCGGAGAACAAGCAATAGCATCATCATTCTGATAGATTTCTTCATCGAGAGATGAAATTTGATCTTCGCAAATATAATTCTTCGAATATTCACTTCTGTAGTGTTGATAATAACTGCATAATTATCTTTAAGCACTTGTGGGAGTTTCATTCGTAGTGGAGCTGGAGCTGCAAACGAGTTCGCAATTAATATAATGAAATTAGGCCAAATGATTTCTGCATACATATAACAATGATTACTGATACATATCTCCTATTTCTCTATTCCATCAAGTTGAACAATTCCCTTCATTTGAAACATTACTAAATTACTATTATAATACCTGTTGTATGTAGAATAATTTGGAAAGATTTTCCACAGAAACATCTCTATTTAATTGATTGAATTAAAATTCCAGGAAGCTCCTGTAATCTTACCTTGAATTACGTTAGTCTGAAGAATGGTTTCGCAGGAATAGGATTGGCATCATTATTAAGAAATTTGGTACCATTTAGTTTAGTTTTTGGTTCAAAATGTTCCGAACATAACTATTCTGTGGCAAGTTTCTATCTCCAGCTAAGTCCATAATTGAAATCCATATATTCCTTCTCCCAATATCAAATAAGTCTGAAAGAAACTCATGAGAATTGAACAATCTACGCCAATGATTTGCAAAACAGAACAAACCTGTAAAAACTCAAATTAGGGTTGTAGGAGTCCAATTTACCACATACTTGACACTTAAGAACCATTTTATTAATATTTTTTGCACAAAATATATGGAAATAGGTCCGAAAAACACTTTTTCAACTTTGAACTCGAGTAGACAGTTGACAGAATCGTCGAAATCCCAGAAAACTAAACGAATTCATCTCGGCAACGGTGTATCATACATCAAATGTCAAATCGGAGCAAACTCACCTGATTGGCCTAGAGAAATATCGATCGGATGAGAAACAATTTATGAATGAAACTGAGAAAACCGGTGTTGTCACGTTTAAGAGAAATGAATGTTAAAAAAATCCTTGAATTTGGTTGTATAACTACGAATTCTGTTCTTACTGCCTTGAAAGTTCGGTCGAAATGACTTGGAATAGGTTGGGTATTAGCTTTTATATGATTTTACCCAAGTTTTCTGTGGATGAAGGTTTTAAGAGGGTATAAATTCCACCGAAAGGATCAATTATGTGGATGTAGTTTGTGATTGTTTATGGAATTCATTGAAATTCTTAATATTTCATTCTATAAGTACTCGTTTCGTACGATTACAAAATCAATATCATATATCAGTAATCTGGATAATTGTAGGTATTCCAAGTTGCTATTTCAGTATTTCTAAGCGTTTTGATGTTAATAAATCTGATATCTTCGGAAACTTGACAACGTTGTGCATATTTTGGCGTAATTACCAATCCGTAGTAATACAGTCGTCCAGTTCAGTTCTGAAGGTAGGAATGTTGGCTTCAGTATTTATCATTGCATACCGCGTCTCCCTCTTCCTTTGTCTAAGATATGAATGTATTTTGGATTACCTATGCCCGTATGTTTATGACCACAAATCAGATCAACAGATGGCGCTGAAGTCGTTATTCAGGTTATTCATCTACTCTGCAACTAAACGGCTCGATCGAATTGAATGAATTTTTGTGTATACAGAACAACGTCTGTTGGGTCTGCTAGTAACTGATAAAATGGAGAAGACTCAATTTCTCAGGCAAATCACGATCCTCAAATACTTACAGGTGTTTATTCACAGATATATGCACATATTATCTGGTACCAGTAATGTAGTAGAGAAACAGTTATATAAAAACAGTAATTAGTAATAATAATTAGCAGAGATCTTAATAGCTTTTATAATTGACGTTTATGAACTTCCCTGTATGATTTTCCGATGTTGAAATGCAGATGAACTCCTCGTGGTTGTTGAAAGTGGATGAACTCCTGGTGGTTGTTGAGATCACTCTGTAGAGTCGTCAAGTGAAAAATTGGCTAGTGACAAACTTCTTGCCGCTCTGACCACCCTATAGGTAACGTCTTCCTTTCACAAGGTCGATGGCTTCCAGATGTACGGAAATTTTATTCTGTTCAATAATTTGCCAAGAAATCCAACGATATTTCAATTCTCAAACGAGTTCAATTATGAGAAATCTCCCAGAAAAATCCTTATGAGGGTTTCTATTCACGATAATACACGATAATGTATAAAGATATAAAAATCTCAACGCAAGTAAATAAATCTATATCACTACTAGGCGGTTAATGTCGAAAAGAAGTTCGTTCAAGATTCACACGCATAACCGAACTTATGTAGCGCCGGCAATTATCGAGGAAATATATACAGGCAGACACAAACAACATGTAGAACGCTACATAGTATTCTAAAGTACTCAAACTAACAAATATAAAATATGTAGGAAAACCTTGTTAATCAAGGGCCAAATCTTCTTTTATTACATCAATTAAAGCAATTTTTATTACAAAACATACAATGACAAGTTCTCCAAATATATCCCTTGTGTCAACTTGACTTTTTCCACACTTCTTGTAATCATAGATTTATAAAAGAATGGACAGGACGTGTGAGAAAGAATATTGACTTCAGACAAGGATAGAATAGTTTTAGTGCGAAGCACAGAACATATGTATAATAAAAACATTGGATGATAGAAATCAACGCGTTAGATGTTTTAATGTTCTGTGATTTTACCAACATAAAGAGAGAGATAATGAGAAGGATGGAGTGATATCAGTTTAGTTTAGTCTATGCTCTACACTAATATTACTTCATCCTTCACAGTATCTCTCTCTCTCTGTTGGTGGCACGAACTCAGTGCGAAAGTCACGTACGCCCTGTCCATCCTTTTATATGTATATGCTTGTAATAGAAGCGTTTTGTCCCGATCGCAAAATGTTAAACTCTTCAAGATATATAGTAGTCTAAGTATAGTATGCTACTCGTGTATAATGGCTATTATTCACTCGGTAATTTGGGCCACTCGCCTACGGCTCGTAACCTAAACTTCACCTAGGGAATAATAGCTATAATTATACGCTTGTTGCATAATATACGGGGTCTTTATAAATGATTGTAACATCGTATAATAGTATACTTTGAAAATTGTTTATCTTGTCGTTTCTCATGCATGTATTTTAATGAAATCTCAACTATTTATTTTTAAAATATTATTTGGGCAATTCCTTTCATAAACCAAAAATTAAAAAAAAGCCCTGAGCAGATGATTTGGAGCGCTCGTTCATTGGTGGAGCAATAACATGCTATTACCTCAGAATTTTGTAGGGGGCTTCCGATTCATGCTGAGTATATGAATGTAAAATCTCAGCAAGATCGGAATAATATTCTGGAAATTATTAAAGAAATGACATATGTAGAGAATCAATATTAAAAACATTAAATTCTATGGTTCAGAGGATGCGATCCTGTTGAAATTCTGCATGAACATTCAGTATATCAATCTTCATTCACAAAATGAATTTCTTTCGAATGGGATATCTTGTAATGAAAATATAAAGATACTTCTTTTCAATTGAATTTTCTTTAGTTTGGAATGGCCATATTTTATGAAACACCCTGTACGATTTGGCTGGTTAACGGACTTGACGGAACTGAGGCATTCGGGAACCGAACTCACCCTGAAAATCTCAACCTCGGACGGACGGCTCGACTGACAGAATTCAATTTGACCACGGATTCGTCATCAGGAAGTCAAACCCTATCGTTTGAGACCATTTTTGGCTCAATATCCCATTTGTGCCCATGGATAAAAATTTTCGAATTTTTTCATCAGAATTGGAACAGTATATATTTATAACTGTAAAAACATGAATATGATGAAATTTTGATGATCATGCTTGTTTTTTTCTATTTAAAGGTGTGTCCTCATATGAGGACGTTGGGCACATATGGGGTCTGAAGCGCAGTGGAAGAGGAAATATCATAGGCATAACAAAACATCTATTGTGTGGAATCAAAGAACAGAAAATACTACACCATTATGAAAATATGTTAATTACATAATTTTGTATGGATATTCAAGAAATAGTTACGTTCTAGGCATAAACTTGTTTTGCACATTATACATTGCCAGCGAACTTTTTGATGACACTCTTTGCATCTCAATTTCTTATGCATTTTTGCTGGGTAGTACCCTTCCTCTGTATATCTTATACTTTTAGGTATTGACCCTGATGCCCTGAAAAGCATAACTTTTCTGTTTACTTTCATATAGTAAGTAGCAGTTACAGTCTTGTCGAAAAACAATTGAAATAATTCCATCGGGGAAGTTTTACTTCCTCTAGAGTGTTCGGGTATGTCTTAGTATCCTCCATTGCGATGTCATAAGGCGATTTTGTCCATTCAGGAGGGAATATCCTTGCACAATCACCTGCGTATTTCTCCAATTGCTTATCAAGTCAGACAATGGCAGGTAGTCCACTTCGTCGAAAAAATCTATTTCTTCGTTAGAATAGATCTACCAGGAATATCTAATGGTTGATCGTTTGAAATCAGAACATCTTCATCAATATCTTTTTCCTCGGTTTGACCATCAATGTCAGGTGGAATGAAGACAACATCAACGAGCCGATCTTCATATGGGATGCGTTCAATTGCTGCTTGAAGGATTTTAAATGACCTTCCTTGAAAAAGGTTGAATTGCAAGGTTGCATATGTCTGAACGAAACTGCGAAAACCCAATTGAACCAATTTACACCGAGTAATACGCGAATATTGAACATCCGTACTAAAATTATCTCTACTGGAGAAGTGCCCAATGGCATCATATGGGGACAGTCACTTTTTCGTACCCCTTATGTAAAGCAAATTGAAATTTACTCACCTAAAATAATGTCAACAGTTTTCACAGAACTCCTAAAGTAAAATGAATAATAAAAACCGTGTTGAATGCTTTTTTATATTTAGTAATATTCACTTGAATAACAACATGTGGGCAGCGACATGAACGCGGATAATTCGATAACTGTTGCATAGTAAGTACGCCATATCTATTAGAACTGATTGAAAATTATTTGAACTAGATGCCTATTTAAAAGAAAACGGCAACCAGATTTCGTCATAAAAGAACACTGTAATTTAAAAAAAATATTATTTTTACCGTCCTCATATGGGGACAACGGGCACAAATGGGATATTCGAAAAGTAAAGAGATTTGGCCAAAACGATTTAGCACTTGTTGTAGAACGAGTGCTCAGAAACTGTATTAACTATGACCTACACTACTGCTCAATAAATAATCAATACTATAATGAGAACTAGAATTCCTCAAACAATTTCTCGGATTTTTTAGTGTTTTCAAGATGTATAAAAAGATCAGAACTTTAATATGAACATATATCAGGTTTTCCTGCAGTTTATTCATCGTTGCATTGGAAAAAATACATTTTTGATCAGGATAATCTTACATAATCATTCTGCTAGCATAACTCAGCATGACCAAATGCTATAACGACTATAAAAAACTTGTTCGATGCGCATAAGATAAAATATGATAATACAGAATAACAGCTTGAAAAATATTATCTGGAAGAGTATAGTAGGCCACCTACCTTGGTTGTCGCAAACCATCTTGATATTCGTCTTCGAAATGTTCACAAGCCAGGCACATTTCATTCCACATCATATCGAAAATTTCATGAACATAAATACGGCGAATTTTGAGGAAATAATCACGACTAAATTTTGACGCGAACCGTTTTGACACTACACAGACACAGACTGACTTTTGAAGTTTCGATTCTGATTAGAGCAATGTCTGAGTCAACTGAGACGCACCTGTGCGTTTAACAGAGATACATAGAATAGAATAATGTCATAATTTCATCGAAAATTGAATATTCTAATATAAAAGTTTAGTCTACTTGTGTGAATAAAACAAAAAAGTCCCAATGGTTTATTTTGGAAAAAAAAGAATTGTTTATATTCATTAAAGAAGTCTTATTTGTTCAATTCATCTTTCAATAACAATTTCATGTTTTTTAACATCCCAATCTCATTCTCCACTTCCTTGAGGAATTGATGGGTGTGAAATGAGCGAATTGAATAAATGGAAAACACAGTTAACAGCAAATGCATCATGGTATAAAAGAAATTAAAAGAAATGGGAATTTTGACGAAAACACTGAAACTAGAAAAGATCAAAAAATGGCCAAACACGCATACGACAAAATTTAGAAGTACTGAAACAGCGGAATAAGAAAATACCACATGAAGAGGAAGGATGAAGGGAAAAGAAATTGAAAACATAACAAGAGCACAAAAAATAGGAAACAAAAATAACCAATAATTCATTGGTAAGAAATTTTCAAAGCAGAAGATCCAAAATTATTCTAAAAATTACTCATAGAAAAAAACGCATAGAATACATTCGATTATCTTTATTACAGATTTTGGGCAAATATCATCTGATCACTGAACGTTTAGAATTCAGAATTCCCCAAATTTCGAGATATTGCTTGAGTGAATGCTGTTTATATTTTTGAATAAGACCACATTTAAAACAATATGCTATGCTACAGTAGATCCACGAATACGTTTTGGAATCCTTTTTTATGGATTAGGAAATCTGCCCTCACTATCCACACTACAGAAGAAGGCAAAAAATAATAATCAACTTAGTTAAAAAAAAACATGTCGTGGAACTTAAAAGTTCCTATCTAAGTTGCTATCGGTCCAATAGCGTGCTTCAATTTTGACCGAATATCTGTATTTTTTTTAAATTTTGGGCTGCAAGTGGTCTCAAACGACTCGGTTGGATTCACTGATGAAGAATCCGTGGTCAATTAAAATTCTGACCAGCTGAACACAAAATAACTCTTTGACAGATGACGTCAGGGTTTTGAAATTTTGAGACGCGAACGTCAGGGAATTCACTGTTTCATGCAAAATGACGGTTGGGATTAAAATAGTTCATAACAACATATTGTTTATAACTTTTTCGATCAACCTCAAAATGAAAGTTGAGTTTAATGTGTACGAAATTGAACAGTAAATCCCCCTTTTAATGTTCAATTCTTTCTTATTTTTAATGTGCAATTGTCATGGGAAATCAAACGCGAAGCATTCAGAAGCAATACGAGTAATGTCAAAACTCTACTGGAACATAGAAACATAGAAATTTCATTATATTAAATTTATGTGTTGTGCAGAATGAGAATGTATTTCAATCGAAAATTCATTCTCAATTCATAATAAGATCGACAGAAAAACCTTGTAATCAACTCGTTTAATTAATCTAGCTACTAACGCGTGAGCTGGGAGAATATCTTGACCATTAATGACCCAGATAAATAAATGAATTGTTATTCAATCAACTAGGTCATTAAAGACAGCGACTAATGGTCAAAATATTTTAATGCGTGAGCGGAGCGAACGCGTTTTCTAATAGTTCGAGACCATTAGTCGCTAGATTATTAACTGTGTTGATTACAAGATTTTTCCGACGATTTGATGAAGTGGAATTTCTATGTTTCTATGTTCCAGTAGAGTTTTGACATTTTTCGTAGTGCTTTTGAATTTGAATACATTGTGCACGGTTGCCAACAGAATTGCACATTAGAATGGCTAAAATTGAGAATAAAATGGGTCATTAATGCTCAATTTCGTACATAATATAAGCAGCTTTTATTTCTAGGTCAGCGGAAAAATGAATTAAATAACTATAATATGTATGTAGTTTACATTTCTATATAGATTTCTGTTGTAATCGTCATGGAAGTCAGAAATTGTTTCACGTTTATTTATATGAGACGAACGATAATTCAAATCCGATTATCTGGATACTTCTTGATTTCATTTTCACATACAAATATTACATACTTATTATTTATAAAATAGACTCACTATATTGAAACAAGCCCTATAAATTAGGAAAAAAATTCAAAATATTTCCGACTCTGTAATCTGATTGGTTGGCAGCTCAATTTTCACCTGTGCCTCTCAGGTTCTAACCTACGTTGCAGTATCGAATTTTTTTATTTTTCGAGTAGCCTTAGCCTGTCTGTAACTTCGAAAAGAAAAAACTGATACACCTTCTGTTGGTATATTTGAAAATACAAAGAATATTTGAACAAAAATTGAATTTCATTATTACTAACGTTGGTGTTGAAATTTTTCGAACAGTTTAACGGTATTTTTAATGGCTCTTCGAATCATATCCACAATCATAATTTCGTGCAGTTTAATATATTTCTATTTTTATTCGAATGAATATTCCAAGAACTTCTACCACAGAAAAGCTTCTGACGCGATCCAACAATCAGGTAATTATTTTTCGAATTCATACGAACGAATCTAATTTAATAAAAAAGCAATTTCTCGGAAAGCCTTTTTCGCTGTTATATTCTCGCTGGAATGTATAAAGAGAACAGTAATGAGACCCTATAAAATTATTCATATTTACATAAAACAGCTGTGTTGGGTATGAAAGCATTGGAATTGAATTTTTTCTTCCATTATTTCTGAAATTGAATGGTTTTTGGGAAACCCATGTCGAATGATCGTTTGAAATCAACTTTTGTAGGTGAACCGTGGACAGAGGAATACACTACCCCAAAAATTTAAAGTTAGTAACGTCAAATGATATACATATATGGTTCTCAAACCAAGATAGGCGCCGGCGTGCATATTTGTAAACGACGTCCATGATTGTCATTCGGTTGTAGCCCGATACGAACACTGCCGTAACCTCTCCCGTAAAGAGCATACGATATCGCAAATCATATTTATTAAATAGCATCCGTGATGGCAAATTCTGAAAGTGCTATAAGTATGCGTGATGTGTTGATGAATAAAACAACGTCAATAGATTTTGGCACTTTTATTGCTAATTTCATTAACAAAATATGTATTCTAGTCTAGGTAACAGGTTGTTATAAAAAGTAGATATGTATGTACTTTGATTAAAAAAATATCATTTGGCAATTTTCCTTCTGCATAGGCAATTATTGTCTTTAACGCTTTCTTGTAAATCATGGGGTGCCAACCTCTGTTTCTGTCGGGGTTTTCTCCCCGATTGGAATCGCCTTCTCCCTGTGAATTTAGTTTTTCTGCGCATAATAGTAGTTGATGCTAGTACCTCTAAATTTAAAGACGGTATGTAAACCACTTAGAAGACTGGAAGAACTTTTTACATTCGTATTATAACTGTTCATAAAGACTTTTACTCCTTCTTGAAAGTTTTCCGGGTCATCTCTCAAATTTTTTTCGATATCGGATGTAAATTTCGTTGCAAATATTTTCCACTCATTCATGAGAGCACTGGTATTCACTTCCTCTATAGGTTTGTCATTCGCACACACTTCAAAATCATTATCGCAATCTGTGTCTAATGAAGATAGAGGTTGTGATGAGTCTTTCTGATAAATAATTTGTATTTTTTGTTACACAGGTGGTGCTGGTTAGGTTGAAGGGTTCGAGCCAGTAGTTATCTTATATAAATTATTTTTTGGTCTTGACACAAGATTTACCTTCAAATATAAAAACTTTAACCTCCGTACTGAATCAGTACTAATCGTTTGGTTTGCGTTGTACTTACATCAACCTCACTGCTTTTGGCGCTTTTTTCAAGACTGATTTTTGACGAACATTTTTGAGATCACGAGTGTTGCTATTTACCAGAGATGTTCGGGCGAAAGCCGACTGGCGATCCTGGGTGTTGTATACAGATATGCCGCCGGCGCTGGAGGATAGGAGCCATGGTCCAAATAAACACTGCCTTTATGGGTCGATTACTTTGAGATACTTTACAAGCTGCTACTGAGCGAATTTAGAAGCGAGTGAATTAGCTTGTGAGATTGTGATGATTACACACAAAACTGTCTACTCGCTGACTAGCCAGCAATCTAGAGATCCACGTGAGGTTTATGTTTGTATCGTTGTCAAGGATCTAAGATAAATATCAAATACGTTCTCAAATTTAAAAACCAGAAACCACCGATTAGATGAGAACTCACAGATTGTTTAGTAGCAACTGTGATTACATACGGCTTAAGCGTGTAAAGTAGCCTAGCTTTCAACATTCGTTGCAGCTGTTTTATAATCAGATTGTTGGCTTGTGAACCCGATTACACTGAGCGAATTTGCAATCAGCTACTAAATTCGCTAAGTAACACCCTGTAAAGTATCTCAATTTAATCGAATTATAAGGCTTTTATTAGAGTGATTTTCAGGTAGAAATTCTTACAATCCAAAGATGCATAAATTGAAACCTTGAACAAACTTAACAATGGTAAGACATAGTGATCCATTCTGATTCATTTATTTATTCGAAGTGTGGTATGTTAGCCTTCCGGAAAGTGCGATCATGTAGCTCTTTCATTCTCTACCATAGTCACTCCTGGAAACCCATGGAGGTCGTGAATGGCGTTGATTAAACCGACAACCTCTTTAGGATCATTTTTTGTTACCTCTTGGTTGTCCAGGAATAGTCTTTAGACCTGCCAGCTCTAGACACTTGCATACCACATGTTCAGCTGTTTCTGATTCCGATCCACAAAGTCTGCAAATATCTTCTAATGACTTTCCCATACGGTACAAATATTTGTACCGATAGTGCTTCGTCATCAGAAGTCCAACCAACACCCGGAGCTCAGCTCGTAGCAGCTTCATAAGCTTTCTGGTATACAGATGTGGAAGAATCGGATGGAAAAACGGGAGTTCCAGTGTTAAATTCAAGCAGGCTCGGAGTCCAGTGGAACAGTGGAACAATCGAAACCTCATAGCGATGCGATATTGAATAAGCGGCTGGTCTGTTGGAATGGCATTCCGAAAGCTCTGATTAGGGTAAGATCGGAGCATTGGTTACAGCAAACGCTGGTATTTCGGTGGTAGTCGCAAGACGCGACGCTGCCTGTGTCGCTGCCGACTGTAGCGTTTGCTGTAACCAATGCTCCGATCTTACCCTTATCAGAGTTTTCATAATGCCACTCCAACAGACCAGCCGCTTATTCAATATCGAATCGCTCTGAAGTTTCGATTGTTCCACTGTTCCACTGGACTCCGAGCCTGCTTGAATTTAACACTGGAACTCACGTGTTTCCATCCGATTCTTCCACATCTGTATGTAAGTGGAGTCATTAATTCTTGAACTGACTTAGTCCAGGGCTGTTTCTCCTGAAGATTATTATGTTATTCAACATCCAGTGCTGTATTTCTGATTTATATGTATATGGTCTTTTCCGAGCCCACAGATAGGCTCAGGTCATGCAGGTGTTAACCTTGATGCAGTTCATCTGTCTTTTTCATTTCCTCCAACACCAGAATGCCCTGGCATCCATAGTAGAGTTACACAAAAATTATTGCCTCTTGCCAGTTGTTGTATGGTGTTTTGCCACTCCTAGGTGAGCGTAGCCCTTTGATAGTGTGATTCCAGGCGTCTCATCGTGACCTTGCTGTCTATGGTGATGTAGACGATCCATACTGATATTGCTATTAAAGCATGGACTCTAAGCTGATAAGGTAGTAGCGAAGAAAGATCAATGAAGTAGGCTAGAATAACAATATCTCTCTAGTCTGGGTTGCAGATCACTCAGGAAGCAAAGAAAGTGAAGAAGCTAACGCACTAGCCAGAAAGGAAGCACAAACGCCAGTTACTGGACCAAAACCTTTCTGTGGAGACAAAAGAACATCTGCTGAATAATTGTCCCATATTTAAGTTTCAGGATGGCTTAAGGGCTATACATGAAGTTACCGAATCGTTTTTGAAATGGGTTGTTGATTTTAAATCGATTTAATAGTTTCAATTATTCTATTTTTCTGTTCCTTTTTTCTGCTTCGACTTTTTTGTTTCAGATTGTTTCAAATTCAGAATTCAGGCATCTTGGAGAAGGTTGTCGGTTGGACTCAATAAAGGAGAAATTCTTCAATATTCTAATAGTTTTTAAGTTTCATTTTTGTTGGAACGGCGAGGCAGAGTTTTTCATATTGAGGTTTTTCACTGAGCTCTGGTATCATACGAAAAAAAAAATATGGTATCCCGTTTTGCACTAACCTAAATTAGTAATTTTTGTTTTTGATTTAATTATTGTATTATGTTAGCTATTGATTTCCAAAGAATATTATATACAAAGCCGGTCATAGTTGGTGGTTTAAAAAGGGGTTACAGTTCACTGCGAACTCAAGGTCTATTGTGCCCCCTAAAAGAGTTGTTCTGACCACATCTTTCACATCTCACCTTCCAGTTTCGGATATCTGATGAAATCCAGTATCAGTAAAGTCTTCAACGAGGCTACTTTTACAAGTTTCTCGCCCAAGACATTCTCTCCTTAGGGGCCGCAATTCCAAAGCATTTTGTGACTAGGTTAATGAGGGTTTCTACCTCCTCCCCACAGAACCTACACTCGTCAGTGTCCGACAATCCCATCCTCAACAGTTTCTTCCTAAGGCGACAGTGTCCTGTAAGAAAGCCAGTGAGGAGGTGTAAATGTTCCTTACCAAGATCCAGATATCTTTTGGATCTTGCTGTTTCATAGTTTCGAACAATTTAATGCAATGATCCATCCCTGGAAGATTCCGCCAGAGTTTTTTCCTCTCGGCTTTCTCCTTTTCCAGAAACTCCTTCTTATAGGTACATTCACCTATACCACAGAAGGGTTCTGGGCCAATGAGTGACATAGATCATGAACTTGATATGAGAAAAACTTCCTCATGAAACAAAAGTTTCATGGTAAGCTCAAGATTAGAATTGAAAAGTTGATATTCTGAAAATAGAATGGAACATTTAACTTTGATTCATCATTTTTCCAAAATGTACAAGCACGCTACTAATAACAAACTAAATACCACTCGTTGAAGGTAGGTACCCCATCTGGTAAACACTCAAAAAAAACACTTTCTTTCGACATGTTCCTTGGAGAAGTTGCATCATATAAATATATCTCTTCTCGACTCATTTCCTTGTCACGTGGCAAGTACGATCATAAAATGGCAAACGAGCTCCTCTTCTAGACTTTACGGGCCGAACCGTACAAGTGTCCTGAATTATTGATAGTTTAATTCGGGGGAATGCCGTAACATGAATCTTGTATCCCCGTAGTCAGCGGCGGGCACTGCCATTTGGGCCGCCAAGTTAGGATTTGTTTGATCCAATGAATTTCGGATGAACAGTTCATTTGGTGATGATTCTTGAGCAACAATGCTGGATTTGAATTACCATTGTCTTTGACAGGAAGGAGAAAACGGCAGACGTCAAGTAGATTACGTTAAGGAATTCTTGAATTTTGATACTTATGCTAACGACGACTATGTGTTTTAAGGTTATGTTGGTTCAAGTGGCTTTGTAAACATGAAGATTGTTTTCAGTTTGAAGATCAGATACAAATAGAATAATGTTTGCACGATGTTTGGGCAATCGCAAGCTGTCGCACGGGTAACTTTAATCTCCCTAGAAAAGTAGAAGATTAACTTCAACATACATACTTTATTCAGGGTTTTCCTTTTAAGTTGGCCTATAAGACGTTTTTGGAGAACTAGTGAATATTTCGTTCTGAAATTTTAGGTGAAGCCTTAATAATGAAGGAACTTTTCGCCTAAAATATTTTCAAGTCGACAATGTTGCCACATCTATCTCAAACGCATATCTACTTTTTTTCTTCAAATGAAACTACCTATATTTTTAAGGAATGCTGTAGTAGTATATAACATTACTAGCAAGGTAAGAGGGTTTTTACTGGCGAATGGAGGATATAATTGACGAGCCGCAGGCGAGTCAGTTACCTCCTTGAGCCAGTAAAACCCGTTACCTTGCGTGTATTGTTTTATATTTTATTTGTTTCTCATTTGTAAAAAGGTTAGATATAAATTCCAAAAAAAAATCTCAATAATTGCGTTAAATTTTTTGACATTTCTTTAAATTGGATTATTTATGACATCGGAAAATTATGACAACTGTCAGTGGCTTTACGAGAGGGAAGTCTTTCGAGAATATTTGCTCATTTCTGACGAAAAAGGCCAGATCCAAATAAAACAAGATATGAATATCGTTTTTTAATACTTTTATAACGTTTATTACTAAACATATTTGTTCCAGGAACGATGAAATTAGAAGGATGATTGAAATTAGAAGGAAGTACGTGATTGTCAGTGAGATTACAGGTCAAAAACACTCTAGGATATTTGCAATTTTGAGAAGGAAAACGAATAGATACGAATAAGACAAGGTGCGAATATCGTTTTTGAATAGTTTGAGAACGTTTAATGAGAAATACATTTGTTCCAGGAACTCTGAAATAAGAAGGATGAATGGAATTAGAAACAAGTACTTGACAAGTGTCAATGTAATAATACTACTAACTTGTAAAAATTTTACAAGTTAACTGTCAGTTTTACAAGTTAGTGACTTGATAAAATAAACTTCCTTGATTAATATTGTGTTTTTGGAAACTGACGTTTACAAATGAGAAACAAATAAAATAAATATGGGGTTGCCATTTGAAAATCTCGAAATATTTTGATTTTAAGTTCCACATTTTCGGATCAAAATTTTCGAAGAACATTACGATGTATCAAAATACTGAATATACCACATAAATGCATGGATTCTCTACTACGTGACTACTGAGTATGGTTTCGTTCGCAAAGAAAATAATCAAAATATTGCATTTCTAAACTTGCAATGCAGATGTCAAAAAGTTCAAGAATGTGTGCTTAATTTAGCAACAGTGCATGGCCGAGAAATTTTTTTCAGTATGTTCTACTGCGAATTTGGTATTGAATCGATAAATAAATGAAAATATGCCGTAACATGAATCTTATATCCTCGTAGTCAGCGGCGGGCACTGCCATTTGGGCCGACAAGTTAGGATTTGTTTGATCCGAGGAATTTCGGACGAACAGTTCATTTGGTGATTCTTGAGCAACAATGCTGAATTTGGATTACCATTGTCGTTGATAGGAAGAAGAAAACGGCAGACGTCAAGTGGATTACGTTAAGGAATTCTTGAAAGTTGATACTTATGCTAACGACGACTATGTGTTTTAAGGTTATGTTGGTTCAAGTGGCTTTGTAAACATGAAGATTGTTTTCAGTTTGAAGATCAGATACAAATAGAATAATGTTTGCACGATGTTTGGGGAATCGCAAGGTGTCGCACGGATAACTTTAATCTCCCTAGAAAAGTAGATGATTAACTTCAACATACATACTTTATTCAGGGTTTTCCTTTTAAGTTGGCCTATAAGACGTTTTTGGAGAACTAGTGAATATCTCGTTCTGAAATTTTAGGTGAAGCCTTAAGAATGAAGGAACTCTTCGCCTAAAATATTTTCAAGTCGACAATGTTGCCACATCTATCTCAAACGCATATCTCTTTTTTTCTTCAAATGAAACTAACTATATTTTTAAGGAATGCTGTAAAATAAATATGGGGCTGGCATTTGAAAATCTCGGAATATTTTGATTTTAAGTTCCACATTTTCGGATCAAAATTTTCGAAGAACCTTACGATGTATCAAAATACTGAATATACCACATAAATGCACGGATTCTCTACTATGTGACTACTGAGTAAGTCTATTCGTTTTGAGATATTTCGTGCTCCTGAGTAACTCAAAAGTTCGAAATACGGCTTGCCATTGGCTGCGCACAAGCACTGGTACAGCTCAGGAGCACGAAATATCTCAAAACGAATACTATAAGTATGGTTCCGTTCGCAAAAAAAATAATCAATATATTGCATTTCCAAACTTGCAATGCAGATGTCAAAAATTTCAAGAATGTGTGCTTAATTTAGCAACAGTGCATGGCCGAGAAATTTTTTTCAGTATGTTCTACTGCGAATTTGGTATTGAATCGATAAATAAATGTAAATATGCCGTAACAAGTTAGGATTTGTTTGATCCAATGAATTTCGAATGAACAGTTCATTTGGTGATGATTCTTGAGCAACAATGCTGGATTTGGATTACCAATATCTTTGATAGGAAGAAGAAAACGGCAGACGTCAAGTGGATTACGTTAAGGAATTCTTGAATGTTGATACTTATGCTAACGACGACTATGTGTTTTAAGGTTATGTTGGTTCAAGTGGCTTTGTAAACATGAAGATTGTTTTCAGTTTGAAGATCAGATACAAATAGAATAATGTTTGCACGATGTTTGGGGAATCGCAAGCTGTCGCACGGGTAACTTTAATCTCCCTAGAGAAGTAGAAGATTAACTTCAACATACCTACATACTTCAATCAGGGTTTTCCTTTTGAGTGGGCCTATAAGACGTTTTTGGAGAACTAGTGAATATTTCGTTCTGAAATTTTAGGTGAAGCCTTAAGAATGAAGGAACTCTTCGCCTAAAATATTTTCAAGTCGACAATGTTGCCACATCTATCTCAAACGCATATCTACTTTTTTTCTTCAAATGAAAGTACCTATATTTTTAAGGAATGCTGTAAAATAAATATGGGGTTGCCATTTGAAAACCTCGAAATATTTTGATTTTAAGTTCCACATTTTCGGATCAAAATTTTCGAAGAACCTTACGATGTATCAAAATACTGAATATACCACATAAATGCATGGTGTCGCACGGGTAACTTTAATCTCGTTAGGGAAATTCGCCTAACTGTCTTAGTACTTAGAAATTAATTACCCATAATGGTAAAAAGCAATCAATAACATTAACAATTTGCGTATGACATTTTGCCGCTGAATAATTAACGCAAGACATAAAACATTCTCAGTATCCGAAACTGCCATTCGTCATAAGAAATAATTTCTGAAAATTTGTTGCAATTAAAACAACACCTTGAAGCTCTCTCGCCGTTTGCCGGGCTTAAAAGAGTTATTATGTTGTTGGTTATTAACATGAAATCTGCTTCGTTCAATTTTCTAAGACTTAAATTTCCTCATTTGGTACTAAGGGAGCTTCACACCATTAAATTCGTTGGTCTTCATTCGAAGCAAGGTGGACAAGCTTTGATTTATTATTAATTTCAAGATGAGCCTGTTTTTTATGTTCTTTCATTCGAACATTCAGAGGGCATATATTATACAGGGTGTCCGTGGAATAACTGTACATACTCATGCCAGAGATAGAGTTGGACTAGCTGATTACGAATTTACTATAAAAAATTAATTTCTGGATTTCCCTAGGAATCTACAGGGTGATTCTCGAACTTCATGGAAATACTAACATCATCATAAAATCCAAACTGATTGACGGATATTATTGAAACTTGGGAGATTATTGGCACATGCTAAGGTCGGGTCCGAAAGATATCAATGATTTCATCATTCCAGGGCCGGACTCATTTATCTTCATTCAAAGTGTTCAGGGTTAAAAAAACACTTTGTATTTCGAATTACAAATAATTGATTCGTTTTTCAGAAAGAAGCTTAATTATGCTTCAATTTGTGATATCGCTTAAAGTTGTCACATTAACAGTTATTTTTTTATGAATACTTATTTGAATTTGGATAAAGTTCGAAAATTGAATTTATTTACCTGAACAGGACTTAGCCATCTTGTAGAGGTCGAAAAAATTATAAATTTCCCTAAAAAAGTCACTTATAGTGAAAAAGATTATAATAATTTGTTGATATACTGGGTGGCCACCCCAGACGCGGATCTCATTGCGATTGGGGTAAATGAAGGTATATTTCGAAAAAAAAAATTGGTGATTTGTATAGGGAATACATAAGCATATTTCAAAATATTTCGTATTTATACCGGGTGTTCATTGGAAGAAGTGTCACTTTGGTCTCTATATCTTTGTTGTCGAACACCCGGTATACATACGAATTATTTTGAAATATACTTATGTATACCCTATACAAATCACCAATTTTTTTTTCGAAAAATACCTTCATTCTGTCTGGGGTGGCCACCCAGTATATCAACAAATTTTTATAATCTTTCTCACCTTCAGCGACTTTTTTAAGAAAATTTATAATTTTTTTCGACCTCTACAAGATGGCTAAGACCTGTTCTGGTAAATAAATTCGATTTTTCGAACTTCATTCAAATTCAAAAATTTATAAGAAAATAACTGTTGATGTGACAACTTTAAGCGATATCACAAATTGAAGCATAATTTAGCTTCTTTCTGAAAAACGAATCAATTATTTGTAATTCGAAATACAAAGTGTTTTTTTTTAACCCTGAACACTTTAAATGAAGATTAATGAGTCCGGCCCTGGAATGATGAAATCATTGATATCTTTCTGACTCGACCTTAGCATGTGCCAATAATCTCCCAAGTTTCAATAATATCCGTCAATCAGCTTGGGTTTTATGATGATGTAAGTATTTCCACGAAGTTCGAAAATCACCCTGTAGATTTCTAGGGAAATCCAGAAATTAATTTTTTACAGTCAATTTGTAATCAGCTAGTCCAACTCTATCTCTGGTATGAGTAGGTACAGTTATTCCCCGGACACCCTGTAGATAGAATAGACAGAACTGACAGAAGCGTTGGACATAATCTACAATTTGAATATAACTTTCTACCAGAAATGGTTTATTTCGTTAGGGAAATTCACCAAATTGTCCTAATATCTAGAAATTAATTACTCATAATCGTGAAATGCCATCAATAACGTTAACAATTTGCGTATGACATTTTGCCGCTGAATAATTGTCGCAAGACATAAAACATTCTCAGTATCCGAAACTGCCATTCGTCATAAGATATCATTTCTGGAAATTTGTTGCAATTAAAACAACACCTTGAAGCTCCCTCGCCGTTTGCCGGACTTAAAACAGTCTTGTTTTTATTTATTTCATATTATAGGAGCTTCACACCATTACATTCTTTGGTCTTCATTCGAATCAAGTTTGACAAGCTTTGATTTATCATTAATTTCAAGATAAGTCTGTTTTTGATGTTCTTTGATTCGTACATTCAAAGGGCATATACAGTGTGTTTGGCCATGAGTTAGCGATAATTTAAGGTCATCAAATATACCTAATATTATCGACAAAAACACCCAAACTTGGAAGTTTACCCCCTTAGTTTTGAAGTAGCCCCTATTTTAAATTTACTTTTTTTTATTTTCGTTGACCCTTCCAAATAATATCGATTTCTTTGGACATGAAGGTCCTACAGATGTGAAAAAAATGTTTTTCGAAAGATGATACTACCACTTTTCATTGAAGTATGACAATATAAAAACATTCATTCGGAACAAGTTTGACGAGCTTTGATTTATCAAGAATTTCAAAATGAGCCTGTTTTTATGTTCTTTGGTTCGAACATTCAAAGAGCATATATAGGTAGATTCTTTAATTTAGACAGAAACGTTGGACAATTTGAATATAACTTTCTACCAGAAATCGTTTATTTCGTTAGGGAATTTCACCTAACTGTCTTAGTATCTAGAAATTAATTGCCCATAATCGTGAAGAGCCATCAATAACGTTACAATTTGCGTATGACATTTTGCCACTGAATAATTGACGCAAGACATAAAACATTCTCAGTATCCGAAACTGCCATTCGTCATAAGAAATAATTTCTGGAAATTTGTTGCAATTAAAACAACACCTTGAAGCTCCCTCGCCGTTTGCCGGGCTTAAAACAGTTCTGAATCCTCCGATGATAAATGGAAGTAATTAAAACATGCGCTAGTGTGCGATTTACGGGCAACAGTTTAATTGTTATAAAGTTTGATATTATGGCCCCATTCAAGGAAATGTGTTGCCTTGTTCCGACATAGCATTTTTTTCTTTTCGAAGTTAACCGGTATAATTAGCCTGAGTCGAGTTGGAACTCTCGCACTTGCATACGTTGTGATTGTTTTTTATTTTAGCGAAATGCAGTTAGAGCATTGCTGAAGTAGGAGAAAATCGGCGTTGGTTGTTAGGACGGATTAACATTTTTGGAAGAATGAATTTAGCTCCTTCATCGATTCAGTCAAATCAGAAGAAGATTTTGCTAGTCATACCAAAGACGTAAAATTCCCGTCGGTCACTCTGTATATTCAACTTTTATTAAAAAATTAGGTGGACCGGCTGACTCATGGTCGATTACATTGAGATACTACTGAGCGAATTTAGTAGCTGATTGTAAATTCGCTCAGTGTAATCGTGTTCACAAGCCAACAATCTGATTGCGTCTAATGGGTCGATTACTTTGAGATACTTCACGAGCTGCTACTGAGCGAGAGAATTAGCTTGTGAGATTGTGATTTACACACAAAACTGTCTACTCGCTGGGTAGCCAACAATCTAGCTATCCACGTGAGGTTTATGTTTGTATCGTTGTCAAGGATCTAAGATAAATGTCAAATACGTTTTCAAATTTAGGAACCAGGAACCACCAAGTAGATGTGAACTCACAGATTGTTTAGTAGTAACTGTGATTACATATGGCTTGTTTAGATGCCAACAAGCCAAAACGCCAGCAATTTAGCGTGTAAAGTAGCCCAGCCGTCAACTTTAGTCGCGGCTTTTTTACAAGTGTTGGATTGTGAGTGAACACGATTACACTGAGCGAATTTACAATCAGCTACTGAATTCGCTCAGTAGCAGCTTGTGAAGTATCTTAATGTAATCGACGCATAAAATTGAATGCTGTGCTACTTTACACGCAAAATCGCCGGCGTTTTGACTTTTTGGCATGTAAACAAGCCGTGTGTAATCACAGTTGCTACTAAAGAATCTGTAAGTTCTCATGTAGCTCCTTGACAACGATACAAACATAAACCTCACGAGGATCGCTAAATTGTTGACTACTCAGGGAGTAGACAGTTTTGTGTATAATCATCACAATCTTCACTCGCTTCTAAATTCGCTCAGTAGCAGCTTAGTATGTCATTCTAATAGACCCATTTGTTTGGCGATTAATCCACATTATTTGTAGAATCTACTTTTCTGGCTTGATGTTCTGCTTCTGTCGACTACGAATCTGGGCCCTTCTCTCTGTTCAAATCTTCTTCGTTGATTTTGATTTTTTTCATTTCTTACCTCTTGCGATGGTGTAACGTAACTGGGCCATGTTTACACATCTACATTTTCCTGTTGTGTTTTTCGCCTGATCTTTGTGCTCTTCTTTCTCGCAAGACTCTAAAATGATTAATAAGAAAAGGTTTTATGCGTAACATCGCCATTAATATCAAAATAGTGAAAGTGGAGAATAATACTTATAATGTATGAGTATTGACTCAGGGGGGCAAACTCGAGACGTAAAACAATCATTCTAGATCAATATAGTGAAAGTAGAGATTAGTATCAGTCGATTGAAATCAACCAATATTAAACTTATACTTCGGAGCTAATCTCGAGATTATGGTTGATTTTAATCGACTAATATTATTCTCTACTTTCACTTTATTGATATAGAATGACTGTTTCACGACTGAAGTTTGCCCCCCAGAGTAAACAACAGAAGAATTCCAAATTTCAAATTTGACAAAAATATTCAAACCGTTGAAATAATTCTAGTGACATTCATCGTAGCGCACTCTATTATGGCCAAAGTTGTGAGTTTCTTTTCGAGAATCTATTTTTTTACCTTTCAAATTTTTTCTTGAAATCTACGAAAATTTCATAATCCAGAAAACAATAAATCCGTTTAGCCGTTCTCAAGTTTCTGCAGGTATAACGAACATCAATTATATTTTCCGAACTCGTAATATGAAAGACGCGTACAGGGTGATTCACTTATTTTGGTAACCTAATTTTTCTCGAAAAGGGATGAATATTTTTTTATTCTGTTGACGGTATTGGGTGAAAGTCAATGTTGACTAGAAATGTGCATAAAAGTCGAAGAAAATAATTAAGGCGTAAGGCGTCGCGTCACTATAAAATTTTTTTTCTGTGGGAATATACCGTTTTCATTGTGTCATTCGGAAGATAACTTAATTCTGAATGTTTTTTCTCAATTCCATTTTTTCTATTTCTTACCTTGAGCCACCTGCAACGTATTATATGTTGATTCTATGTTTTTTTGGATTTTGACAGTATGCCTCAATTTAGAAACACATATAGGGGAAGGTGAGGTATAATGATTTCCTCAAGGGAAAATTTTAATTGTGGCTGAAGTTTAAGGCAAAACCGCAAGATTTCAATTGTTGCAGGTAGTGAATTTACTTAACTTTGTATCTGCCTACTTATTTTTCATTTCATCTATGTAGTTTTTTTGTATTAGATATTTTCGTGAAAGTTTAGTAAAGGATCATTTTATACACCCCTGTGGATAAAATGATCCCTGGGGTAGGGGCAAAATGATCCCAGGGATCATTTTGTACTATGAGTTAATAAATATCAAATGAAAATGAAATAAAAAACTCTGCTGTTTATTTAAATGATAATATGTATTGTTCATAACAATTTAAGTATGTAAGCAAGTTACACAAAACAAAAATATTCGATGGATTGAAAAATAATATTTTTCTTGGGTGTTTCTCAAAGTCGAAAGAAATTCATCCACCACATTTTTATTGAAACCTCGCGCACGCATTGTAATGTTTGGATATCTACGTCTAAATCCACGAAGCCATTCAAGTCCAGCTTTTCCTTTAGCTTCGGAAAATTGATGCGGTAAATTATTTCTTTCTGCCATTTTTGGTGAGCTGAGGTTAAGAATTCCTGAGTGGTCAGCCCGTATATTATTCTGGACTCCATGTCAATAAGTTCCAGTTCTTGTTCCAGGTTCAACACTGTTTGTTTGCTACCAAACTTTTTAGCTGAGCCTACAGCTATTTTATTTTTACCTTCGGCTCTTCTTTCTAATACCATTACAGGGACCTCAAATTCTCTTCTCGCGGTTTTGTAAGCCATACCATCTCTAATGCCTTTTGCGTATGTTCTTCTTTTGGCGATAAGTTTCACGTTTATAAATTCTTGGCCTGATTTGTAAACAAAAACTATTAATGGGGTAAAATGATTCCAGGGATCATTTTAGACACACAGAAGGGATCATTTCACAAAATCTTCACATACCGCGTGCGATGAGCGAACATGGCTTAAATATTAGCTAACTGCTACTAATACCCGCAAATAAAACAACATTCCAGTAAACACTTACATGTAAAAAAAACGAAAGTCCAAAAACCTGCTTACCTTAGATCAGAGCCACACTTTTTGATTATTTTTTAATAAAATCACGCGAAGCACTCGCACCGCATTGACATTTTACAGGTAACTCGCAGGGGCGCAGGGGAACATGTGTACAGTAGAACTCCAATTATCCGAACTCCGACTATCCGAATCGCCTATTATCCGAATCACTTTCAGAAAAAAAATTGTCCAAAAAACAGCTTACATTGACGGAGATGTTTAAAAAACAATGATTTTTATTTCTAAACTTGTACATAAGTACATTTTATTTATATTTAAAACATGTGAAAATATCATGTTTCTTTCATTTAATTCAATAAAAAAATAGTGCAATATCAAAACGTAGCTTTTTTTTCTCTCTAATGCAATTTTTTTTTTAAAAAACTCCGATTATCCGAATATTTGATTATCCGAATGGGTCCCGGTCCCCATTAATTCGGATAATTGGAGTTCTACTGTATTTGGATAGATGGTATACAAGCTGTTTCTGATTTACGGCGGGGGATCATTTGACCCTTAGGGATCGTATTACCTCACTTTCCCCTATGATTGTGTTCCTTAAAATCAAAGAAACTTTGTAGCTAATTATTTCTCAGTCATTATATTCATCAAATATTATATTTTATAACAATGAATTTTTTTAATAATAAATGCAACATGTCAAAACAGATATTCTATATCGGGTGTCCAAAGGTGAGTGGCCTATTAGATTTTGTAATTTGGCAAATGATGATTTTTTGGTCCATCCTGTATAACTGACAACTATAATTCGAAAGCAGTGACATAGATCACATCAATATCTCGCACCCCCGGTGCGACACTGTCACTTATGCAGAAATGTAGTTTCTCAGGAGAAGCTTTTCAGAATTTGACATGGCACAAACCAATAACTATAGAAGATAGAGATGACACAAATAGCTTTTACTACAATGTCAACTTTTAACTTCACTTTTGGTTGAATAATGATCACTTAATACCGTAAAAAATTTACTATACGATTATTTAAACATTTCAACCCTCTCAAAAGTGACGCTTTGGCACTATCGAAAAATTATAATTGTAGTTGTATCACACTGAGTTATGAAAAAACGAGTACAAAATATTCACTGATTTTTATTTCAAATCAAATAATGCACAGTTGTTAATAAAATAATCAATAACTCTTCGAAATGAACATAAACTTTTTAACAGTTTTTCATTGATGTAGTTCAAAATATTTAATATTGGAGAAATAATGTCACAACTACTGCATCTTGGGTCACTATTGCTCCATTATCGAGAAAATATTATGACACAATTACCTTAGTAACAGTGTAGCTCCCAGCGTACCGTGTTTCGCTCCAAAACCACAAAGACACTGTAGCCCTCTTAGGAAACTATGCGTACTACAGAAGTAACGTTATTGCAACCAAGTAAAGGGGTGCTTTAGGACAACTAATACATATTTAACAAAATTTTGCATTTTTTTGCATAAGTGACAGTGTCGCACCGGGGGTGCGATCTAATGACTAGCTAAATTTTTGACTTAAATCTCAAATATTGAGAGAACTACAGTCATTTTCGTAACACGTCAATTTGATCTAATAGGCCACTCACCTTGGGACAACTGATATACCGACCACTATGATCCCTACATAAATTATTTCTTCTCCTTAGTTCATTATAAGTTACTTTATCCAATGAACCCTAATATTTTGGCCGAAGTAAGGTAAAATGAAATAAGGAAAATATATTATTTATGTGTGGATCATAATGGCCGTTATATAGAACATATGAATTGACATGTTTGTGTTGTAATGAAAAAAAAAATGGTTATTGTTTTAAAATATAGTATTTGATGAATATAATTATTGAGAAATATTTTGCTTCCAAGTCTCTTTGATTTTAAGAAACACAATCATATATGTGCCTCTAAATTAAGGCATACTGTCACAATACAGAAAGAAATAAATGAAATAGAATCAATATGAAACATAAAAACACAAAGGAAAAACGTCTAAAAACTCCTTCAAAAATGTGGAACTCTGTTTATTTTCCTAGGTTTGACATGTTTCGGCATTCGCCATTCTCAAAAACCAACAGGATCTAAAAAATTACAATAAAAGTAAATAACAGAAAAACGTAAGTTGCCTGGAAGCCAGATGTTAAATTTGCTTGTAGGAACGGAACTTACAAATTTGGTTCCACGGATTCATATGATAAAATGAAGAGTCATCAAATCAAACCATTGAGAACCAACATAAATAAGCGTAAAGGTTTCAGGCTGTTTGAATTTCAGGACGGAAGTCAAGATGTTCAACCAGATCCTATCCTATGTTTCACCAACACTGCAAAGAAAGGCAGACGTGACAATGTCAATGTCAACCCACAAAAACAAACCACAGAGTAGTTAGTTCCTCTTCTTCATCCTACAGTATATCACAAAGTCATACAATTAAAAATTAGATTAAAAACAAAATTCGAAGTGAACTTACAGCACAAAACAAAACAAAATATAAAACATGTTGCAGGTCGCTGACTGTAAGAAGTAGAAAAATGGTAT
Source organism: Propylea japonica (assembly GCA_013421045.1). Lineage (NCBI taxonomy): Eukaryota > Metazoa > Arthropoda > Insecta > Coleoptera > Coccinellidae > Propylea > Propylea japonica. The sequence goes on along the minus strand of CM024243.1, from coordinate 15,769,215 downwards.
TCAGAAGAAACATTCAGAATTAAATCATCTTTCGAATGACTCAACAAAAAAGGTATATTCCTGGAGAAAAAAATTCGATAGTCTGGCGTCTTAATTCTTTTCTCTCAAGTGAACATTGACTTGAGCCAAATACAATAGAACAGAAAAATATCCATTCCTTTTCGAGTAAAATATAAGGTTACAAAAATCACCCTGTACAATGGCTATCACGTTCGTTGCATAAATATGCTAGGTATCTATAGTTTGACATGTTTCTGACAATTTAATCATTTGTTTTTGAGGGTATGTCCCTCAAATATTATTTTGATAGTGCATAAATCCTGCGCTTAAAGTGTATCGTAATTCATAAACGAGCTTCAAAACACCACTTTCGTCCTTTCGTTTATAACTTTAATTTAACTACCCTTTACCTACCTACCTACCTTCACTATTCTTCATTGAAATCGTTTCATTCGAGAAATTCATGTCCAATTATTCTCATTACTGATCCCTTTGTTCCAAGGGTTCCGGAATCGTTAGAATAACTCCTGATTTCTTCCCAATGTTAAATTACCGAAATTTTCCCTAGGACCCCTAGGTAATTCGGCTAGGTAATCAGAAGATGGTTTGGCCAGTCCGCCCTCTATCGGGGTGCGCAGTAGTTAAACTCCTATTTGCAAACTAAAAGGTGCTCTCACCGGCAAATGGCCGTTTCCGAAGTTTTGAAGTAATCACGTAACTACTTAATTTGTTAGGGTCAGGTCATAAAACGGTGAGTACGAGACGAGGTTCAGTTTCAGAGCGTGGTTTCGTAATCTTAGAGTTTGTTGCCCGTCCATCTCATATCGCATATAGCCGGCAGGTCTATTGGTCTGTTAGCCAGTTATGACCGCAGGTTCTCAAGAACACGGAATGGACATCAGGTCTCGACATTCCTCACAACGAACGGTGGTTTTCGTCGAGAAGTCAGATGAAGCGTGAGCTTGCCGTCAATCTATTGAAAACTTTTCGACACTCTGATTAGACATTGAATTAATCTTTCTTGTTTATAAATAACCCAGGCATGTGATACAAATAGAGTTTTTTATTCTATTCTTTGGGAAATCAGTTCTTCATAATATACTTATATGTCATGACTTAGCGAAAATTTAAGGGCATCAAATATACCTAATTTTATCTACAAAAACACCCACATTGAGAAGTTACGCCCTCAGTTTTGGAGTGGCCCCCATTTTAAATTTACTTTTTATTTTAGTTGGCCTTCCAAAATGTAGCTCACATCCTTGCGTGTTGCTAGTTCTTGTACTATTACGCATTTACTAAGCAAAACAGTACATTTATTCACAAACATTTTTTAAAAGAACGTTTTTATGGATTTTTCAAGTTGAATGTTTTCATATAGTTCTATTTCAATGAAAAGTTTTAGTATCATCTTCCAAAAAATTTTTTTTTTCACATCTGTAGGACCTTTATGTCCAAAGTAATCGATATTATTTTGAAGGTTCAACGAAAATAAAAAAGTGAATTTGAAATGAGGGATACTCCAAAACTAAGTGGGCAACCTTCACAATGTGGGTTTTTGTCGATAATATTAGGTATATTTTATGTTCTTAAATTATCGCTAAGTCATGATCAAACACACTGTATATATATATTATTTTGAGATCGGGAGCTGTCATAATACAATACATAAAACAAAATCTCTAACTGAGGTTAGTGCAAAACGGGGTATTATACTATTTTTTCGTATGATACCAGAGCTCAGGGAAAAACCTCAGTAGAAAAAAATCCTGTCTCGCCGTTCCAACGAAAATAAAACTTGAAAACTATTTGAATAATGAAGGATTTCTTCTTTATTGAGTCCAACCGAAAACCCTTTTCAAAATACCTTAGGATTTCTGAATCTGAAACGAAAAAATCAAAGCAGAAAAAAGAAAGAGAAAAATAAAATGATAATGAAATTGTATTAAATCGACTTAAAATTAACAACCCAATTCAAAAACGACTTCAAAACCCAATTCAAAAACGTTTTTTTCAGACGTTCTATTGTCTAATGCTTCTCTGCATTCACCACTAGGACTCTCAACTGAATTCTCTTTGAAAAGCATTCTATCTCTTCTAATACGATTAAGAACAGTCCAAATTTCCTTGGAATATCAAATCCAGGAACTTCATAGGAGGGATCAGTTATTAAATCTTTGTTTTGAATATTACATGTGTTCCACTCGGATTGCCAAATTGCTTTATCGCTTCCATTGGAGGTCAGAAAATAATTGGACCAAAATGGTTTATGTGATTTTATTCGAGGAATCTTATTATCTGAAATAAAGAAAAGTATTTTATATGAATTTGTAGAAGAATTAATTTTATTCAATCTTTTCAAAGTTAGGGCCTGCCTGCGGATATGTGAAGAAGCAATGTTTGAAAGAACTGGTAACCATGGTGTGTTGGTGTTGATTATATTGCCCCAGTTACTATCCACATGGAAAAATTTAATTTTGCATACATACTTTATAGAATAAGCTAGGGCTAGAGTTAATCAGTTTGCACAGTTTCCATGGTTATATTTGAGATGGTTCAAAGTAATGGTGGGTAGTGGGTACACTGTTTTGCTTTTGTTTCAGACGCAATGCCGACAAAATTTGAGATTCGGAAATAGTATATTACGCTACGAGCGTATAATGATTGCTATTATTCACAAGGTGAAATTTAGGCTACAATCCGACAAAAAATTATTGAACGATTGTATGCATTCGCTAAATAAGCTTAAGTAGTGTCTCAGATGATGAGCTATCAAAATAGAAGCAGATTTTGGGCATACCTATCGAGTATTTCTATTATTTCTTTTATTTAGCGAATAACATATGATCGTTCAATAGTTTTATACTCAAAAACGGTAAGAGATACGAAAAATGACAGAAGTCAAGAAGTTTTTTAAATTGAACGAAGATATCAAAAATTGATGACATACCACTAAAAAAATTTAGAAGGAAAAAGAGACATGGCTCTGAAAAAGAAAACACCCTTTAGATTCTAGTTGAGGACGTGCAATGATGGAGACTGTTGAAAATAGCACGCATTTGCAGATTTCGACTGAATATCTCGAAAACTGCAGGAGTTATGGGAAAAACAGCCTGTAGCTCCGTAAAGAAGATTTTAGGGACTAATGTTTATAAAAATTTTTTTTCTTAGATTACATGTTGAATCACCCGCTCAAGTTGTGACATACTATTATGTAACACCCTGTATAACAAAAGATACATAAACGTCGGAATAACATCGAGTGACTGAACACAAATCATAAAAAATCAAGGTGCTTTGAGAGTGAAAAACTGAGTGAGAGTTCCTTTTCAGATCGATAGCCAAAAAGACTTTCCTTATTAACAGAAACATCAAAGAAAATTTTGGAGGGGTATTCATTTTCATTGTTTCGCCAGACAAAAGAATCTCTCGGAACGAAGGTAAGATTCAAATGTCACTTTCTGTTATTTTTTCATTCCAGAAGAATCGGAGGTATTTCATCAACCTTCTGAATGGGACACTGCCTCTAATAACGAATCGCTAAGAATTGGAATTCCGAAGCATTCCTTTATAGTGGAAAGTTTACAAAGAGAAGCCCGGGATCTCAACAGAAAGAAAAGTATCCATATTTTATGGAAAAAAAGTTCGATCATTCTATGGAAATCATTCATTGGATTTCAATGACCTTAGATTGGAAAGCTCTCGACGGTTGATTGAGTTTTTTCAGGTTTTATGATGATGCTAATATATTTTTTGTACAACTGTGTTTTTTCACCGATACAAAAAAAATTCACTGTTTTTGACTTTTATAAAAGTCCTTTCTATAGTAACGATATAGAAAGATCACTGGATGAATAGAAATATTGAATTGGAAGCATTATCTGTAATATCGTGGGCGTACAACCAAAATCATATAAGTCCACTTTTTTCAAAAATGGGATTTTCTCACATATAAGTCCATATCAGGGTCGCGCATCAGTCAAATAAACATTTAAGTCCATTCCGCATTTGGTTTGGGATTTATAAGTGAGGAAAATTTGTACAAGTCCCTGGTAGTAGGAATCTCAACATACAAAATCATTTAAGTGCACTTATACGATTTTCGGTTTATTATTAACGGATACGGGACACGTCCTGACATTAAAAAATCCTGTAACTCCATTTCATAATCTTACAATTTATAATTCAGCCTCTCCGAATGCTGCGTTCTGTTATTGCTGGACGGAATTGAATGGGAAAAGGGGCAGTTCGGAAATAGGTTCTTGTTTATTTCGTTACCTGTATAGTCAGCCAGCACATGTGAAGGAAATATCACTATGATCTGATACATGCGGAGGGCAGAATCGTAATCAGCATGTTGCTGCTTTAAGGTTGACGCTCACTTGGACGAGACGAGACGAGACGAAGCGAAGAGTTGTTTTCCGCAGGCACGATTTGCACTGAATCAAACGATTCTGATCTTCGCTTCGCGCCTCCCCTATAAAATCCAACAAAGGATTTAAGTATTCCTTAGTTGATCAATTATAGGAAACTTATGTTCTTGTAACCATTGCCGAGTTACTTTTTCACAAGAAGCAGTCGTAGGTATTTTATCAACTCTGATTGAATGATATGGGTGCATTATTCAGACTTTGTATCAAATAACTGCAGAGAAGGTATTAATTGTTCAGTAATCCATTAATGGAATAGTTTCCCATTCATTGTCTTATGGTAATCCGTATCATTAATACCACTATCAAGAATTAGATCACATCCAGGTAAAATCCATCAAATTGTGTACCTCCTGCTTTCACCTATGAACATACTAGGCAAACCTTTACTTTCTAATGTCCACTGGCAGATTTGACTGCCACTTTCAAATATCCATGTTTCATCTAGATAAACGAAATTTTCATTTTCTCTCAAGTTTTCAAGACATTTACCACAAAACCGTATATTCACAATATCTTTATGTTTATCAATAAGAATTTTCCTTCGATCAACTTTCTCATACTTGTAACCAATTTTTTGATTATTCTATAAAGTGTTGACTTCAAATGATCGAAATCAGGTGCTTTTTAGCCAGTTCAAAAATGACATCCAAAGTGATATACTCGTTGTTTTGGATTTTAGAAAAAATAATGTCGTTTAATGTCTCTCGAAGGTATAATCATGTGGAATAGGTTTCCTTCCAGTGCTAACTCTGGCTCTACCAACTTGCCTTCTACTTTTTTCTCCGAAATTCTAGGACAGTTCTAGGAGAAATCTGAAATTTTAAAACTCATTACTTAATCAGAAACACATTGTACATGATCGTTTACCTGAATACCAGCACAATGCGTTTAATACTAGCAGAAATATCTGCTGAATCCCTAAAGAACTCGTAGTAACACCGATACACTGCCTGGCGTTCTCTTGCAGTAAGGTGAGAGGTATCTGGTTGTATTCCCGGCCATTTTCAATTCAGTAATCATATCAAAGTAGATTTAAGAGATATTTAAATCCACTTGCCGATTAAATCAAGAATATTCACCAATAAATTCGAAATATCTTCAATAGGTTCACTCAAACTTCAAAAAGTCATAAGTCAGTGATATTTTCAACACCAACCTAAAATCGGCAAATCGAAATTTACTGAACGGGACCGATACCAACATATTTTCGATTTCCCACAGCCACCCGAGATGTCAATCATTCTTAAACGGACTATATGTGTTTTAGATATATGTGACAATACGGTCTTCTTGAAATATTCAAGGATATCCATTAGAAACTCGGAAACAAGTTAGCCGATTTGACAGCATATTTTGTGGTAAATTAAAGTTGAATATCCTGAGAGTTGTTTTTTTCATATTATACAGGGTGATTTTTTTAAGTGTTTCATTAGACGTTTTCGAGGAAGGAATTGTGATACAGATTCAAGATTTTGGATTTTTGTTTTAGAGTACATGAACTTCAGTTGTAAAGTATTTTCAAGAAGAATCTACTTCCGGTTTCACCGGAAACGAATGTAACTTCGTTATTTCAAATGCAACACCCTGTATATTTATACATATTCGAATTCTTCGTTCAATTCTACACTGATTTGATGTATGATATGTGCAACCACTCAAGCGGTTCTTGAATTATAGCCTGATCATCAAATTTTTCGAAAAAAAGGTTGTCACAAATTAGTGTCCATATCTTCAACATCCCTCATTGCAAGAATCTCTTTTTGCGAAAATGAAACAAAAGAAAGTACGCTGATACTGTTTTTTGTATGACTTATGAGGAAATATTACACAGGGTGTCTGAAAAAGGGTCCCAAAGTGAGCCTCAATAAAACTATGGAATCTCACTTTTTTCAAATGGCAACCCTATAATTTTGTAATTTCAATCGATGGCTCGTCAAAAACCAGTTAGGGTGTCCCGAACAGTTCATGCCTCTAAAATCAGTAGTTTTGCCGTTATTGAATAAAATGCGAATTTCAGGATTGAATCAAGGTTTCTTAGTCTAACCCATAGACAAAGTAAAAAAGTTTAGTTAGTCTATGGTCTAACCCATAGACTTATAAAAGAATGGACAGGACGTGTGAGAGAGAACATTGACTTCAGAATAGGATAGAGTAATATTAGTGCGAAGCACAGAACATATAATAAAAAACATTGAATCGCATTATATTTTTTTATGTTCTGTCAGTTTTTCAACATTATGAGAGAGAGATACTGTGAAGGATGGAGTAATATTAGTTTAGTTTAGTCTATGCACCTCACTAATATTACTCCATCCTTCACAGTATCTCTTTCTCTTATGTTGGGATCACGAAACGTAGAGTAAAAGTCACGTGACGCCCTGTCCATTCTTTTCTATGTCTATGGTCTAACCATAAATTTATTAGGATAGAAGTTTTCAAGAAGGCTATGTCTGTTGATTTATAATGCATTTCAGAGAACTGTCATTTATACTTTTTCGATTAATCGGGCACTATGCAAAATATGAATAACAGTAACAGTGATGTATTGAAATTGTTTCTCATTTAAGGTGAATGTAACAAAATATTAGAAAGGGCAGTCAGAACTTTTAACGAGAGAAATCCACATTTACCACCTTTTAACAAAAAAAGTCAGTTAATGTGAATTTCGTTGAATTTCTCATTACCTTTTCTAGGAATTTGTTACATTTGCTGCAAATAAAGAACATACCCTTGATGTATCATTCCAGTGAAATTATTATTGCATGTTTTGCTTAGTGCTTGATCTGTAAGAAAAAGTAAGAATAACAGTTATTAACATAGCCTACTTCAGAAATGCAAGCTTACAACCTGTGCGAAACCTGTCTTTAATCGTGAAATTCGAATTTTATTGAATAACGGCAAAAATACTGTTTTTGGAGGCATGAAATTTTCAGGACACCATAACTGGTTTTTGACGAGCAATCGATTGGAATTACAAATTTATAGGGTTGCCATTTGAAAAAAGTGAGATTTCATTGTTTTATTGAGGCTCACTTTGAGGCTCTTTTTCAGACACCCTGTATAATATTTCCTCATAAGTTATACAAGAAACAGTATCAGAGTACATTCTTTTGTTCCACTTTCGCAAAAATAAATTCATGTAATGAGGGATTTTGAAGATATGAACACTAATTTGTGACAACCTTTTTTTCAAAAAAATTGATAATCAGGCTATAATTCAAGAACCGCTTGAGTGGTTGCACATATCATACATCAAATCAGTGTAGAATTGAACGAGGAATTCGAATATGTATAAATATACAGGGTGTTGCATTTGAAATAACGAAGTTACATTCGTTTCCGGTGAAGCCGGAAGTAGATTCTTCTTGAAAATATTTTACAATTAAAGTTCATGTACTCTGAAACGAAAATCCAAAATGTTGAATCTGTATTACAATTCCTTCCTCGAAAACGTCTAATGAAACACTTAAAAAAATCACCCTGTATATTCATGGATTTAACTTTTCTCTTCATGTCTCAAACCTACACTTCAAAAATTTTAAGTTGAGAAGTTGTTGTTTGCGGCTGACAGGATAACATTTAGAAGTAACGACTTAAAATTTTCATCAATCATAAATTGAATCTAATAGACCCAATCAGCAAAGACACGACGTTGTTGATGATCGGTCCGCTTGAGTTCTTGTGTTGACTGAATTTTATAAGCCTTAAGACCCGAATCTTATGCAAATACGGTTTAGTGACGTTTGTGGAATGCCTAATTCCAAAGAACGACGATCAATGGACAAACCTTGGGTTTTATTCAACACTTTCGGCTACAGCAGCAATATTCTCGGCTGTTCTTGAGCGACTTGCACGGGTTATATTCTTCACAACACTAACTTGTCCCAACAGCCCGAATTTTTCCACCAATTTCTTTATTTCGGTCCGACAAGGTGCGACGACCCAAAATGTTCGAGTTTTACGAACCGTTTCTACCAAATTCTAATAATTTCAATGCGTTCTTGGAGCGGGTATCGTTCCATTTTTGTTAATGGCGTAGTTTCTACTTGTCAAATGTCAAAAAATGACAGCTGCAAACGTGACATCTACCGAAATAGCGGGCTATTCAAAATAACATCTCTTATTGGAAAACCCTTCAGTTCAACCAATATGAACAAGCCTGCAAAAGCTTCTGAAATCATTTTTTTTCTTCAATTTAAACTCGGCTGATTTTTAGTGATAGTTAACAACATAGTGGACAAAACCCGTATTTCAATATGAATCTGAGGCAAGTCATCTACCTATTTAGTTTATTTCCGATGTAAGTACAAACTTCCATCACGAAACCAACCCCTAACATTTCTCATTATCTCAAATTCATTGAATTCAACTATTATTAAAACGCTCATTTCGAGGAGAATCTTATTGCCTATAGAAAGAGGCCTAAATGTCGACTACTTTACATGTAATATTCAGGTGCTTCCTGAGGCGACAGTGTCCTGAAAGGAAGCCAGTGAGGAGGTGCAATTGTTTCTTACTAAGATCCAGATATCTTTTGGATCTTGCTGTTTGAATGTTCTAAAGGAACCTAGTAGAATAATCCATCCTTGAGAGAGTTTTTTCTTCTCCGCTTTCTCCTTCTCCAGAAACTTCCTTCTTATAGGTACATTTTTTACCCATACCACAGAAGGGTTCTGGGCCAATGAGTTACATTCGTGCGCCCTCTTCGGCAAGTGTATCGGCCTTTTCGTTTCCTTTGATTCCCGAATGGCCGGGAGCCCAGATTAAATAGAACTTATTTTTCTCTGTCCCATTGAGTTTGTTCCGGCACTCCCAGATCATCTTCGAGTCGATGACGTAGGAGCTCAGTGCTTTTATAGCAACTTGACTATCTGAATGTATGGCTATACTGCACTTCTGAAAATCTTTCTAGATAAAATATATCTAGACATTTTTCAATAGCTAAGATTCTCGCTTGAAACACGCTCATACAGAAGCCTAGTAAGTGACAGTGCACACTTGGTAAGGCAGATATTTAGTGATAATTAACAACATAGCGGACAACAACCGTATTTCAGTATAAATCTGAGGCAACTCATCTGCCTGTCTAGTTTATTTCCGATGTAATTAAAAACTTCCGTCACGAAACCAACCCTTAACATTTCTCATTATCTCCAATTCATTGAATTCAACTACTATTAAAACGCTCATTTCGAGGAGAATCTTATTGCCTATAGAAAGAGGCTAAATGTCGACTACTTTACATGTAATATTCAGGAGGCCCTGACCGCAGGTGTATGGTGACCACGTTACCATGCCAACTGCCGTTGTCAACGTTGGCAATTATTAAAAGCTTCCTTGAATGACAGCTTGGGCTGACTCTCCAAAAACTTCATTATTAGTGATTCCCTAGATATTCATTCGTGACTTGAACGTGAAATAACATGACGTGCGGTTGGGAGCCAGTGGCGGCACAAAAAAACTAAAGAGTCCTCATTAGTCGTCAAATATTCATGGTTTTTAATTTTTCAGTTTACTGGTCGCTTTTCGAGTAGACTTATGCTTGTTTTGCGCGCTTGTTCCAGTAGGAACATTGATGAATTACCAAAAGTCAAAAACAATTGTTTACAGTTATACGCACAATAACTTTCGAAAGAAACAATTTAAAGACTAGGTATATATATAATTATCGGTTTTATAGCGTTCTACGCCTTCCGATTCCTAGCTTCCATCCTCTCCTATCTTCCCAGTCTCCTGGCTGTAAGTTCCGTTCAGACATTGCTTTGTGAACTCCGCCAATCCATGTTTGTTTAGGTCTTCCTCTCTTTCTTTTCTCCGTTGGCGTCCACCTTAGAACCATTTTGGGAATTCGATCTTCCTGCATCCTTTCTACATGGCCGTACCATACTACAAAGGCGAATCAAATATAAACGAGACTTTTCGCTTTTCAAGCAAACTAGTGGAGGGAGAACGTTCCTGATTTTGTTTTTTTGTTGTTGGGTAGGTTTGTCATGAGTAGAGAAAGCACGTGGGCTTGCCTCATCGACCCTCTCGGTGTCCACTGCGACGATTTTTGAGCAAGAGGTACCTCCGTCAATTGCGCAACGTGTTGTTTTCTCCACTCCTTACTTGCTTGTTTAGACTCTAGGGTGTAGTGGTGCACCAATGTTTCATCACAAGTGGTAATTTGAGTGAGAAATGGATCTCATTGTTCCTGAAATCGTGCAAGAAGACGCCCACACACCTGAAAACGATGCAACTTCTGGTCAGCTGTGAGAAGGCGAGGAAACCACTTGGCGCAACCCTTACGGTACCCTTGCTCCTCTGTGAGTATGCAGTAGGTGCTCCCATAACTTATCCCGACCTAACTTGAAATTTCAGAAGTGGTACGACGTTTGTCATCTTCATAAGCTGTCGAACACTACTGATGTTGTTCGCTGCTGTCATGGCTCTCATTTTCAACACAATCATGACCCTCCACGAACTGTTTATGCCATGCAAACACTCTGGCTTGCGACAGTGTCTCTTATCCGAACATTGACAGTCAATCTCCTCAATTTTGGCCAGTTTTAAGCCTTCTGCTACGAGAAACTTGAATACAACACGTTGCGAAATTGACGGTGGTACCTCTTGATCAAACATCGTCATAGTGGACACCGACAGGGTCGATGATTCAAGCCCACGTACTTCCCCTACTCCTGATAAACCCACCCAACAACAAAAAATCAGGAAAATTCTCCCTCCACTATTGTGCCTGAAAATCGAAAAGTCTCGTTTATATTTGATTTGCCCTCGTAATTGCCTTCTCTGCACTTCATCGACTATCGTTTCTTCCACCTTCATAATCTCCCTTATTTCCTCATTTCTCACTCGCTCCAATCTCGACTTACCAGCTGATCTACGCCAGAAGTCCATCTCGAGCGCCATCAGACGACGTTCCAGACTTTTATTCATTTGCCACGTCTCGCAGCCATAGAGCACTATGCTTTTGAATATGGCATTATATATTTGGTGTTTCCGCTCTCGTGATATCTCTTTAGCCCATATGATAGATTTCAGACATCCCATGACCTGTCTCCCTTTCACGATACGATCTTCTATCTCTTTTTCCGTACGACCTCCTTTATCTATTCTTGTCCCAATGTAGGTGTAATCCTTACATGAGCTGATACGAGTGTTTTCATCTACTCGGAGATCTTTCACATTGTTGCTACCAACACACAGATACTGCGTCTTTTCTCTGTTGACCGACAAACCCCAGTCCTCATATTCCTTAAAGAGCCTTCTGCCATAAACTCCAGATCTTCTGCGTCCTGAGCCACCACTACCTGATCATCTGCACAATGCAGTGTATAAAGTGTTGTATCCTCGGTTAGTGGTATTCCCATTCCTCTGCATGATTTTCTAGGTACGGGGTAAAATAGATTTAATGAGTTCGTGAATTCGCTAAATCTTCAGAATAGCTATGATCATTTTATTTTAAATACTACATCAATGCTTTGAAAATTTCCATTCCAAATTTTCATGTTTGGGTATTCCAGAATGAGATATTTTGTGATCACTTGAACAAAAAATGTTGAAGCTTCAAATTCACGAAAAAAAGTCACAGAGACTGGAAATCCTCAGGTTACATTTGTGGTCCGAATATTGGTTGGTTCATTCATGAACAACTCGTCCTAGTGGGTTTCGAATGATAAAGGTTTGAAAATATATTTCTCGAATATTAAAAAATATGGTTATCCGGTAGGTTTGAAATTTGATATTTGGCTAACCAATGATGATACTAAATCTCCTGCTAAGTTATCGATTGAAATTTAATCTGGGAGGATTCTGCATTTCTAGAAAACTTTTCAACTCTCAGTCTCTGAAAAAAAACAATTATTTTTTTTCTAATCAAGATGAAATGCTCCTGCATAAATCCAGTTATTTGTCAGGAGCAAATTGGTCCTGGAAAAATTGTTGCCTAACAGTAAAACTGGAAAAGGAAATAAATTAAATTGATAACGTGACGATTCGGTGTCTATATCAAACTTCTTTTTCAGAAGAACTTGAAAAATCTTTGGAATTGTGTCTTTTTTCGTTGGTAGTCTAACGGACAACTAGTTGTAGGTACATTAGACCTGGTCCTGACCAGGTACTTTTGAGCGCTCGTTCATTGGTGGAGAAATAAGGCTACCTCGTATTAACTCCAAATTTTATCAAGTAATCAAAATCTCAGCACGATCGGAATTTAATTCTGGCAAACTATTCAATTAACGAAATATGTAAAAAATCGATAACTAAAAATATAAAAACTGGTCCTGGTTTTACAATCCTTCTGAAAACCTGCATGATCATTCACTGCGCCAATTTACATACTAACACCCGAATATTTCTTCATTCCCAAATGAATTGATTAATATCAAGATTCTTCTTTTCAATATTCTTATTGAATTTTTTTATGGTTCTGTTTAGACTATGATCACAAAATTTTGCATGAGGCCCATTATGAGCATCTTGCATGTGTCCGCAAGTTCATTTCCATTGGTTTTGTTTTGTTTGAAATATTGAGCGACAAAAATTCTGAATAATCATATGTTATGGAACACCTGCACGATTTGGCTGGTTAACAAACTTAACCACGGTATTTGGGAACCGAACTCAAGTCTCAAGTTATCGTGCTAACGGCCGAAAACTGACAGAATTGAATTCGACCAAGAATTCGTCATCGAGGAGTCGAACCATATCGTTTGAAACCATTTTCGGCTCAAAATTCGAAAATTACAGACATTTGGGCAGAACGATATAGCACTAGTTCAAGTAGAACAGCCGCTCAAAAAGCGTTTGCGCTCTTGATCATATTGGGAAAACGATATTCACAAACTGAATATTCTAAGTGCTATTGGTTTCTCTCAATTCTTTCATTAATTCATCCTCAAGTCTACTTCAAGAATTTTGAGTTCTGAAATTGTTTATTTCAAAAATTATAGAGTTTATGGTTGGCCTTCTCGGAATGTTCAGAATAATTTCAAGTGCGCAGAAGCTTCTGACTTCATGTCCGTTCCTTCTAAAAAAAATTTACTTCATCATTTCAATTGTTTCATGAATTGATGTGGTGAATGAAATCAGAATCTCTTGAAGGATTCTTCATATCAATAAAACGAAAATTTTAATCATCATAATATGGATTTTGCGTCCCTAGATTACAAACTCTAATAGATTTAGTGGGCTGTGGGGACAGTAGGTTATTGAAACACTATTATTTTATTGCCAACGTTTCGAAATTCATTTATTTCTTTCTCAAGGCTGAAATAAAGTACAATATTTTATAGGCTAGGTGGATCCACAACTCCAGAAAAACTCACCTCTAAAATTATTCGTGATCTAACAAACTTCGCATGGATAAAAATATTCTGACGCCTACACATCTAGTGCCACCATCATCTGAAACAATAAGATTTATTAAGGCTGTCCCCACAGCCCACTAAATCTATTAGAGAAAATTTTAATTTGAATTGGGGAACTGGTAAAATCGACCACTTTAAAATCTCATGAATTTGGCTGCATACGAAAGAAATATCCGACTGGCCGAAGTATAGCTTCGTAATCTGACCTCTAATAGGGTTAGAACAAACAAATTTCAAGATTGAGGTGCACTACTTCGGGTAATTTTACCATGCTTATCGATATTACCCGCCAGTGATCGATATAACTCTTCAGTGGTAGATATTAACCAACCTCATAATAATAATGAAAATAATAACAATATACTTTATTTCAAGAGGGAAAAGAAAAAAATTAAACTTCGACATTGTCGTAATTTCAGATGCCCGCACTTATATCTCCGAAAAACCTTGCATCATGAAAATAGGAATAAATAAAGAAGCAATGAAAATAATTATAGCAATCATTGATAAACTTAAGCGATAAATTATACACCTTTGAAGGAAGAGCACGAAAATAAGAAAATATAAAAACAAAGATGTTAGCAAGAAGGATACAAGAAAAATTACAGGTTGTAGGAAAAAAGAAGAAAAGAACAGAAGTATTATGTTTGTGAACATGTGGATATGATTATGACATTTGGTGGAGATGTCGTTCATTTGTAAGTTGGGCCCATATTGAGAGTACTAAAAAAACATAGTGCTGAAAGAGCCTCAACAGTTTAAATTTGTCTGGTTGATCATATTAATACGAAGATATGAGGGGATATTTGGATTATTGCTTATGTAGTCGATATTACCCCACTCTCCCCTACCTTGGGAGCTTTTGGTTTTACTCAATCCATTCATTGATTCAATAAACTTGTTAAAATCTGGAAATTTCCATGTTATGGAGCTGTTCTTAGACTGAACTTCAAGCTACATAATACTCGCAACATTTATACGGAAATATGAATTCGTATCATATTACAACCAATATTTGCCAATCCGGTACCTGAACCAATCCCCATAATGGACAACACTTTACCAATTTCCATCAAGTTTTCTGACGAACGGAGGTTATTTTAAGTGCTGCTGGCCTTTACAGATAGGACTGACCGATCCAAATCAACCTTTGAAACAGACAGGCGGGGTAAAAATATCGACCAGAAATAATTTATGGGAAGGTATTGATCGAAATGGACATTGCTGGAAATTCGAGTCAAATATGCTCGATACTAGTCAGAGCCGGACTGACGGAGGTTCAGTGTTTCGAACGAATTGAATATAGAGGTTGAATATCAGATATAATTATACAGGGTGAGTCACGAGGAACGTTACCTATATAACTTCCATTTGTTTCCGAGATACAGGATGATTGAATACATTTTTCGTAATGATTATATGATTGTTTTTGAAAATGTCGAGATAATCGTTCGAAATTTTCTTCTCGAAATCGGTAGCAGATACGAGAAAATTAGAAGAGAACATGAAGATTTATTCATATGTTTTTTCAAATAAGCAGTGGCTCAGCAAAAAATTTGAGGAAGGCCCTGGACAGGAGATTTCAAACGCCCGTTCTTTGGTGGAGCAATGGGACTATTAACTTAATATTTTATATGGGACTTGAGATTGATACTGAATATATAAATGCAGAATCTCGGCACAATAGAAATCATACTATGGAAATTATTCGAAAAATGAAATATGTAAAACATAAATAATTACAAAAATTGAATTCTATGGTTCTCATGGTCCTCTCAAAATTTTGCATGAACATTCAGTATATTAGTTCTTATCAACAAAATGAATTTCACCTGAATCGGATATTCTGTTATGGAAATATAGAGATTCATCTCTTCAATATTCTAATTGATTTTTTTATGGTTCTGTTGACTCTATGGCAACAGTATTTTGCATGAAAATTCAGTATGATAATCTTCATGAATAAGGAAAATTTCAGTTGAAGCGGATATCCTCTTATAGAAATATAGAGGTTATTCTTTTCAATATTCCAATTGAATTTTCTATGGTTCTGTTACCACTATTGCCACTAAATTCTGCATAAACATTCAGTGTGTCAATCTTTATTCATAAAATGAATTTCATATAAATCGGATATTTTTATATGTAAATATGAAGTTTCTTCTTTTCAATATTCCAATTTAATTTTCCATGGTTTTGTTCACATTATGTGCATCAAATTTTGCATGAAGCTTATTAGTAGAATCTTGCATATGGCCGCAACATTTCATTTTGATGGGTTTCGTTTTTTTTTTGAGACATTGAGGAACAACATTTTTGAATGGCCACATTTTATGAAAACATCCTGTACGATTTGGTAGATTAACGAACTCAACCGAGCCATTTGGAAATTGAACTCACCTTGAAAACTTCAAGTCTCTAGAACAATCCGTTCGAAAGTTATTGTATTGAATTTGACCACTACTTCGTCATCAAGGAGTCGAACCCAATAGTTTTAGATCATTTTCTACTCAAAATTCAAAAATTACAAAACGATACAGCTCAAAAACTCTAACTTCAACACACTGTATCTCGAAATGGAATGAGAATCGTATGAGAACATAGGATTTTTTTAAATTATTTTCACGTGTACAGGGTGGGCATATTTCGATGTTTTAGTACTACAACTTTTAAACCAGAGGAGATAGACAAAATCTGATACCCACTTCTCGATCTCTTTTTCTGAGAAACTAGCAAGAGTACAATTAATTTTTGGCTACCTTCTTTTGTTTTCGAGTTATAAGCGCAAATTGGAAAAGTGGCGATATCGAAAACAATTCATATCTCCGCTAATACTGAAGATATAGAGATCTGAAATTAAAACATTATACAGGCACTTTTTTACGTAGAATCCAGTGGCGTGCTAGCCCTTTTTGCACCATTTCTAATTACGAAGCTATGACCCAAAGTTATGTTTTTTAAATGGGAATACTAGATTTTTGTGCAATTTCCGAAAAGCTTATTTTTTTCTGATTTCAAAATATATAACATTGTATGGTTTGTATCAATATGAGTATAGAAAATGATCAAAAGCCTATTTTCATCTATGTTTCAATATTTTCTATGGTTTCAACTGTTGATGAGCACAGAAAAATTTAGCATCGTATAACTATCACAATCTCTTTCTCGTAGTCTTTTCATTTCTATGCTCTTTACTCAATTTCTCCAAGATCGAAGATTAATGGACCGCTGTGAAACTTGATATCCTCGTTTTAAGTTATTACCTACTGACCTATTATTGTAATCACTATTAGGTATTGAAAAATATTTTTTTTTGTTACTCTTCTAATCGAATTGATAACTGTAATAAAATCTATATGCTTTTTTCATATGCGATTTGAATAGACTGGCACTTGTGCGTATTTATTCTGGAGAGCAATAAAAATATTCTCCTGCGTCCATCTCATTATACCTAAGCATATCGTTGAAAAGGAGGATCATGTGGATCTTTTCGTCATTTCGTAATCCATTTTAAGATATGAGAGTTCAAGGAATATCCTTGTTCGAATTTTGTAGAAATTAGTTGAAAGCATAGAAATAATGAAATTGACGGAAGGAGACTGCTCTTGTTATAGGAAGCTCCATTTTTCTGTGCTCATCAACGGTTGAAACCATAGAAAATATTGAGACTCAGATGAAAATAGATTTTTGATCATTTTCTATACTCATATTGATACAACCATACAATGTTATATATTTTTGAAATCAGAAAAAAAAGCTTTCAGAAAGCACAGAAACAGAAATCTAGTATTCCCATTTAAAAACATAACTTTGGGTCATAACTTCGTAATTAGAAATGGTGCAAAAAAGGCTAGCACGCCACTGTATTCTAGGTAAAAAAAGTGCCTGAATATGTTTTAATTTCAAAGCTCTATCATCAGTATTAGCGGAGATATGAATTGTTTTCGATATCGCCACTTTTCCAATTTGCGCTTATAACTCGAAAACAAAAGAAGGTAGCCAAAAATGAATAGTACTCTTGTTAGTTTCTCAGAAAAAGAGATCGAGAAGTGGGTATCAAATTTTGTCTATCTCCTCTGGTTTAAAAGTTGTAGTACTAAAACATCGAAATATGCTCACCCTGTACAATACGGACCTGTAGTTTGGCCCATTACTCCCGATTTATAACTACAATTCCAACTTGTCGATTTCAACAACTTTTTTGATCATTAATCCTACGTTAACGTGTAATTCTTGATAATGGAATATTTATTGAAATTCTATTTCTGCTGTTTCCACATTTTTCACCTCGTCTATTCAACGTTTTGGCCGGCTTTCAGCAGCAACCCTCAGGATACTTTTATAAGAGCAACTGTCTTTACTATTGGAAATATTTCCTAATTCAGAGAAAGATCAATGAACTTCTCCATTTTTTAATGTGTGGTTATTATTATTGAGTGAATAAAGACACACTATGGTTTTTTAGTAAAAATATATTTAGCTATCGATTTCGGCTATATAGCCATCTTCGGGCCGTCTGAAATACAACATAATAGCCGTTTTTCCTTGCGGTCTAATATAATCTTCTACTTACTGGTCATCAAAATAAGTTAATACACAGTTAAAAGACATTTACATTGAAAAACAACAAGCAATCAATCATAAAATACCTGATAATTATATCGTTCGTTCGCTTCAAACTTCTAGAATATTCCAGTCTGAAATTGTCATAACACAATATTGACGTCGTCTTTTTTGATCTTTTTAGGTTAATCGGGACCTGTTTGTCGTCTTCTTCCAAAATTCGTTTCCACCTGAGTTATGAAATATGTACGGAGTTTCTTGAAGATGTTGCTTTCAGGAAATGATTTCACCTCATTTATGAGATTTTGGTTATAATTTTTCTTATAATCTCCAGTTGTTCTATCATAAGCATGCGTCTAAAATCTCTCTCGTGGTGTAATATTTTTAAGTTTTGTATTGAGGTTATTATTTCTCAAATGATTTCCCATAGCTGAGGGTGGTCTATTTTTTGTATGTTCTAGAAAGCGAATTTTAGCTGCTCGTGTTGTCATACCTATGTAATAGCTGTCACAGTTTTCACTTTTATTCATATATTCCACTTTTTGTTCGTTAAGTGTTTTTGCTTGTTGTTAATTGAAAAATTGGCGAGGTTTCTGTTTTTTCTATTAGTAAGGTGAAATCCACGTTTCTTTAGAATAGTGTTAACTTTGTCATTAGTATCTTTAAAAAATGGTAACGAAATATATCTAGGTGTTTTGTGCTGTAATACGGATAGATTTTCTTTGATAAAGTTTTTTTTACAATCGATCATGTTTTGTATGTAAGTTCTTGGATAATGGTTGTTTTAACCAATTGTGAAAATTCTCTTCAATTCTTTATTATGTCTGTCCTGTAAAAGCGGAATCTTATGTAGTCTGTCAAGGAGGAGGTTAAATGGGATGGGGGGTGGTATGAGTTGTAGGGTATGATCACGTCTGTTTGTGTAGGCTTTCTATAGATGTCATAGACAAAATGTTCAACAGCTCCCGGAATCATTTGTATCTTAAGATCCAGGAAGTTGATAGTGTTGTCATTAGCTTTTTCGATAGTAAATTTAACCCCGAAGTTTGAGTTCATATAATCTAGTAGGATGTTTAGGTCTATATCATTACCCGACCAAATACAGCAAACATCATCTACATACCTTTTCCATATGACTATATACTTGCTTAGGATGTGTTTCATAATTTGTTTTTCAACGAAGTCCAAATATACCTCAGCTAGGGCGCCGCTAATTGGTGAACCCATCGGCACTCCATCTTTCATGATGTAGATCTTGTCTTCAAAAATAGAGAAGTAAACGAGTAAGGAAAAGATTTATTAGACCGTAAGGAAAAACGGCTAATTATATTGTATATAGCCGAAATCGATAGCTAAATATATTTTTACTGAAAAACCATAGTGTGTCTTTATTCACTCAATAATTAGAGAAAGATCTCCAATTCACAGAATGAAAAAAAGTAGAAAATCGTGGGAGCGACACTCTTGAATATTGTGTAAAATAATCCAAGATTTGAAACTAACGATTTAGACAATTTTACCTTCTTGAATTACAAAATATAGTTGTAATCTTTCCCGAGTCTTTCTGAATGGAACCGCTTGACAAAATTAAATATTCAACTAATTTTTGTACGAATCTCAGTTACAAACGATTGATTGGGCCGTTACTTTAGTATAAGTCATTTATAATTGTCAAAAAACATTTAGTCAAGTGTGGGACCTCGCAAACAGTTTCATAATAGTATATTATTCGATGAGCGGTAATGCGGGTCAAAACACACGCAGATGAATTTTGCATGTGTAATTCATAAAGTGTGTTTTGCGCATTGCCGCGAATTGAATACTATACCTACTTTATCCACGACTTTTTCAGTAAAATTCGAATTAATCTGCATTTAAAAAATTTTGAACAGTTGTCAAAAGCATTGACAACATTTCGTCCAACCGTCAAATCTCTGTACTCTGTAGTCGGGAATCAAATCAGAGTGTCTAACTAATCAAATCAAGTACTTTCGCAACTGAAAAATTTACGTTTCCTTAAATAAATCTGGAATGAATCGCTTGAACGTTATCTCGATGGCTGAAATAGATTTCCGGGTCGATCCTACTTTTTCTTCATTTTTTTTGTGAACAATTTCATTTTCCTAGGTATTTTTATTAGCGGGTGTTATGGGCGGGTGTTATTATAACACTCGCTTTTCGGTTCATAGACAGGTCTATGGTTGTGTTTCTACACATAGAAATTAGTTTATAGGAGTGGATAAAATATTTTATCCACGACTACTATATACCGTAATCTATCCATTCTACGTCTGTGTGCTGGGCCAAAATAATATCGATTAATCACAAGGGATTATGAGATATTATACACTGCTGTTAGATTCTTAAAATTGGTATTTTTTCAGTTCTTCCAGTTACTCCAACAAACAAATATACCTACAAGTACCTATACCTTGTCAATCGAGGGCCAAATCTACTTTTATTATATCAATTAAAGCATTTTTTATTATAAAATATACAATGACATGGGGCCTATTGCACCATAATACTTTGCAACATTTCACTCTGCACTTTACATTCTGAAAAATTTCAAGAGTGAAAATCAGTTTTGTTGCACAACATTTCTCCCAACATTTAATTTCTGCGGAGTACTTTTCACCGTGCACTTGACTTTTCACATCGTATTTCTTAATAATGAATGCGTTTCGTGCAACTTGATTAATTTAAAAAGTGCAAAGTAAAGAGTTGCAAAGTATTTGGTGCAAAAGACCCCACTTCTCCAAATATTTCTCATGTGTCAACTCGCTTTTTTCACGGTTGTCATAGAATGATCTTGTCGCGGTCGCTAATTGTTGAAATCTTCAAGAATATATTTAGTAGTCGTGGAAAAACTATAGTATGCTACTCGCGTATAATGGCTATTATCCACTCGTTGATTTGGACCACTCGCCTACGGCTCGTAGCCTGAACACCTCGTGAATAATAGCATCATTATTAAAACTCTTTCTCAGGTATTTGGACAATGTTTATTTATATCCTAGTTTTTTGTCATAAAACCGAACGTTCGGTCACATATCGGACCTTTATCAAGGCTGAAATTTTAAAATAGTCTCTACATAAAACAAACGATATTACACTTACTTTAATGATTACACAGGAACAAGGTCAAATGTAGCAATTGAACATAAATCGTCATAAATAACAATTCTTTCCCGCTCTCACAATTACAAATTCTTTCAAGGAATCTCAGAATACCATATCTTATTTATCGGACTAGATTATTCCAGAAAGAAACACAGAAACCAACATGTTTACATAAATATAATTCTTTTTCTTTTTGTTTAAGTATAAAACATTGATATTGTTGTTTAGTGTTTTTTTTTTTTTCTTAAAGGTATTAATAAATTGTTATAGATTGTACTAAGTCCATAACGTCTTCCCTATAATTTATTGTCTTGTTTATTGTTATGTGTATCATCTCGCTAATATTTCGTCGATAGTTGTTATTTTCATGTCTAGTATTTCAGTTCCTTCAAATTAAATTTATGTCCTTCTTTTTGTGTATGTGAAGTGAGCGCTGTTTTTTTCCAAATTTCTGATGTTGTTGCAGTCAGTGTTGTGTTGTCAAACCCTGTATTCTTTTAGAAGTTGTCTGGTCTGTCCTACGTAGGACTTGTCACAGTTGAAACATGGTATACTATAAACCACCCCTGATTGTGATTCTGTTGGAACGGGGTCTTTTAATTGCGTAAAGTATTTCCTAGTTGTTATTTTGTTGTAAAATGCTAGACCATGAAAATAACAACAATCGACGAAATATTAGCGAAATGATACACATAACAATAAACAAGACAATAAATTATAGGGAAAACGTTAATGGACTTAGTACAATCTATAACAATTTATTAATACCTTTAAGAAAATAAAAAAAAACACTAAATAACAATATCAATGTTTTATAAACAAAGAAAAAGAATTATATTCTATGTGAACATGTTTGGTTTCTGTGTTTCTTTCTGGAATAATCTAGTCCGATAAATAAGATATGTTATTCTGAGATTCCTTGAAAGAATTTGTAATTGTGAGAGAGGGAAAGAATTTTATTCATGACGATTTATGTTCATTGCTACATTTTGACCTTGTTCCTGTGTAATCATTAGTAAGTGTAATATCGTTTGTTTTATGTAGAGACTCATTTTAATATTTCAGCCTTGATAAAGGTCCGATATGTGACCGAAACGTCGGTTTTATGACAAAAACTAGGAATATAAATAAACATTGTCCAAATACCTGAGAAAGAGTTTTAATATTTAAAGAATATGGACGAAAGTGGAAATCAAAAATAGCATCATTTTTCGCTCGTTGCATAATATTCTAATATACATCAACATTTAACTGTTATGGTTTTTTGGTAACACTGTAATTGTAACACTGAACATCAATTGCCTTTATATACAGTTACCTGTTCATTTCATCTCTGATATTTCAATAATCGTAAACATTTTCTGAGGATTTCTTATTTTTGAAATTATTTTTTTTATTGATATCAGGAAATACATATCGTTTCAAACGCAAGGAAAACTGTGGAAATCTTCTTGCGGAATATTTCGAAAATCAATAAAGAAACTTTTGTTTTGCTCCTGAAATATGAATGGCTATCCTCTTAAGACCACTAGAGAGTTGAATATTTCATAACTACGTAGTTAACAAAATTTATCCTTTAGAGATATGAAAAATCGGAAAAGCCTGCTTATAAAGTACCGTATTCAAAACATCAATGGATGATGCACGATCCACTTGGGTGTATCTGTAATGAAATTAATGAGGTTATGTTCTCCAGCTACGGCAGTTTGATATTGAATTATAATTGGGTGGAAAATATTGCTCAACTAAAATACAAAGTAACTGCTACGGGTAAATAGTCCCGGTATATACATTTTCCTCAAAGTGGAGAGTTAAGTGGACATAAAATACGACAGCTTCATTAAAATATTTCATGCTGCCCTTTTGTTTCCTGTTACTTAGTTGGCTCGATAGTGGTTCTCGGAAACTGTTCTTCAAGAACTAGTTCAGTTATACAGGGTGTCCGGGGAATAACTGTACATACTCTTAACATAGATAGAGTTACACTAGCTGACTACTAATTGACTATAAAAAATTAATTTCTGGGTTTCCCTAGAAAACTACATGGTGTTTTTCCAACTTCATGGAAATACTTAGACCATAATAAAATCCAAACTTATTGACGGATATTATTGAAACTTGGGGGGTTATTGGCACATGCTAAGGTCGAATCAGAAATACATCAATTATTTCATTATTCCAGGGCCGGACTCGTTAATCTTCATTTAAAGTGTTCGGGTAAAAAAAACACTTTGTATTTCGAATTACGAATAATTGATTCACTTTTCAGAAAAAAGCTAAATTATGCTTCAAATTGTGGTATCGGTTAAAGTTGTCACATCAACAATTATTTTTTTATGAATTTGTGAATTTGGAAAAAGTTCGAAAAATTTAATTTATTAACTTGAACAGGACTTAGTCACCTTGTCGAAGTCGAAAATAAATAAAAAATTTTCTTTAAAAAGTCACTGAAAGTGAGAAAGACTATAATAATTTGTTGATATACTGGGTGGCCACCCTAGACGCGGATCTCATTGCGATGAAGTGAATAACGGTATATTGCGAAAAAAAATTATTGGCGACATGTATAGGGATACATAAGCATATTTCAAATTTATTCGTATGTATACCGGTGTTCGACAACAAAGATATAGATCAAAGTGACACTTCTTCAATGAACACTCGGTATACATACGAATGATTTTGAAATATGTTTATGTATACCCTATACATGTCGATACTTTTTTTTCGCAAATATACCTTCATTCACTTCATCGCAATCAGATCCGCGTTTTAGGGTGGCCACTCAGTGTATCAACAAATTATTATAGTCTTCCTCACCTTCAGTGACTTTTAAAGAAAATTTATTTTTGTTTTTGACCTCCACAATGTGACTAAGTCCGTTTCAGGTAAATAAATTCAATAATTCGAACTTTTTACAAATTCAAAAATTCATAAAAAAATAATTGTTAATGTGACAACTTTAAGCGATACCACAAATTGAAGCATAATTTAGCTTCTTTCTAAAAAGTGAATCAATTATTTGTAAATCGAAATACAAAGTTTTTTTTTTACCCTGAACACTTTAAATGAAGATGAATGAGTCCGGCCCTGGAATAATGAAATAATTGATGTATTTCTGATTCGACCTTAGCATGAGCCAATTACCCCTCAAGTTTCAACAATATCCGTCAATAAGTTTGGATTTTATGATGGTCTAAGTATTTCCATGAAGTTGGAAAAACACCCTGTAGTTTTCTAGGGAAACTCAGAAATAAATTTTTTATAGTCAATCAGTAGTCAGCTAGTGCAGCTCTATCCGTGGTAAGAGTATGTACAGTTATTCGCCGGGCAGCCTGTATATACTTTTTATTAGAAAATGAGATTAGATATTATTATTAATTCATAAATGGAGATGGTTTGGGGGATTTTCAGTCCGTATCTGATTATTTTTCAAGATGAATCTTTAACTTCGAATACTTAAGATAAATAATTTCTTAACATGACGTGAAAAGAATCAAAAGCTGTAAACGACTGTTCATTCAAGAAAAATATTAATTGTCTTATCTTTTTTTCCCAAGTATCAACCTCCGCCCTTGAAAATATCGACTATCCGGCTCGAAAGGACCGAAAAATATTGACTATGTGTTTCGAAGGACCACGAAAAATATCCTAGCTCGAGGACTATGAAAAAGAATCTTGACTATTCCGATCCGTCTTGAGGGACCCTTGAAGTAGAAGATTTGCAATTGTCCTTTGTTGTAGGACCATGAAATACACTTGCTTATATTGTGCTGTTGAGAAAATATAATGATGATTAGGTGTCGTGATTGAAATTCAACACTTTCCACTTCAAAGATATTCAATTAACAGCTAATGCATTGATCACTAGAACTTA
>CM024243.1:15675673-15743754 GCA_013421045.1 Propylea japonica | reverse complement strand
AAAAATCTGATGGAGCTTCAGCGATCGCGTTGAAAATCACTCCTAATTTCGTGTGTGCGAACTTAAAGGTTTCAGAAAACAATGGTTAATGAGGTATACGGATTTTCATGTAAAGAATATATGGAACAATCTCCATATGTCCGCAATCAAGATATTCGGGAATAAAAGCAGAGTAATCGTTATGGAGAAAAGGAGCTTTCATAGGTTGACGCTCTAATGAAACAAATCGCAAGCTGGGGAAGCAAGTTCTTCCATGCCGCTAAAATTGGGCATTACTATTGCAAAGGGCAGAGAAACTATATAGTTTTGAGTGGAGTCGCGTGTTATGTGTATCTACAAATTTTTTTCACATAATTGATCTTGGGGGAATCAATACTTATCGAGGGAATATATTCGGTTTCCCAAAAACGTTTCAAAATTTCAGGCGGCGAAATATCGCTATTTTGGCAATTGATATCACAAAACAGTGACGTGTGGTACAATGAGAGGGGTCTGATCCACCGCCCATAAGTATATAACCATAAATAGAATTAAAGGCGTTAATACCATTGCTACCAGTGACATGACCACTGAGCAAAATTCTCGAAAACATATCCGCTCCAAACAAAATATCCACATGTCCAGGAATATGGAAAGTGGCGTCGGCTAATTTTAAATTTCTGAATTCATCACCAATGCAAGAGGAGGGCACAGGCGTAGTCGGTAATTTTTCTGTAATTTGATTAATTATAGATGCGTTCGTAAACAAACTGGGGATGCTTGTCCGACTGGTTTAACAGTGAGAGAAAATGAACCCTTACTGATACACGATTTCGAAGAGTTCAATCCTGTAACCTCAAGAAAAACGTTTTCAGATTTCAAACTAAACATGAAGCTGCTTTCTTTGTTATAAACGAAGGTCATACTACCAGAATCAATAAGACAACGTAATTTATGGAAAATCCCATTTGAATCGGACACTTCAACTAAAACAGTGGCTAAGAGAACAAAGAAGTTTTTTCAGAATTGAGAACTCCAGCTCCTGCAAAGTTCACAACAGATTGCGGTTCAGAACTAGTTGTGGTAGCGTTTTTCGTAACTGAGTTTCATTTTTATCTACTTTGAAATGTAGAAAGGTCTGATGTTTCAATGAACATTGACGGCAGGTAGACTTAGAGGCGCAAGAACGGATATCATGAACATTTGATAGGCAATTGAAACATAAATGTAGTTTTTAGCCAAAATATAGCGTTCGAACGGTTTCATATCAAGAAAAGTTTTACATTGAATATAGAGTGGTCATTTTTTGCAAACGACGCATTTCGATGAACTAGAACTGTTCGAATTTGTCGATTTTTCAACAAAGAAATTTTTGGTATAAGGTTTTCTACCAACTGAATTTATACCGCTAGTAGAGATGATCACTATTAATCATTTCGGAAGCAATACATTCACGTTCCAAAATGTCGTGAGATCTTTATATTCGGGAATCTCAGATGAACCAAAAGCATGTTCAAATCGGGAGATTATATCAGCATCTAACGATCATATAACATCATCAGTAAAATGAAATCCCATTTGTCAGTAGGGAATGTAAGTTTCTCAAGGCGGATATATTTTCTTGAAAAAAAGTATCTAATAAATTCTCAGGGCGTGTGGTACTTGATTTAATTTTAACTGTACCTTCAATGCGACGCCAATGACATTTACCGAGCCAACGCTTATTGTTGTAACGCTGATATAAGGTATCATAGGCCGTTTGATAATTTCTACAACAGAATTCATAATTTTGAATTAGTTTTAAAGGTGGTCCATCGAGGGTTGAAACCAGATAACTAATTTTTCATCATTACTAAACGACGTATTATTGTGTACAAGTGAATTGAATAAACCTATAAATGAAGGAAATTGCGTACAGTCACCTGTAAAACGTTTCAATTCTAATTTAGGGCAACCTCACATTTGCATTATATTTCGAACAAGAGTTAGAAGAATTCGAATTTTCTGATTTCTTAAAATCATCGCGAACCAAAGTGTCATAAATAGCTTTTATTTCGTAATAATCGGCCCAAAAACCATCTCTTATGGTTTCTTCTAAACTCAAATCAGAGTCTTCCTCTTGAAGAACTGAATCTACAATAATGACATGTTGTTTTTCAAATTCGTCCCTAATCCTTTCAATATCCGAAAATCTAGCTTTAAAAATTTTGAATTTATTCATATCAGATTCTGCTTGTTTGGCGAAATTACTCAAAAGTTGAATTTCCGAAACAGCAGTATTGCGATACGCACGGGCTCGTTTTATTTTAGTAGCCATAATTTACTAAGAAAACGAAAAGAAATTCAATAAATAAATCGATCGTTGGAATCTCGAATATCGACCGTATCAACACTCGTATAGAATGCAGTCAGTAAACGAGTTTATTGGGCAGATTGTAGCGTACAAACAAAAAATTATCGCTTGCAATAACAAACTGAAACGATATATTAATTATCGTAGATAAGAGGAATAATCGAATCGCTGGAAATAAAAACTCACTATAATAATAATTAAACAATTCTGCATGTAATTTGCGAAACTTCAATTATCAAGCAATAAAACCAAATATGAAATAAAAAAACAATTCGATATTCGGCTCCTGAAGGTCCCAAATGTTGCGGTAACTCTTAAGTGGAGAGAATTTAATGGACTGTATTAATAAAAATCATAGGTGTTGTGAAAATAAAGTTAAAGAAAATAAAGTAAAATGCACCAGACTCACCAAACAGTATTCTTCGACCAATCTTCTGGAGAGTACTCTCGGACGGGGGTCGGTGATCTTCAATTCTTCAATAATAGTGTCTCTTCACAAAATAATAGCGTAATTCACTTAAAATAGCGGAACACAAGGTTCTATCTCAAAATAAGAGAAAAATATAAAAATAGCGGAAAATACAATTTAGAAAATTAGCGGTAGCGATAAGAAACACTCGGAGGTGTTTCTTAGACTCTGACATATTGTTCAAACTTGTTGATTTGCGCAGGCACAGCAGATATCAGTTCCAGGTAACTGAGAATATATAGGCTGTCCAGTGCATATACTAATGAAATGAATTTAAATAGAAAACTATCGAATTAATGAATAAAAAAATAGATATTACTACAACACTTGCATTATTTCATCACTCGAATTTAATTTTTCATTTCTCTACTTTTCTGTCGAAGATAATATTGAATCTGATCGAGATGAAATAATACAATAATAGATACAAAGTAATACGTTTCGAAAAATGCATATTCGATTCAGACGTTTGACCATGTTTCGATTCATTGTTTTTACCTAGAATTCCTCACAATTTATGAATTTCAGACTCAAAATTGAAAAAGTATAAATGAGTTTCAATTGCGATTCAACTTCAAGACAAATATATAATATAAACAATAATTCGCCCTATATTCACAATATTTTAAATTTTTATGGAGATACAAAACCGATAAATTTTCTGAAGGAACGATACCTTGGATTTCAATCTTCCCTATCACTCAAATCATCTTTTTAAAAATCTGATTTCTTTGTTCATCCTTCACCGCGCAATTCTTTCGATAATTGATTAACACTTTGGTTTATTTATTTTTTATATAAAATCATAGATCAAAAAGGACAATATCTTAAATCTAATTTTCTTAGTGAACTCTATTTGAAGATACCGATAATTCTGATTTGAAAAAAAGAAATATCCAATCATCGAATATTGTCCAATTAAACTTCGTCAAATCGGATCCCAAAAAAATGTTCCTAAATAAGAAGGTCCAGCTCGACCAAATGAATAATCGGTTTACTGTTTATTTAAAGCGGCTCGCTGAAATCAACGACGACTAAGATAAAATCCCTACAAACCACTTTCGATTTGGTAGAAAAATAATTACTCTTGCAATTTTTCTTCATTGGATATACTTCTTAATTTCTCTACTTTTTCTGTCAAAGAATATATTGAATCTGATCGAGATGAAAATAATACAATAATACAATGAATACGTTTCGAAAAATGCATATTTGTTTAGATGTTAGAATTCTTCACAATTTATGAATTTCAGACTCAAAATTGAGAAAGTATAAATAAGTTTCAATTGCGATTTCAACTCCAAGACAAATATATAATAGAACAAATAGTTCACCCTATATTCACAATATCTCGAGAATTTCTACAAGTGTTGCATGTACGTTATTCCTTTCACATTTGTATGAAGATACAAACAGACAAACTTTCTGAAAGAACGATACCTTAGTTTTCAATCTACCCTATCACTAGAATCTTCTTTTCAAAAATCAGATTTTGAGAGTATCTCAAAATTTCCTCATCAGATAATTTCATAAACAGTCTCTTCATAAAACTATCGGTATTACCTCAAATGGTATACCTCTACAAAAATTTCAGTTTTTCTTGATTTATTCAATTCTTTTCCTAATTCAGTTCGTTTTCTTATCTGATTCAATAATAAATAGTTTGCTTCTTAAAAAAAGATGAAATCCTGCCACTGAATTCAGCTATGAAATTTTCTGGAACGAAAAGAAATTTCTTCCAAGAAACGATTATAAAAACGGTTTGAATATTATTCGTGTTTTACGCTCAGTTAAGAAACTGTTATGAAATGAGATATAAATCACAAAATATTCAGTGAATCATAGGTTAAATTTTTTAGACGGAAACACATCAAACAAGAAGGTAACTGAAATTTGAATAAACAATGACTGTTCATAAATGTAGCTCTTTTTCGATATTTTAAACCCACCTCGAATCATTCCATTTTTGTATTCGAAAAAACTACGATTAATAAGAAACCTTTGTACGATTTGGGATTAAAAATTTTTTTTTTGTTATAGAGTTCCAAATTTTGTTTATACAGATTCTTCGAAGTTTGGATATCAATTATGGATTTCAGAATGGCAGTTGTTGAAAATAATGAATATGAAGGTAAGTTATGTTATGTTTTTCTGATTATTCATGATTTAGGGCTTCGTTTTCGAAATAAGTATTCAAAATAAATGGGTCAGTTCCATCAATGTAATTTTCATTGAATATTTTGAATTAAATTCAAAAACTCGTATTAACTGAGTTTTATTATGTATTCCGATCTGAGGAATCTGTTTAAATGGATTAATTATTTTTGAAACTTTTCTAGTCCTTGTTTTACGTCAATGTATCAGTGGTGAAAATGAAATATGTAGTAAAATATTTTCATTGAATAAAACATAGTTCAATGCAGCACATACGTATTTTTGGTTCGACTCACTGATGGAGAATCCGATGGATTGTAAACTACTGCTCTATTGATATACAGGGTGACTGGTGACGTATGGGACAACGGCTAACTGGAGATAGAGGACCTCAAACTGAATCAGGATTGGGGGTTTAAATGTATCATAAGGCTATTAGTTTCAGAGATACAGAGTGTTTTTTGCAAAAGTGCTAAAACTATAAACTCCCATATCTTCGTCAATATGGCAAATTTTTCGCTGATATTTGGCAAGCTCGTTACTATACATATTCTCCATCAGATCGAGAAGAAAAATTCCCAAAAATTGCAGGTCCGTATTCAAAAATTTCAATTTCCGTGTCAGGTTAGAAATATCACTCGGTATATGAAATAAAAAAAATTGAATTGAAAAATTGGAAACTTCAAGAAACACTGAATAAAATCTGTTTTAGTTTGAATGGCACAAATTTTTCATAGTTTTATGATAGTTGAAAGTCGAATATTACAATTATTTCATATTGAATTCAAGAAACATACTATTTCTGATAGAAACAACACTGAATTGAGATGCTTAAATAATCCTGACGCATTTTGAATATTCCTTCACATCTTTAACTCCTTTTTTATTAATTTTCATCAATATCATAGAAAAATTAAAAAACAATAGAAATACAAAGAGAGGAACAGTAGCACATATGATTCACAAAAAAATCAAATAAACAAATGCTCGATATGCGAGAGCCATTCCCCTCACACACTTAATGACTCTTTTGAACAATTGAAGTACTTTTTTATATCCACAAGATGAAAAATTATACTCTTGATAGAACAGAAACACTGGATTTCAGCTCTAGAAAAGTTTGACTTTCTTCTCAGAACCCCTGAACAATAATCCATCTGGTACTTATGTTTCAACAAAATTTATTCTTCAATGAAATAATGTATGAATTTTGAGGACTTATTTTCTAATATGTACTTAGGTGTAGCTACTTCATCTTCTTTTGAGAAGCATATGAATTTTTTAATGCAAACAGAATAATATTCCCTAATGGGAAAAAGTGACTTTTAGAATAAGAGGTTATTATTCATTATAATAAAATACACCCTACTACACAGAGTAGGCTTATTTCAAAAATGACGTTTATATTCATACATTCATTGATGTGAATATTGGGAATTGTGTCGTTTGTTTATCTACTGAAAAATTCCTTCAATATTCACGAATGAAGATGATATTTGTTTTTGGAATGCGCAAAAATGAACGGATATAATATTTGGTCTCAGAATAATCCTCATCTCAAAAGAGAAGAAATCATTATAGTTCAAGAGAGCCAATAAATGCGTGAAGCAAATTGCTTTGATTTCGAGCATTTGCTTAGTTGTTTTGTCATGAATCATTGCATTATTTAATAGAAGAATAAATTTTGTTGAAAGGATAAGTATCAGATGGATTATTGTTCAGGCGTTCTGAGAAGAAAGTCCAACTTTTTCGAGCTGAAATCTAGTGTTACTGTTCTACCAAGAGTAATTTTTCATCTTGTGGATATGAAACGTACTTCAATTGTTCAAAAGAGCCAATAAGTGTGTGAGGGGAATGGCTCTCGCATATCAAGCATTGTGTATTTGATTTTTTATGAACCATATCTGCTACTGTTAATCTTTTTCTGTTTGTATTTTTTTTGAATTTTTCTTATAATATTGAAATAATTTAATGAAAAAGTATTTCAAGATGTGAAGGAATATTCAAAATGCGTCACGATTATTTAAGCATTTGATTCAGTGTTTTCTTCTTTCAGGAATAGTGTGTTTCTGAATTCAATATGAAAAAATTGTAATATTCGACTTTCAACATATCATAAAACTTTAAAGAATTGTGCCATTAAAACTAAAACAGATTTTTACCCAGTGTTTTTTTGCAGATCCCAATTTCCCAATTTAATTTTTTTATTTCATATACCGAGTGATATTTCTCACCTGACATGGAAATTGAAATTTTTGAATACGGACCTGCAATTTTTGGGAATTTTTTCATGTCGATCTGATGGAGAATATGTATATCAACAAGCTTGCCAAAATCAGCGAAAAATTTGCCATATTGACGAAGATATGGGAGTTTATAGTTTTAGCACTTTTGCAAAAAACACCCTGTATCTCTGAAACTAATAGCCTTATGGGATATTAAAACCCAATCCGATTCAGTTTGAGGTCCTCTATCTCCAGTTAGCGTTGTCCCTTACGTCACAGTCACCTGTATTTTCAGTGCTGCAGTGTTGCCTGTTAAATATACAAGGTGTTTCATCATAAACTGGACAAACATATATTTTCGTGTAGAGGACGTCGGGAGAATCATTTTTGCCTTATACAATATATCCCGTTTTCGAAGCATAAGCGAGATACAGGGTGTCAAACGTCATTTTTGAGCAAGATTCTTATGAGTGTGGTCAGTTATGTATAACACTGGGTGTAACGGTTTTTGGTCAAATCTCAGTATTTTTGGGTCCTCTATCCAGAAAAGTTGACGAACTCCGAAAAAAATTTACAAAATGGCGGAAAACCTGCAATGTTCCAAATTTTTTTTTGCGGTTGTCAAATTGACTTTTGTTTTCTGAATGAACACAATTTTCTAAGACTTTCTGTGAAAAAATTTTTCCAAAAATCGAACACAAATTTTTTTTTACATGTCTACAGCGATGAAAAAATTTCACTCGAAATTGATGAAATTTCGTACAATTGTACTTCTTGAATTATCAATCACGAATATGAAAACAGAATCGTAAAATATCGAACGGTTTCGTTACTACAGTCATTCAAATGTTTCGTTCGGACCTCTGAAATATTGAAAATAAAATTGTTTTGGGTTCTAGAATCAAAATGATTAAATAATTGGCATGTCTAAACATTTTAGATGAATTTAAACGAAAAAAATCAGTGAAACTTAGTTGGGACTCGAAACGACGTAGGTATTAAATAGGGAAATTGCACTGTTCTAAGGATATTAATATTCGTTGCCAGGCAACGGTAGTCTGTAATTCATAGAGTTGACTACTGGCTAAATTATATTCACTGAAATTAAAATACCAATCCAACTCTATGAACTACGAACTACTGTTGCCTGGCAACGAATATTAATATCCTTAGAATAGTGCAATTTCCCTATTTAATACCTACGTCGTTTCGAGTCCCAACTAAGTTTCACTGATTTTTTTCGTTTAAATTCATCTGAAATGTTTAGACATGCCAATTATTTAATCATTTTGATTCTAGAACCCAAAACAAATTTATTTTCAATATTTCAGAGGTCCGAACGAAACATTTGAATGACTGTAGTAACGAAACCGTTCGATATTTTACGATTCTGTTCTCATATTTCGAGTGAAATTTTTTCATCGCTGTAGACATGTAAAAAAAATTTGTGTTCGATTTTTGAAAAAATGTTTTCACAGAAAGTCTTAGAAAATTGTGTTCATTCAGAAAACAAAAGTCAATTTGACAACCGCAAAAAAAAATTTGGAACATTGCAGGTTTTCCGCCATTTTGTAAATTTTTTTCGAAGTTCGTCAACTTTTCTGGATAGAGGACCAAAAAATACTGAGATTTGACCAAAAACCGTTACACCAAGTGTTATACATAACTGACCACACTCATAAGAATCTTGCTCGAAAATGACGTTTGACACCCTGTATCTCGCTTATGCTTCGAAAACGGGATATATTGTATAAGGCAAAAATGATTCTCCCGATGTCCTCTACACGAAAATATATGTTTGTCCAGTTTATGATGAAACACCCTGTATATTCTTTTGAAATCAAGAGCTAGCATCATACAATACATAAAACAAAAATAAAAATCCCTAACTGAGGTTGGTGCAAAACGGGGTACCATACTATTATTTCGTATGATACCAGAGCTCAGGGAAAAACCCCAGAAGAAAAAACCCTGTCTCGCCGTTTCAACAAAAAAAAAACAATTAAAAACTATTAGAATATTGAAGGATTCCTTCTTTATTCAGTCCAAACGATAACCCTCTCCAGGATGTCTTCGAAATTTTGAAAGGAAAAAAATCAAAGCAGTAAAAACGAACAGAAAAATAAAATGATCGAAACTCTATTAAATCGATTTAAAATTAATAACCCAATTCAAAAACGACTCGGTAATTTCATATATAGCTCTCAAGCCATCCTGAAATTTATATATGGGACAATTTTTATCAGGTGTTCAATTGTCTCCTCTGCTTCTTCGCATTCGCAACTAGGACTCTCAACTGAATTTAATCTGAAAAGCATACTATTGGAACGTCCATGACCTGTTCTTATACGATTGAGAACAGTCCATATTTTCCTTGGAAGATCAAATCCAGGAACTTTATTCAAGGGATCTGTTATCAAATCTTTGTTCTGTATATTACATAAGTTCCACTCGGATTGCCAAACTGCTTTATCACTTTCATTTGAGTTCAGAAAGTAATTTGACCAGAAAGGATATTTTGAATGTGCCACTGAAAAGTTGATTGAAGAAATGATAACAATATACACAGATTATTCAGATTTCGATCGAAGCGTCTTAAACTTAATGTAAACAAGTGCGCATAATATTCTCACATTACGTTTTCACCTGTATTATTGAAACTTTATGTAATCCGCAAAAACTGACAATTTTTTCTTCATCTTTGTAGTTTTAGTCTCGTCTACTGAATGCAAGATAAAAAATTAAATTGTAATTTCTAGATTATAATATATTTTAACTTCAGTTCCAGAGTGCCCTGCAATAATCAGAAGATTATTAGACTTGCCAGAGTTAGAAGAGGATGACTTTTCAAGGCTCAATTTATTAGCGGAGGTTTGCTGCTCTTGTAAGTAATTTCAAAATCCATGATTTATAATATTTTCAAGTGTATTATCGAAGTGCTTTTGTGTTTATATTTTTTCAATATCTTCTCAAAGGAGGTTTCAATAGCTTCTCTGAATATCAAAGACTTATGGTGCGAATTAAATAGATTAAATTCATATTTCTGATGACTCAAGTCATAACACTCTTTTCATTACGTTGCAATCTTCAACGGAAAAAGCTCATTCTATAATAATATTCACTGGAACACTGAAAGAAATTATTCAATGAGAATGTTTTACCAATAAAA
This sequence comes from Propylea japonica, assembly GCA_013421045.1. Taxonomy (NCBI): domain Eukaryota; kingdom Metazoa; phylum Arthropoda; class Insecta; order Coleoptera; family Coccinellidae; genus Propylea; species Propylea japonica. The sequence continues at coordinate 15,733,405 of CM024243.1, read as the reverse complement.
TTCTAATTATTGCTGAAATATTTCTTACTCCCTGGTTAAAACAACTGTGTACGGATTGTTAATTGAGTAACTAGAGTTGTTGAGCGGATTTTACTGCAAACTCATAACACCAACTAACGTGTTTCATTTCCATAATCATACGTATAGTTACCACCGAAAACTAGAGTTTTCTAACTTGCGTCGTATAATCTTAACAACTCGATGTTAATATGCGAAATATTCTAGATCCAGAAATTTCGAACAGTTTTACTACGGCAGTGAACGTTGATTCACTACAAAGACGAACTATGAAGCGAATACATCCGAAGGGTGCGTCTATTTCTTTCCTACCGAGTACCGTTACCGACCCCGCACCGCAGTCAGTAAATTCGTCTTAGAGAAGTAGGACAAGTAGGTGGTTGTTGACGACGATCGACGATCTTTTAACGGTTTTTTTGCTCCTTCCTTTCTCTAAGGTTTTTTGTGATATAGTGTTTCTTTCGAATATCTAAATGGAGAATAGACGGTTTGTGAATCTATTAGATACTTGGGGTTTAGGTGAATATGTCCAAAAATTCACTGGTAAGTTAAATTTGTATTATTCATAATAATCCACTATAAAGCCCGAATTAGACTAGGTATAACAATTTTGGTACGAAAAATGTTACCAAACAGGCTTCGAACGAAATTTCGCATAGTGTAATAGGTTTGGTCACATTTTTGGTACCAAAAACAATGCTGGATTGAAAGTTTGATGAAGCATTTAATTTTAACGGACGTTCCTGCAACTGCGCAATTGCGCAGTTTAGTTTAGTTCATCGAATACAGATTTTTGCGATTTTATTGTCGATGTTGTGTAGGTATATTATACCTTAGATTATTGTAAATAATCTAAGGTATATACCAAAGATTTTCTATAATTGTAAAATATCTTTGGTATATACTATATGCATGTCTCATCGCATTTTAAACCTAAAAGTTAATTTTTGCGGGCTTGTAAATTGCAATTCCCGATTAGGATTGTACCTAACTATCATTCCAGTACTGACAATATCTTTTGGACTATATTCATTTCTTATTTCAGATGAAGGTATCGATGATACGAATTTTGAGTTATTGATTAAGGAAGATTCCCCAAAATTGGACCAAGAATTGTTTTCAAAAAAATGTTGTCTAATCTGCAAGCAGAAAAACAGTCCTGCTCGAATGTAGTTAATGAAATGGTAATAATATTGGCACTATAATATAGCTCAGTCTCAGTGAATATTAAATAAAATTATTTCTGAATCGGTAAATAATGTTGGGTTGCTGTAGCTGTGTAAAATAGCTTCATTTCCAACAAAAGAATGAACTTTCTGAACTGCCTAATATGCATATCTTATCATGTGTAGTGTAGGCTACTAAGTAAGGATGGGTAGGTACCTAGGTACATGATTGTTTTGTTTTGTGCAGGTTGATCTTGATGCACTCTCGACGTCAACCGAGACTTCTACCAGCAATAATAACAATAACGTTCTAATCGAAGTAGATGATGACCTGAAATCATTGTTTGAGATCAGTGAGATCTCCAACATCTCAGAAAGTTCAGAGATTGTCACGGAGGGAATTAAAATAACTTCCGTATTTGCGCCCTCAGTGAGTTTTACAGTTTTTTACTTGTATAAAATAGAATTAAATAACTTTGCAGAACCTGGAACAAATTTTAAGGAAAGACACAGATGGTAGAATTTTATTACTTCACCAGCAGAAGCTGGAAAATAACCTTAGAAATAAATTGGCCAAAATAGTTATAAACGAAATAATTCTGAAATTCTCAAGTAGCAAGTGAGTCAGATTTCAAATTTTCATTCTCTTTAGTAAAAGTTCCTACACAGGGAGTTTCAGTATAAGGTTCCGTAAATTTAGGATATCATTCCTAAGATGATTTTGTGATACAAAGTTCCTATTAACTATGGCTCTATGATGCATTGTTTCTGAGATACAGGGTGTTGAAATATAAATGAAGTTATTTTTTCCATAAAAAAGTTTTAATTCGTACAGTTTTTTTTTTAGTTTTGCTAGGTTATATATACGAGAATGAGCCGTGTGCGTGTAAGGTTTCAAAAATATTTTCAGAAAAACATTTTTCTATTGGAAATTTCAAAACCCTTATCTCAGAAACAATGTTTCAGAGACCGATAGTTCATCTTTGTATCATAAAATCATCTGAGGAATAAGATAACTAATTCACGGAACCTTCTTCTGATTCTGAAACACCCTGTATATATGTATATGAACCTGATCTTCACAGAATTGTTACATATAATTCAATTTTTGTCATAATGCACTTTTCTTTCTATTTAAGCATAAAATCAGAGGTGTTCATTAGGGCATCCCAAGAAATTTCACGACTTTTCCCAATGAAACGCAGGATATCTATTTTACGCCCTATAGCAAGTCTACTTCCAATCTAAGGAAACAAGCGCCAAGAGGAAAACTCTGGTCACGTTTTATCCACGTGAAAGCTGGCCTTAGGCTAGCTGAAAAATTTTCTAATGACTCGAAGTCGAAAGAAAATGTGCCTCTACTCACTGAACCTTCTGAAGAAGTCATTTCGAGTCTGAAATTATTGGAATCAGATGCAACTGACATCCCACGATTGCTGCTTGCATGGGAACTAACCTTTGAAGAAAGAAGGGATATAATTCTAAAAGAAGACATACTAAGTATTCTAAAAAAGTATCCCATATTGAAAACACAGAACGGTATTCAGTTTGTAAGGTTGAATTGTTCGAATTCTGCATGCAGTGGAATTTTTTGATTATAATAAAAAAATTCCTTGATAATGTTCTTCTATTACAGTTTGAATCTGACTTCAATAGACAGAACCCTGGAGAAATAGACTAGCTATTATTGCGGAGTGCAAAGATAGGAAAATTGACTTTGGACCTGAGTTATTAGGTGAGTGCCAATTCCTATGATGGGTACCATATTTTATGAAAAGAATTTAGGTAAGCAAAACTGAATTTGCTTTCGAAATTGTTTCAGATTCATCGACAAATGCATTACTGAAACTGCCGTTTCTTTTCCCCATGATTACCTTGAGAAACCAAGGTAAAATCTGGAGACCTACAAGACTTGAGTGCCAGGAAAATTTTTTTGTTAGTGTTGAGGTATGTTGCTTGCTGTTTAACTATTGTTCAGAATTTACTATTTGCGATAGTTTCAAAGATGGTGTTTTCCATAAAATCAATGTATTGTTCCCTCTGAAAGGGGTTTGTTTTTAATTTTACTCATATTCTGTTAGTTAAAATTCGATATTCTTATAGAATTTCGCTGATTTGGAAATTTTGGTTGTGAAGAAGAAAAAAAACTCGCTGCAGCGAAGATACCATTCCAACCGTTTGGTGCAGTGGTCAACAAGGATTTTTTCATTATATTTTTTGATGTTTTTTATAAATTCGATTCGTCCATCAGATGTCTGGAGGCATTATATAAACTCTTCCATGCATTAAATTTAGAGTATCTGATAGAAGCTAAGCACATTTGGGAAACGGTTCAAGAATTGGTGTTCAAAACACATTGTTTAAGGAAAAGCAGTGCTGCTGCTGCAGTAATTTCGGATTTGAAATTCCATTTAGATAAATGAATGAATAGGTTTTCATTATTATAATTGTCTGGAAAGTTGAGTGAATATAAAAATGCCTAATTGTTTCTGTGGGAGAAGTTTTCAAAATTGTACTGGCCTCTTCACACATTTAAAGTTTCAACATAATTGTGGTAACACAACTCCAGTAGCATGTGCTGAAAAAAACTGTTTCAGAAAATTTCCCTCCTTAAAAAGCTTCAAACAACATTTTTCCAAAATCCATATAACTAATAATTTGTCCGAACCTAATCCAAATTTCGTTGGTACACTGAGCAAGCCTACTTCTGAACTGAATTCATTCCAAGACATTGATTGTTCAGAAAATCAAAATAATTTTGATACATTCGAAAGGACATTGAATAAAAACGTTTTGGATTTCGTTCCTAAATATTATGCGGACAATTCTCTACCTAGAAATAAGGTTCCAACAATTTTAGCAGATGTTTTGACTTTACTGAAAAGACCTATTAGTTTATTAAAAACGTTTGTTACTGAAATTTGCAGTAACTCCAAACGAGAAGAATGTTTCAAGTATTTTAACAAACTTGAGACAATGTTCACCTCTCTTTCTAGTGAACATTTAATATTTAAATATTTGGAAACGAATGGATTTTTCATAAGTCCCGAAGAATATCTGATTGCTGAAAAAATAGAAAGTAAGAACAAATGTAAACTTCAAAAATATTGTGGACACTTTATTTCAATGCAAGAAACTCTTACTAAACTATTCGAACTTCCTGATGTGTTACCAAAAACGTTATCTTATATGGAAAGTCTAAAGGACGAAAGTCAAATATTCAATATCGTTCAAACTGAATGGTGGCATTCTAAACGTCGACATTTTTCAGATGAGGTCCATGTCTTTCCACTCTTGATTTATTCAGATGATTTTGAGATTGGTAATCCTTTGTCTTCTCATGCAGGTGTGCATAAATTGGGCGCGGTATATTTTTCAATTCCTGTTATTCCCCCATTATATCAATCAAAATTAGAGAATATATTTTTGACAAATCTTTTTCATAGCAATGACCTTAAAGAATTCGGCAACATTTTAATTTATTCGAAAATAGTTCAAGATTGCAACAAACTCTTCAAAGATGGAATTACAATAAACCTTGACAATCAGAAAGTGAAAATCCATTTCGTCCTTATATTTCTAGCAGGAGATAATCTGGGAATAAATACTATGTTGGGTTTCACTGAAAGTTTTAGTGCAAATTACTATTGTAGATTTTGCAAATGTGATAAGAATCGTTCTCGTACGCTCTGTGTTCAAGATAATGATGTTTTAAGAAACCCAATAAATTACAGAAGCGACCTCGAGGAGAAAAACTTATCCAAAACTGGAATAAGAGAAGAATCAATTTGGAATTCTGTACCACTCTATAATGTGACTGAAAATTTTTATGTGGATATTGGGCATGACATTTTTGAGGGAGTAGCATTATTTGATCTAGTTGAGATTTTATATCAAATCGTTATTGTAGATAAAATAATTGAAATTAATACTTTAAATGCAAGAATTAGGTAGGTATTTTGATTTTGGAACTCACAATAAACCACCTCTAGTGAATATAGATAATTTGAAAAATAAAAAACTCAAACTTCCTTTCTCTGAATGCTGCTCCCTAATATTAGCTGCAGGTTTACTATTTGGAGATTTGATTCCTGAAGGTAATAAATTCTGGAAACTTTATATCAAACTCAGGCAAATATTGACAATCATCCTTTCACCTGCTGTAACAGAAAATCTATGTTTGCAATTACAGAAGCTTATAGAAGACCACCATTATATGTACCAAAACTTATTCTTCCTTGCACTTAAACCCAAGCATCATCTCTTAATACATTATCCATACATTTTAAAAACAGTAGGCCCCGTCGTTAATATATCAACATTGAGATATGAGGCCAAGCACAGACAATCGAAACTGTGTGTCAATCCAGTTGCCTGTCGAATAAATATTACTAAAACAATAGCAATCAAGCATCAGTTACAGTTTTCCAATCGATTAATAAATCAGTTAGGATTCGAAGAGAAAAATTATTCTGTGAATAAAATTTCTAAGGTCTCCAGTATATTCGAAGGAAAATCACTAGTTGAAAACCAATGTGCAATTGCTAATATCAACTTTCAGGCTTTCAAAGATAGTTCCATTGTATCTAAGATCAGTCACTATAACCGGATTTATAAAATAGGTCAATTTATATCCCTTGAAAAGGTGATCCCAATGTGCCAACCTTTGGATCGATTCTCAAAATATTGGTTAACAGACATAATGAGATTTGTTTTCTAATTAAATGTTATAAGACTTTAATGTTCAATGAGCATTATTATGGTTATGAAATAATAGAAACGGGAACTGAAACAGTTATTTTACTTCAGAAAACTTTTTTTATTTCTCATTTATATCAAGTTGAGAGGAATGGAAAAAATTTCATTTCTACTAGTTTCTGATTAATTTTCAATAGGTATACTTTTTTGATAGATACTCAACTTTTCACAACGAGCAGTTAGCTTATTCATTCTTTTATGCTTGAAGTCATTATGTTATGATGTTATTGCCATGATAAATTATTTATATTTCATTTGTATAATCATTTGGAGTCAAATTTACTTCGTAACAATCTTAAAATAATTTCACTCACCTTTCCTCAATTATTTTTTTCGTTGAATCTTTTTTCTTGTTAAATATACCTACTATTATTATGTTATGTGAATTTTGTTTGTTTTTATGAGTCATCAAAATAAATGTTCTTTTTATATTTTAAGACTTTTAATACCTATATGCTATATGACTTATCATACTTCTATTGAACATATTACCATTTACAAAGGATCAGTTCTACATAGTTGCATCAAGTTATATTGAATAACCTAGATAACCTCATGAACTCACAGATGATATTGTAATATGCCATGACATTGTATACTGCCTTGTTTGTTTAATTGATTCTGAACATCACTATTTTACAGACTGATCCAACGTGACAGGAAGGATTGTTATTACCTACTACATTTTAAACTTGTAACTGGATATAGAAAATGTAGTACCTAATAATAATTCTTCCGACATCAGGAATAATGGATTCCTGGTTGGCTCAGTCTGTGATATAGTAGTTATAAAATGAATTCATTAAAATTGTAAGGGAAGGATAATAAGGCATTGATATCAGTTTACTAGGGCAGTTAAATAGGTTCACTATGATAGTGAAATGGAATAAAAAATGTAGGTACACAATATTACTACAGTAAGAAAATGTAGTCATACAAGATTACTAATGCTGTTGAACAAAGTTATACAGGCAGTTATACAAGTTTACTGAGGTGGTAACACAGAGTTACAGAGCCAGTAATATAAAATTACTAAGGCGGTGAGAATATGTTTCGAACGCAGTTCAGCAGTTCATAACGCCAGACAAATAATATAATACAAGTAGTAAAACTAAAGGGACAGCTGTAGTCTTATAACTCAAATGATGGTAGTATGACGGTTTTAGTTATGTTTTATTATTGTGTTGAATCATATACCCATAGTTAACTAAATCGTGGTAAACCAAGATGAATTATGGAAAGTAGAAAGATTTGTTGAGGCATATACTATTTGAATTTTCTTAATGCTGTTATTATATTTTTTTTCGGTGAATGTATCTCAACGTGAAATCAAGAATATTGAGCGTATTCAATCAAAAAAGTCTTGTACACTGACTAATTTTATTTTCATAAACACTGATTCGAAAATTATTTTCAGTGAGGAATTCAGAGCCCTTAATGCGAATTGAAAATTGTGGTAAGTATATTTCAATTTTTTTTTGAATAATTCAAAAAGCAGTGAGTGAGTAATGTCAAAATTTATGATTTACAATATTTGCAACTGTATCATCGAAGTGCTCTTGTGTTCAAATTTTTTTTGATATCGTAGCGGAAAAAGTATCAACCTCTACTGTGAATATCAAAGACTTATGGCACGAATTGAGTATTCATATTTCTGATGACTCAAGTCATAAAATTCTTTTCATTACATTGCAATCCTCAACGGATATGGTAGAAACTCATTCTATGTAATAATAATATTCACTGGCTGAAGCACCCTTGGTCGATAGCCATTTGTATTGCTGATTGCTGCAATAAAACACAGTTACTACTACTACTAATATTCACTGAAAAGTTTATCAATGTGAAATTAAGAATATTGAATGAATATTATTCGATTGAGAAAATCTTGTACAGAGACGAATTTAATCGTCATAAACACTTATGCAATAACTTTTTCCAGTTTCAGTTTTTCATATAATAATAGGTACGATATTCTGTGAAAATTACTGAAAATTATTTTTGAATGCCTAATAGTACATAACGCAAGAAACGTATTACGGATTTGATAATTTTTCCGCATACTGATTTTTCGCCAGAAATATAATTACCAAGTGTTCGAAATGTTCTTATCAAGATGTGTGGCCATTTTATATTCAATAGACAATAGCGTTATTTATTTGCATTGTACTTCGTTGTTTTACTTTCTGTTTTTTTAGATGTGTTGTATAATATCTGTCTAGGTTCAAATGCGAACAGAATAGTTTAAATCATAAGTGGATAGAAAAAAATCTAAAACATAAAAAATATTAAAATTCGAAGTATCATATAACCAACCGGAAAAAGCGCTTCGACGCTTTCCACTTCGTCTGAACTTCGTTCATTTATTCAATGGAGAAATTAAAATAATAGATTAGATAGCAATGTGATGATCTTCATAATATTTTCCTGCGTGTATTCCCAATAAATATTGATTGAAGATTATGATTTCAACCCAGTAAAATAGAGTTTCTCATTCCAGATCTTAGCAGGCCTTCGAACGATGTCCATGGAATGAGGGATTTTCTGGTAAGTTATTGTTTTGTTGTTCTTTCGACGCAATACTTTTCTAACATTATTATCCAGGGAAACTATTTTAATTCACAACTCTGAACGTGAATGTATTTAGAAATAAAGTTGAAATTTCACTTTATTTGATCCGTAGTCTTCTGAGAGATTAAGGTTGATTGAAATTATGATGATAAATAGCTCGTTTCATTTCGATTCATCTCCAATATGTCCTACAGAAAATCATAGCGATTGAATTATTCATTAGGATTTAGGAGAATTAAAAAATTTAATTATTTCAAATTTTTCAAAAAACTGAATGCTTCTTTGAAAACAAGAAATATCAACAAAAGAATATAAGTTAACGAAGCCTCAACTGATAATTCAATTTTTGGTAATCCACAGGGGTCAGAAGTTGAAAGAGTGGAAGATGAGTGTAGGCAAAGAAAAGCAATAGAACGTTTCAGGATAGCTTCAAGACGTAACAGGAGAGCCAAAAGATGTGGCAAGACAGCATCAGCATGTTTCAGAAGGGGATCTAAGCAGGTAAAAACTGTTTGATTGACTAATGGTTTCAATTATTATTCTTGGAAATCGAGTTATCTATATTATTCAGTTTGTGTAATTTTTTAGTATATTTGGAACGAATATTCTTCATTTCAAGTCTGGTTCGAATTTGAGCTGTACAATTTTTCTCAAATACCTCGAAGAAACATTGCAGATTTCTTATTACATGTAAAAGCCTAAGTTGAAATTATATTTCAGTTGATAAAGAATTCATTGACGAGACCTGACAGGAGAACTGAATCTAATAAAAAAGCATTACCAAACGCAGACAAAGCACTTCTTGATGATACTAAAGAAGCAAAAGATGAACAGGTAACAATTAATAAGTTATATATAATTTCATTGACGATAACTATATTAACTTACAGTCCACGCCTATTCACATGTTGGAAATATTGTGAAGAATGAAATTTTATTCTTAATAACTGATAGATGTGAAACTCTTCTCATTCTTTGCCTTAAAGCAAGTCTTTTAAAGAATATTGAATTCAAATAATATTGTTATGTGATAAATGAGAAGCATCCCAAAGAGATCAATATGTAAAATCATCTTCGTGTGCTTATTTTTCATTGCAACATTATGTTTAATGTCATTTTCAATTTCTGGTGCTCAAAATGAATAGTAAACACATGGTCCTTTTGAATATTTTTCGTTAAACGCAACACTTTCAACAATTTCATATGATTTTGATTTATTTATTTAATAAATAACAATCTTTTTATTTTCAGGTCCTCTTAACAGGAACTTTGGTGGTGAGTATTCGATTTATTCGAATATAGTTTTATCTTCATATTTTGATCGAATTAGAATCACGTGAAACAAAGCCACTGTACTGATCAACACTATAAAAAGCTTCAATTGAATTTTGCATTTTTATCTTTAAATTGAAAACGATTGACAGTGTATATCTGTTTCCTCTTGAGATTTATGACTTCTCAAATTATGTTTGACTTCTTTCAGAAACACCTTAAGAAGATATTGAAGGAAATGAACAAGGATTACTATCCGAAAAAGAGCGGTGGTTATGTAACTGGAACTTAATTATTTACTCGTCTTATATTATCGTTTTAAGCATTTTTATAACAAACAGGATATCTTGTGAAAACACATAATTATTGAGAATAACGCTATCTTTACTTAGTAGCAAGAACATCATCTCATGGATAATGAATTCTTGTCATTTTTACTTTCTTTCCCTTCGAAATTTATTTGTCATTGTCTTCCTAATCCTCAAAGTTCTAATGTTTCTTGTCATTTAGCACTGTTTTTTTTCCAAGATATTCTAATCGTGAACCTTTTTTCAAGACACTATCATCATCTGTTGATCTCTCTATATTTTGCCACTTCAAGACAGTTACGCCATGATCTACTGGACATTGATAGTAAACTATTGAACTTGATTGTAAAATCACAGCGGGATATTAAATTTCTTTCATTCTTCAGAATTCTTTTATGCCTTTCTTGAATTGTTTGTTTGTAAGTATGATTATGAATAGATGGATAGCTAAAAAAGAATGAAGGTCAGGAAGTTGTGAAATCTCACTGAGTAGAATGGCCAATAGATTTCAGGAGGTCTCCATATATTCCTTTCGATGCAGTGTCCTTGATTATGTCACATATTAATCAGTATATGTAGCGAAAATAATGACATCCGTTATTTTTTTTTATTTATTTTAAATTATCACTTATACTTTCTAAGGCCTATTGGTCAACTTTCTAAGGCCTATTGGTCAACTCGAACCTTTCACCTTGACATACAAGTCTTGTTTTTTCTCCAATTCTTTCCATTTTCTAAATTTCGGCACTCTTCAATCTCTTTTAGTTGGACTTGATTGAAGGAGCTGGTTATCTCAACTCATGATATTTGTTTGAAGGTAGCTATTGCCATCTCGGAAGCAGTTGAACAATAAATCAATAATAATAATAATAATAAGTAGATCATTTGAATCATAAAAACAAAATCACTACGCTAAGAAGTGTACGATTAGTTTACTGGAATTATAGAAACAGTTTTGTAGATCATCTTGAATAGATAAGCAGTATATTCATTATTATTTAATCTTGATTGAATTAAAATTAAATAATTCTTACAGGTGCATTTTGGACCTAATCAGACAAGAATAACCAAATCACAATACAAAGAGGTGAAAGCCTTACCCCAAAATAAGGCTCTGAGAGTACTGTTGAGGGCAGTATTTGAAGAAGAATTGTTAGCAGAATCGTCTATAACTGGAACGATGAGCAATTCGATGAAGGGAAAGCCGATACCGAAAAGGTCAGTAAAAATAAGGATGAAATGTTTTTTTGACTGGACAAGCTTTGGTAGTTATTGTTTAGTTCGAGATAACTTAATCAACTGAAGATCTTCTATAAGAACAAAAGCAATTTAAAATCATACCTAGGGAAATAATTTTTCGAGAATCAGCATTTTTGATATTTGCGTTCCTGTTGAAATCGGTAATAATATTGCATTATTCTTTATCCGATATGGCCATAGATAATGTTACACGAATTGATCCAGAGATTTAAAATTTTCAGGGGGGAGAATGAGCGAAAGATTTCAAAAATGTCGTTTATGGATCAACTCGGTCAAATGTGAACTGATCTTTTACCAGGATTATAATAGAACTAGGTCGACATTCCAAACTGAGATAATTGTTTGATTAATTTCACTTCCCTTTATTGTGTTTCATCATACCTGAATTTGTTGAAATCAACTGATGCACTTCGAATCACTACATAGTATAAAACAAAGTCGCTTTCTCTGTCTCTTTGTATGCTTGAATCTTTGAAACTACGCAACGGATTTTGATGCGTTTTTTTAATAGATAGAGTGATTCAAGGGAAAGTTTATATGTACAGGGTCTCTATCAATGATTGTTACAGGGCAGTTGGCTTTGGATTGCAGAATACCAATCTCTAACCAATCAGAGCATAGCATGATCGCAGAATTCTGTGGTTTACATAATCCAAAGCCAACCCGGCTGTTACAATCATTTATAGAGACCTTGTATAATTACATCCATTAAATAGTGGAGAAGTACTGTTATTTTTGAGGTTTTCAATGTGATGTCCGTGCGAAGCCGGGGCGGGTCGCTAGTTGTAAATAAAATTATATCAGTCACACGATTGATCTGATTGAAGCAACAATTGTTCTCATTCGAATGTTCTGAAAAAAATTTATTCATTCTTGAACTCAGTTTTCTCATTTAAATTTCAAACTTTCATTCAATATTTCAAGTATCGAGGATATTTCATTCGGAGATTATCTTGAAAAAATATAAAATTTGACAAAACTCTATGTTGAACACTCAGCTTTTTTCACTGAAATTAGCTTTTTCTCTTAAAGCTTTGTTTAATCTTAATTCTTCAACAATGGTGAAAGAATTCGAAAAAAAACATACTATTTCACTCTGTTGTGGCTACTTTCTCCAAGTTCTTCTTCAAGAAATGTTAGGGTTTATGTTTTGGGGGGTTTCGATTAATGGTTCAGAATTTGGATCAAACGATTCTGTTGGTCTCGCTGATCAAGAATGCAAACCCGAAAGCAATTCTGCTCAGCCTACTGTTTGCGAACACTTTAATTAAAAAAAATTTAATAATTCAGAAACCAATTCATTCGGAACTCAAACCAACTCTCACAACTTCAGAACTCAAACTTGATCTCCTCGAGAATTATCGTGATCACTACTGAACAGAATTTTCATTGACCACGGCTGACAACAAATCCATTGATATGCTGAAAACACAACTGATCTCTTTTTTTCTTAGAAACTTTATAGGTTTTTACTCCCAGTCTCTGAAACAGAAATAATTGGAAAATTTCTAATTATTTCTGTTTCAGAGACTGGAAGTGAGAACCTATAAAGCTTTTAAGAAATGCAGAATCCTCCCAGAATATATTTCGATCGATACAACTGATCTTTTGGCTCAAACAAGTAAAACAAAAAAGCAGTAAAATAAAACGTTCTGCGATTTTTTTCTGATTTCGTTTTATTCGGTAATAATACATCTTCTTTATAATTTTCAGATTGAATACGAATAAGGTGTCAGACTGCTTCGTTTTTCTGAATATTCTATTTGGAACGGATCCTAGCAGTTTCAGTAAAAGGCAACTTCACTTTGCGCAGATGCAAAGAAAAAATATTATAAAGAAACCAATGGAAAACGTAAGTTATTTTTTTGGTTTGTTCGCATGTGTGCAGTATAAAATCCATATCCATTCGTAAACAGAGAATTAATTTCTTGAATTGCTGAAGCAATTGGTTTTAGTAAATTCATTTTTATCTCTAACAGAAGCACTGTGCTTCTGAGATAAGAAGGAATATATCAAAATCTTTAGTAATGCTATTCATAATCATTTAAATAGGTAAAGTTTAAAAAAATCACACTAAAAAAAACATTCTTCTCAGAATCTGAAGTTTGGATTTCATCAATCAATGTGAAGTTATAATCAAACTAGTTTTTGAATATCAAATGGATTATTCTTGGCATTTATGCATAAAAGTAACTGTAGTCTTTGGATATGGATCAAGACTGTATCAACCAATATCAAATTTGAGGATGGATTTCCACTGAATGATCAGTTATTTTTAATTTCAATCATTCGGACAGTTTCACAATTTTGTTATAATCAATTCAACTCATTGAGGAAATTTCAGTTGAGACGAAACTCGACAATTCATTATGATGTCGTGGATTTATCATGATAGTGAATTCGATTTTTTTCCAATGCGTTGTTACGAAAATGAGCCGGGTGGGACTACGGTATTTCTGAATAATAAAAAAATAATTGTTCTCCGAACCGAACACCTCAGAGCTCAATCGTCGTGATACTTGCCATACGGGATGAGTGAATGTTCCTTCAGTAGGGAGTGTGATAGCCGATCGCTAGTAGGCTAGTAGGCTCAAGACGATTGTTCTATATTAATAATAATATCAACAGACCATCGACCAAAGTCTTTCGGCCCAGTTAGGAAAATGTTAAGTTATTTCAGATTTAGAATCAATAAGATAATAGCGTTTGTGATTGTCGTGTGGACAGTAATGAAAATTAAAGAAAAGCCCTGAGCGGGTGCTTTTAGCGTTATTTCATGGGTGGAACAATAATGCTTTCACCTCAAAATTTTTTAACTTAAGATTGATCCTGAGTTTATAAATGCGAAGTTTCAGCATGATCGGTATAATATTCTGGAAATTATCCAAAAAATGAAACATGTAAATAACCAATAATTAAGAAACTTGAATTCTATGGTTTTGATGATGTGATATTGAGAAACAAACAACCTGCACGATTTGGCTTTTGAACGAACTCATTTGTGGCATTTGGGAACCAAACTAGCCCTATCGTTAGAGACCATTCTCAGTTGAAATATACAGACATTTGGGCAAACGATATAGCACTCGTTTAATTAAAACGAACCCTGAGAACATTACGTGAAATAATCAAACGCTCATTATGTTTGTGAATAATTTTTTCATAGTTTTATCAGCTGGAATTGATGATTCATTTTTTCACAGGTGTTGAATGAAGGTGTGAAGGAAGAAATCGAGGATTCCGTTTAAAAGAAATGTATCTGTGTATGACATTTTCTCAATTTGTTATATTAATTACAATTTGGATGACATTTTCATAAGTATGTAGGTTTAAGCATGAATTTTACTAAATAAAACATAAATATAAGTAATTATGTATTTTCTTTCCATCTATTAATTGTTATCTGAAATTGAAACTGTAAAACTGATTAACATAGTCAGATAAACTTGAATTGCCATAGTTTAGGTTTAAAATCGGTGAAGAGTTGTGAGTGCGGTTGGATATCGATAAGAACATTTCTGTATATTTATATACTTATGTATTGGTACCAATATAAATGAAATGCTACTTTTCTAGTTTTTAAATTCAAATTCTTGATGGAATGGACAAATAATTCCAAGGAGTGACGGAAGTTGCTTCTCTAAGACTAAAAGGTCTTAACTGTTTTCCCAAGGACGAGCAATCCCGAAACGTTGAACATTCAATTAAAAAGCCTATGGTCAAACCAGTAAAGGTACTAAATGTGTGAGCTAAAATTATTGTTGTATAGTAACATATTTCTGGTTTGACAATACGTTTTTTATTTGACTAGGTATCTTTATGAGAAAAATTGATTCATTGCAATAAAATTTCTTGGACTTGAAGAAATACGAACACTTGAATTTCAACACACTAAGCCAAAGGCAGTAGCGTGGGTGTAAAGAAATATTAAAATTTTTAACTCAATAACATAAATACAAGCAACATATCACCAAAAAAACAACATTGGAAGGGACCAACAAGCACATTTGTGTAGGCATGAAACAACATTTGTATCGCATACAATTCTCACAAATCTATCATAGTTATTATGAAAAAAATACTTTTGAAATTCTTGGTATGATCTGATGAGAAAACTGAGGAGAAGGGTAGCAATAGCAATGAGATGATATCAACAAATATATGAAGTATGATGAATAGAAGTCACCCCAACCCATTCCAATATCCTTTATTCGAAACGCGACTCTATGAGTGCATGGTACACCACCGACTAGTTAACTAGTTGAAAACATCAAGAATGTTCCCGCAATATACATATTTGTTCGATATGGAAATTCCATATATATTTTTATTATTAGTGACTCAAAAGGCACACCTCGAACGTCCGTTCGTCGGCGAACTGTCGGAATGATCGACAGTATGATTGTATGTTAAACTGCATGCGGCAGTTCGACTTGCCCAAGTCGGTATCCGATAATCGGGCTGCTTCAGGACGACTACCATTGGCTGTTGTAATTTTTCCGATCATTTTACTATCGTTGAATTTCGAGTGCAGGATTCTCTCAAGATTTTATCATTTCAGGGGGTTTTCAATATTCAAAAACTTCCCCGGCATTCCTTGGTTACGCATATATTTTTGACTTTTAAAATATTGTATAGAATTTTTATAATTGCCTCGCCAATTCAGTTCAACAAAATAAACAAAAATATATTTATAATAGCCAAAATAGAAATTATTTCACTAAAAAATTTATGCGGAAGAGAACGTGGGACCACGCATTATGTTCATAGAACACTAAGATACTTCTAAGTTTGGAATTTCCCGATGATGAGTTTAATTTGATTGACTTCGTACTGACACTATTGAAAACCATTCAATAATAAATTTTAACGATTCTGTCTAATAATTGAATGAAATAGCTCGAATCAATCAGGTGGGGAAAAATTATTATTTTTATTATTTCAGGCTTTTAACGATTACTTAATTGTCAGTCAATGATATTTATTCATCGATATTATTATATACCTATACAATATTATTTACATATGCCAGTGGTAGTTGTAAATAACAGAATAAAAGTAAATTCATTTACAAAGTAAAAAAAAGTGTATTATATCAATACCGAGGAAAAATGTAAAAAAATTATAAATAGCCCTGAGCAGAAGCTTTCGAGCGCTTTTTCATTGGTGGAGCAATGAGACTTTTACCTCAAAATTTTATGTGAGACTTTAGATTGATACCAAATATATAATAATAATAGTTTATTTGCGAAAATACATCAAGATTCCAAATTTGACAGAAAAAATACAAATAAATTCAATAAGCACCAAGTCCTTGTGGACTGTCTGTGGTGTATGAATGCAGAATATCAACACAATCGGAATTATATTCTGGAAATTGTTCAAAAAATTAAATGTGTTAAATTGATGAAATTGAATTCTATGGTTGTGATAATGCGATCCTCTTGAAACAATCGGGGCGTTCGGCATCGACATCGGACGTGTCGGATCGATCCGAACCGTTCGTTTATTACATCCGGATTGAGGGGAGTACACATCTGGATCGTTCGTCCTAAAAATCTGAGCAATCGGACGTCGATCTTTTCGCTTGGTCTATTTTGACAGACCAAAGCGATTTTATCCATAGAGTTTTATGTTTTTTATATATTTTTTTGTTTTATGTTGAGTTTCCTGAACCAACAACCGATAGATTGAAAAATTCTAACACTTTTATTTATCTGTTTTCATTTATTCATTAAAAACTAAATTAATTCATTGAAATTTTTCGATAAGCTATCGTAGTTATGAATGGGCAGGAGGAGATATTGCTTTCTCGTTTCTTTTTCGTGTAATTAATTAATTGATTCGGTACAACTATCGCCGTATTGAACGACCAGAAGGGGATATTGCATTCCCCGTTTCCTTTGCATTCAGTGTCTTTGCACCTAATTATTTAATTGAGATAGTACGGAAGAGCTACGAAAAGGGTGAAAGTATCATTAAAAGATGAGCATATTTCCCAAAATAGTGATCTTTGAAATCTCATAATCTATTAAAGTAGAACAGAGCAGTATGTTCTGTGGCAGATGCTCTGTACTGTTCGTTTATTTCCAGATATTACAGATGAATCTTTACGATCTGTGGCCACTTGACTAAAAAATCCGTCTGCTCGCGGAGGTCAATGCCGAACGGGCTTATTCAGTATATCGGTCTTCATTCACAGAATAAATTTCCCTCGAATCGTATATCATGTTATAGAAATATGATTTCTTCTTCTTCTTTTCAATATTCCAACTGAATTTTCTATGGTTCTGATATCTATTGGAGTATAATCTGGGAGGATTCTGCATTTCTAAAAAACTTCTTTGGTTTTCTCTCAAAATCTCTGAAACAAAAATAATTAGAAATTTTTGAATTAAGATGAATTTTCCTGCTTAAATCCTTGCACTAATTTGTCAGGAGCAAATTGGTTTTAAAAAAAGTATTGCCTAACTGTAAAACTAAAAAGGGAAATAAATAGAAAGGATAATGTGACGTTTCGGTGTCTATATCAGACTTCATCTTCAGACATACTTGGAAAATCTTTGGAAATGTGTATTGTTTCGTTTGCAGTCTAATTAATTGAAAATTTTTTAATTATTTCAGTTTTAGAGATTTGGAGTAAAAACCTTGAAAGTTTTAAAGAAACTTTTATGGTTCTGTTAATGCTATAGCCACAAAATTTTGCATGAATATTCGGTATGTCAATATTCATTCAAAAAATAAATTTATACTACTGCTTGATCATAAAAACATAAAAATTTAATTATGTCAAATGTACCTATATCTGTGCAAAAAAACAATATATTTTTATCAAAAAATATCCCAAATCATAATGAGGTCTGCGGAAAATCTTGTTATCAACTCGTTTTTTTTTCTAGCGACTAATGGTCTCGAAAAAATAACACGATCGCTCCGCCCACACGTCAGAATATCTTGGCCATAAGTCGCTGTCACTAATCATCTAGTTTTTTAAATAACTATTTTCTCTCGACTTAGAAAAGTCAAGTGGATTTGAAGTAAACGAAACTGATCTATATAGATTGAATGAACCATTTTATTAATCAATTTTTAATATTTCAATTTTTAAGGTGCAATTTCAATGGGCAATCGAACACTGCTTGTAAGTTTTCATTTTCTCCGAGAAAAGTAACGAATCTAAAGAAATTATGCAAAAGACTTTTTTGCTCTAGAATTGAATGGGAAATCATCCAAGAATTTTATTTTTCGAAAATCTGCCTATTTTTATCGAGGAATCATCTCCCTAAGTCCCTCACATTTGTTTACAGACACTCCATATATTGATTGAATGAACCATTTTATTGGTCAATTTTTAATATTTCAATGTCCAATTTCAATGAGCATCGAACACATATATAGTATTCGTTTGAAGAGTTTCAAGCTCCTGATCTGTTCCACTGCTTGTGCACAACCAATGGCAAACCGTATTTCGAGCTTTTGAGATACTCAAGAGCACGAAATATCTCGAAACGAATAGGCTATAAGTATTCAGGAGCATTACTAGTAGGTAATGTGACACCTCTTCGGAGACATAGAAATTCATATTATGACAAATTTATCTTTTATGCAAAATAATAGCATATTTCAATACATAATTTCATTCAAAATTCATAACGTGGTCGAAGAAAAATTGTTTATTCATATAGTGGATTATTTCACTATAATTGATAAATTAGTTGATTAAATACCTAACTATTGTGTGGTAGATAAATGAGAATTCGGTTTTCGTTGATTTTTTGCACAGCAAATTTTCCTCATTAATTTTGTCAGCTCAGTCGAAATCTCGAGGAAAATAAATGAGGATAATGTAAAATAAAAAATAATTTATTTCAGATACATCATATATGAAAACAATTCATCGTCTTTATTATGAATAACAAACGTGGATATGTGCAAAATGGCGAATACGCAAGTACCATATGGGATAGTGAGGATGGAGAATAGATGTATAATACCTGAAGGAAAAAGCCATTTCGAACTAAAGGTCCTGAAATCAAGAGCAATACTCCATGCTGATTTGTTTCAATAGGACAAAATAGATATCCATGGATGCTCTGTTTGATACCATTTTCTTCTATTTACTTAGAACGAGGACGAGATCAGCTTCGAAGTATGAGTTCAATATTTATTGATTTCTCTGCTCACATTATGTATGATTTCATGGGGATATTATGCGTTACACCACTGTTTACATATTGTAATATAATATTTTAGACTTTCTTCGGAATCGAAATGAATTGAAATCACTGTATTTCACCAAGAGAAAAATACAATACAACGTGCTATTAAGCTTGTACTTATAAGAAATAATAGTAGTGTGCAGTTTTTGGTATTTATAAGTTTTTATCAAATTAAAATAATTGTTCCATAAAAACCTCCTAATAGGACTGCACTCATCAAATGTCGCAGTTACAACAATTTGATGGTTATTTCATGAGAATAAAGATAGACTTTTCTGAATTAAGACAAAAGACACCTGATGACATTATGAGAAATGGGAGATTGAAAGAATAAATATAAGCCAAACATTTAACGATTTACTGTAGAAGCATAAAAGTAGATCTATATGAAATTGCTGTTCTTTTATATTTGTATTAGAAATTTCATTATCAAACAAGTTGTTTTCCCAATTATGAAGGATGAGTCTCTGACTATGTGGAATATTTTAACCTGAAATTCTTCAGGAATGGAAAACACTATTTTTCCCTATCAATTTTTCCCGTTTGGTCTAGATAAAAATATAAAGTCATTTTAAACCTTTATAATGAGCTACACCACTCTTGCAAAATTGTACACTGAAGTTCTTCTAAGCGAAAGATATACTAACAAACCATTGAAATCTTCGTAATAAGCATCTGAACCCGTTAAATAAACAAGCGTGAACCCACTCTTCCCAATTCATTCGGTGGTATTCATTAGGCAATGAACAGGTTATTCTGAGTTTTTCAGCAGCAATAGTTGAATATCTTTCTATCGATTTCATTTTCGATTATGAAAAATTCAGCTGGCTACCACTTATTTTTGATAGTCATCGGCAGTTTGTAATTTACTCATCGTTGTTCACTACTTTTTCTGCAAGAGTTATCAGATGCAAACATAGCCTTTCATTTTCATAAGTAAATAAACAGATGTAATTTATCTGTGAACTTCACAAATCGCAGAACAACCGTTTCAAAATTGACAATTGAATTCATTATTTCATCTGACTCATAGATGCTAATAGTGGATAGAGAAGAACTTCTCAACATTCAAATTCGAACAACACACATGTGAACTCTATGATTCTTATCTGAACATAAATATAGAACATAATTCCAAGTTTTGGAAATGAACATATTTGTGGATTATTTTTATACAGATCAATAGTTTTCGAGTAGATCAATAGAAACGGTAAATCAGATGAACGATAGTTTGGTTGAACCGGTATATGAAATCAATAGAAGATCGTTTAAATGTAACATGAAATCAATTACCACGATGATGAGTCGATAGGTTGTTAATTATTCATGGGATATATCTAAAAGAATGATAAGCAGATTCTTTGTCTGCAATTTCCTTTTCAAAATTTGAATATGCATTGAAGCTTGGATCCTTCCTCGAAAATTTGGAGCTAGTGTTTTGTTCATTTTGGGTGGTGATAGAAATATACCATTCATGTTTTCGAATTTCTTGATAAATAGATATCATTTGACTCATTCTCAAATTCAACTTTTCCGTTGAAACCTTGAACCTACTGCGAAAATATCAATATTTCAAGTCATTTTTTCCCAAATTATACACGCCGCCGGCCTCGACTTCTCGGCTCCGAAGTCCGAAGTGGTCGAAAAAATGTTTGAAATAGAGATTAGTAAGGGAATTTTTGACGTTTTCCCGTTTTTTTTGAAAATATTAAAACTTGCCATATCGCAACAAAATTTTCGCCTGCGTAAAGTTTAGAACCCTCTACTTTTCCCTGAAATCCTAGAATTTTCCTGTTCGATATTTAACATAGATAATGCTTATTATTGATGAATAATAGATACAAATATGTGAAAATGAAAAATATTTAAATCCCAACGATATACTCCAATCATGAAAGCATGGAGTACGTTCAAAAAAAATTTACCCCGAAATAATTTTGAGAAATACAAATAAAATTGAATTTTACGTTATTATTGTCAAAAACGTAATTTTTTGTCGATTTCAAGATTTTTCAAATATTGTTCGAAGTCGTATGTGATTTCGAATAAAAATTTCTTAGTTGAAATATATAACATTTCAACTGAGAATACGCATGGTAATCTCTGGTAACGGTTGGCAAATGCTTATCGAAGTGGGAATGTAATTTATGAAAAACAATTTTGTTTTCCTTTCTCAATGCCTTTCTCAATTATGTTTGTTTTTTTGGGTTTTTCCACGACTGAATTGTATTTTTCCATTCAAATGTTGATGTTCGCCCTATTTATATTATGTCAATTTATACTGTTTAATTTTTTTATGTTGGATAGTGAAACTCTGAAGAAAAATTTTCTGAATTTCTTTATATTTGTTGCTTTCTTTATTCAAGCATTCTTTACCCGTTAACAGGAATTTTGAAATTTAAAATATTCATCTTGTTTGAAAACATTCATCACTTTTTGAGCGCTCATTCTACTTGATCGTTCTGCCCGAATGTCTGTAGTTTTCGAATTTTGAGCCTGATGACGAATTCGTGATCAAATTTAATTTTGTCCGTTGGGCCGGCCATCCGGCCGCAGGATTACTTTCGAAAGGATCGTCCTAGGTACTTGAGATTTTTACGGTAGGTTTTGTTTTCCAATGCCTCGGTTAAGTTCGTTAACCAGCCAGATCGTACAGGGTATTCCATAAAATATGTCCATTAAAAATTTTTGTTCCTCAATATCTCAGACAAAACGAAACCAATCGAGATGACATGTTGCGTCCACATGCAAGATGCTCAGAATCAGCCAAAATGTTGTTACTATAGTGTACACAGAATCATAGAAATTTAATTGAAATATTGAAAAGTAGAACTTCATATTTCCGAGAAATATATACTGGATACATTTGTTTGTGGATGAAAATTGTTATACTGGGTGTTCATGCAAAATTTTGTGGACATTGCGTTGACAGAACCACATAAATTTCAGTTGGAATATCGAAAAAAAATCATCATATTTATTGAACAGATATCCGATTCAAGAGTGAAATTCATTCATCTCTAATGTCGAATGGATTCGATTTCGAAATTTATTTTTATGCAGTGAATTATTGTTCTTCAAAGATATTTTTTGCATTTCTAATGATGCTTTTAAAAAACCGTAAAGAAACTTCAATGGGGAAAATTGCCGAATGAGAACGTAAAATTTTTTTGGTGGCTTGTCATGTTGAAAAACTATAGATTTTGGGTATTACAATATCTTGCTTTTTTTGGTGGAAGTAAGGAGATTGGGAGAGAAATTGTTCATGTTGTAAGTTCTGTTATTATTATTATATTCTGTTATTATTTGAAGCATTCTAAATTTTTAGTTCATGTATCCCTTACTTATCATTATTGTGATTCTGGAATTTCTAGTAATGAGACTTTTTTGGCAAAAACTCATGTCAGAGTTAATCCATACTGTTAACAATAAAACCATAAAATTATTAATTTTTTTCATCAACGTCTATGGACATAATTCGAAGAACATACCTGTGAAAACATTTGTATTCAGTCCACTACAATTAAGTTTAAAAATAATAAAACTGGGTAGAAAACAAGATTCGGAATTGTTCCTTTCAAAATTATTCGGGTTCAAAATCAGCTCCGATAAATGTTTAAAAATACTACGCTGCATTGGATTCGAATTAAAGTTCAGAAGAGATAGAAGTTATACACTGATACTTTACAAACGGACGTAGCGTTTTTGAATCGAAGTCAACCGAATGTTTGCGAAAAAACTGAAGTGTTGATTTTCTGTTCATGTGATTTGATCTTCATTTTAGAGTCAACATTTCAACGATATATGTCGAAACGTTCTTGAGGTATACTATTTTTTTTTTAATTTTCAAATATTTTTAGACCCGATAAGTGTCTCAATGAAATTCCGACCAATAAGACTATGAGTTCTGCAAATATACGTGGAAAAAATTCAAATCTTTGTAATTTGAAAACCACCTAACCGATAAATTTCTCCAGCGAATAGAGCAAAGAACAGAGCAAAGAAGTTTTGCCACAGTTTTAAGGAATTCGAGAAAACTTTTCGAAATTCAGCACGACATTGAATATCCCCATCTAGAAAATAAATATGATATAAATCTCAACTAGATCAGTTGACTTATTTCGCAATATTAAAAAAAACTCAACCTCATCCTCAACTTCGGACAACGCAATAGGTTCTTGAAAACTATCAGATCATACCACAAAAACTCTTTGGAAAATTTAAAGGTTTCGTTCTTGGAAATTTCCATATCTGAAATTCTCATACCTCCACAGAAAATATTTTCATTTCAAAATTTTCTTTGGTTATTATAGTATTCTGAGTGATTTGTAATCTAACGAAATTCAAAGGAGAGTTCTTCAAATATGTTTATTACCTGACATGTCTAATGGTCTAGGGTTCGTTCTATTCTTTGCCCACCTAGGTAGTGATATTTTATTGCTTCATTAGTCCTACATATTTCTATTTCTCTTGCTTTGAAATGCTTCCAAGAAAAAAATCATACAAATTTTTTTATGGATACATGATTTTTCTACATGTAAATTAGAATGAAACGTGATTGAATACAGAAATTACATATTTAGAGAGAAAGAAAGAAGTTTTTCATATGATCACAAATCACAATACCTTGTCCTATTTGTTGCCTTTACTTCAATTGTACGAAAATGAAATTCAATGATTTTTCCAAAATGAAATTAATTTGAAATTATTACCCGAAATTTTGAACCTACAGACATTCAGAAAATATTTTCCCAAATTGTGCTCGAACTACTGGATTGATCACTAGATCTACTTGGGATTTCATTCAGAGACATTCTTAATTATTTGTTCATGAGAATGAATAGTTGATGGTCAAAATTTATCAAGTCAGGTCGTTCAGGTAAACTTAACTATCGAACGGATGAAGTTAGGAGCTCAAATACAGATATAAAAGAGCAAACAGATGGAATCGATCAACTTGTTGTTCATTAATTAAATGTGCTATATTTTTCATAACCGAGGAATCAATCATTTGAACATAATCCAAAGAAAATTCTCTTAAAATATTCAAAATTTCTTGGTTATTTTGTTATTCTGAGTGATTTATAATTTGACGAAATTCAGAGGAGAGGTCTTCAAAATATGTTTATTACCTGACCTGTCTAAAGGTCTTAGGGTTCGTTCTAGTATTTACCTACCTAACTGATATTTAACGGCCTCATTAGTCCTACATATTTCGAATTCTGTTGCTGTGAAATGCTTCCGAGAAAGATTCATTCGAATATGTTCACGGATAATTGATTTTTTCAAATGTAAAGACCTTCAAATTGGATTGAATACAGAAATTGCATAGTCAGAAAGAGAAGGAAGAAATTTTACATATGGCTCTTAAATGAATCAGAGATACCTTCCTTATCTTTCACCTTTCCTTTGATTGTACGGAGAGATTACTTCATGATGCTCAAAATTTTTTTCCGAATGTTTGAATCTAGAGACATTCAGATGATATTTTTCGAAATTGTATTCGAACAACTGGATTAATGAATCGATGAACTAGAGATTCAGAAACATTTTTGATCATACGTTCATTATTATGAATAATTAGTGGTCAGAATTAATTAATATCGATCGTTCAGGTGAACTAAACTTTCGAACTCATGTGTCATGTGCTCAAATGTCTGAAGAAAAAGTATAGAAATGAAATCGATTGACTTGTTGTTCATCAATGAAAATGTCATCAGGTTATCAGGAGAGAAAGTGTGAAAATACTTTATGTCGATACAGAAATAGTTTCCACATAACAAACTAAATTTTCGATAACTGAAATTCAAAGACAAATAATATTTATTCGATCCATGAAAATACCGCCAGAAAAAGGAGTGTCCGCTTTTTGCAGGAGCGTCAGCTTCTCATTTCCTTCAATGTTCTAGAGAACATGTACGCAAACTAGATAATAAATTCAATTCACCTTATTCGTTTGCTCCTTGAAAATCATCAAGAGTTTCGTATTTTTAAGCGCTCGTTCTACTAAACGAGTGCTATATCGTTTTAGCCAAATGTCTGTAATTTTCGAATTTTGAGTCGATAATGGTAAACCGATAAGGTTCGACTCCTAATGACGAATTCGTGATCAAATTCCATTTTATCTGTAGGACTGTCCGGCCGTTAGCACAATAA
Source organism: Propylea japonica (assembly GCA_013421045.1). Taxonomy (NCBI): domain Eukaryota; kingdom Metazoa; phylum Arthropoda; class Insecta; order Coleoptera; family Coccinellidae; genus Propylea; species Propylea japonica. The sequence goes on along the minus strand of CM024243.1, from coordinate 15,707,677 downwards.
CTTTTGAAAGAATTGTCCTAGAGAAATTTTCAGGATGGGTTCGAATTCCAAATGCCTCGTTTAGGTTCGTTAACCAGCCAAATCGTACAGGTGTTCCATAAAATATGGCCATTCAAATTCTAGTTCCTCAATATCTAAAAAAAAAACGAAATCAATCGAAATGAAATGTTATGGCCAAATACAAGATGCCCATAACAAGCCTCATGCAAAATTTTGTGGTCATAGTACGAACAGAACCATAAAAAATTCAATTGGAATTTTGAAAAAAAGGTCATATTTCCAAAAAAAAAAAATTTTGAAAAGAGATCGATAAAATGAATGTTTATCCTGAATTTCGTGGCCATTGTTTCAACATAACCATAGAAAAGTTCCACAACAGAATATCCGATTCGAGTGAAATTTATTTCAAGAATGAAAACTAATATACTGAATGTTCATGCAGAATTTCAAGAGGATCGCATCATCAGAACCCTAGAATTTGATCTATATTTTTCACATATTTTATTTTCTGAATAATTTTCAGAAATCGTTCCCAATGTGCAGAAATTCTGTATTTATATATTTGGTGTCAACCGCAAGTCTCAAATTAAATTTTGAGGTAATAGTTTTATTACTCCACCAATGAAGGAGTGCTCAAAAGCTCCTGCTCAGGGTTTTTCTTGCATAAGGTAATTCCGGGTTAGATGCCCCACCGGTACAGATGCCCCACCGGTACAGATGCCCCGATCAGCATAACTTCGGACCTAATCGTTAGTTGACGCCACGTGCATGGTCGTTGTTTACTTGTTCTTCGTTTTGCGAAAGTCATAGGAAATAATACCACAAAATCTTTTCAATCCCGAAATATTCAAGAAAAACAGGAAACTGTTGGTGACTTGCTCCTATGATCTAATTTAGGTGTGAACATATCACAGTGGAAAATATATATCTTTCAACGTTTAATGCAATACTATTGCATTTTCGTATGAAAGGGTCCATTGGTTCATTGTAGGTTAGAAAATAGTAGAGGAATTCTTCATGGGTCAATTTTGATATGCTGGGGCATCTCTCCCGTAAAAAAAGGATAGATGGCCTGAAATAATACGGGATAGACGCCCTAGATTCATTTGTATATTTTGCAAATTTTGATGATATATCTGATGAGTCTCGCCCTTGCTGTTTAATTGAGGGAATATTTCTTAATGAATGAATAATAAAATTTCGGATAATATGTCCCAACTTAAAAACTCATATGAAGTCAGCGCCGAACTGGTTCCTTGTACGAAAAGGTACAATGGCACTTCACCCAAAAAAAACTCCTTCAAAATAGCTGAAAGTTATAAGCCTGGTACAAGTTCTCCTAAAATCGATCAGGAAATGAAATTTTGACAAAGCGAAACCCAAAATAAAAAAAATATAGAAGAACAATTTTCGTTCTCGGAAGATGGAATCCCATTCATATAAAAAGGTACCTAAAAATTCACCATCTACAAGTTGTGCTAAAGGATCAGAATCAGCTGGGAAAATTGATATCACAACAAACAAGGCAGATTGGTCAAAATGTTTGGGTTGTGACTAGTGGTTCCACAAGACGTTTACAATGGTTATAACTGCGTCACTTGTGGACGTGAAAAATTAAAGGCTGTTAATTCTCATGATCTGAGGTTTGGCTAATCCTTCTTCTTAAGATTAAGATAAAAAAACTAATGAAAGTTTCTGCTCTTCTTTTATAAAGCGCTTTCCTTGAGTGGGGCGGCTCACCCAAACTACAGGGGCAACTCTCCCTTACTCTCGGGAGAGATGGCCAAAAAAGTTGTTTTTATTTTTACCTTTTTTTTAGAAGGAACATAAGAATTTTAAGTTTTTGAACAAACAATATTGTGTCTAAATAAATATCTCATGTTTACAGCATCTGTTTTATCATTTTAAATTATAATTGCATTTTTAATCACAGTTTTTCGTTAGGTTGGGCATCTAACCCGGATTTACCTTATTCATTTTTTCAATTTAATACTTCATAGAAATAGATTGTAAACCCTGATAAAAAAGTAGAAAAAATTCAAGCAAGCATATTACCAAATATCGACATACATCAACAGATTTTGAAAAATATTCAGGTCACTTGCTCTCGTTTTCGCACCTAATTTGAGGTGAGTTTGAATGAAAATTATAAAACGAATTTTTCTAAACAAAAATAGCATTGTTTCTGATTTACAGTGTCTTTCTGTATGTTCTTAATTTTTCATATTCCATACACTGCTTTCACTTCTTTTCAGCGATAAGGCATCTAATGGGCATACTTACTCATTCGATAGATAACATTCATACAGCAGGTACCTTTCAGTTGAGGGGTTGGGTACTCTCCCCCTCCACGACACAGGTATTTAAATGACAGACATTCGGACATGCCCTCAGTCAAGAAGTTTACTGAGCATTGCAATTTGTTTCTGTTACTTTGGGCAGTACCTAATTCTTCAAATTATTCAGACAAGTGTGGTCATCTCTAGAAGCCAAACATTCCTCAGACGATCATATCAATATTATGTAAGTATTCCAACATTCCTCAATGAACTGTATTTTTCAATTTATATCTAACATGTTTTTTGATAATTTTCGGATTTTTGAGGAACAATTACAACAATAATTTTAGTTCAGTTAAGATGTTTTATTTCACTACATATAAATTTCAACAACCAACTCGAAAATTTCATCATGTGGCATTCAGTTTCGTCGTAGTTAACATTACTCGGTCTCTGTTGTGAGTTTTTTTCAATATTAGTGAAAGTTCAATATAATTGAAATTGGGTAGATTTCAAATATTCTTCAATTTATATCATTAAGAAAATGTCACATCCTGATGATGGGGGCACACCACACCATCAGGAAATTTCAAAATACACTCGCGTAGAAAGAAAATGTTTTGGAGTGTGGTTGAAAATTCATTCAAAATTAGGAGCGAGCGGGTGGTGGATTTGTTGGTCCCGATGGGGGAAGGCACGCCCCCCCCCCTAAATCCGCCACTGACCAGTGGATTTCAAAACCCAGCAAAGCCGTTAGTGGAATATTTAATTATTGCTTGTAGGATTTTTGGTATCAAGAATGAAATTTTTCTATGATTACCCACACAAATATTTGATATATTTTATTTATATATTTTTATTTCTTGGGGGGAGAATTCAAGCTTTTTTCCAGGATAAATTTCAATAGTAATTTTGCACTCTTTATTACCATTTTTTTAGCTTTTTTCCACTTCTGGTTTGAAAATTATTCGTTTAGAATATATCATACTTGAATTGATCCTTAATGTGACTTATAATACACTGCGCGAAAAAATTAACGCACAATTCTGAAAATCTCAATTTCAATGAAAGTTAACTCTACATTGACTTTATAACTAATTTTTTATGTTCTCTCGGAAAGGTTTTGAATGAAACAATACACATTAAATGGAAGAAAAATTCAGGATTTCACCGAATCCTATGTGAAAAAAGAGAAATAAACAATTTTCACAATACTGGAATGCTGATAAGTGATTTAATACTTGGTATTTCCACTCCTTGCGTTAATTACAGCTCGGCAACGACGGTTCATACTCAAAATGAGTGATCTTAAAATGTTCTGATTTAATCCTTCCTAGATCTCTATGGGTTGGATTCCAAAAATTTTCTGAACTTCTCAGCCTTCTATTGAGGTTGTCCCAAACCTGCTCAATCTGATTGAGATCTCGACTTCTTGCTGGCCATTCTAGAGACTTCAACCTCTTCAAGGTACACTCCTGAACTCCTGATGGGATCTGGCATTATCGTCCATAAAAATGAAAGTTTCACCAATGTATGGGACAGTTGACACTACATGCTCTTCAAGAATGTTTCTTCTATACCTATCAGCATTCATAGCTTCATTATGAACGACCACTAGGTATGTGCGAGCAGTCAAAAATATTCCGCCCCATACCATAATCGATCCTCCCCCGAAATCAGTAGTATTCAGGAAATTGCACAGAGCATATCATTCATGTGGACGTCTGTATACAAGAAAACGTCGATCACAATGGTAGAGGCAGAATCTAGACTCATCTGTGAAGAGAACTCTTTCCCAATCAGCCTTTTTCCAATGGATATGCTATCTCCTCCAAACGCGCCCTTCGATGGCTGGGGTAAGAGATGGTCCTCTTGCCCCTCTTGCCGCTACACGAGGCCTTAAATCTCTGAGGCGATTTCTCATTGTCTGAGTGCCAATTTGCACCCTACGGGTTTGCTCAAGCTGATTTTGAAGGAGGCGAGCTGTTGCAAACCGTTGTGTCAAAGAAGAAACTCTGAAGTAACGTTCCTGAATGGCAGTTGTTACCCGTGGTCTACCCTGTCCTGGTCTTCTGGCATTCATACCCGTCTCCTTGAATCGCTGCAACATTCTGGACACATTTATATAGGAAATTCCAAACCTTTCTGCAATTCTTGTGTATGTCCACCGCTTGGGCACATTCTTCTCGGGTCAAATTGCATGTTTCGCGTTGCATAGCGATCGAGTGTAGAAAATCAAACGAAAGAAAAACTATTGATCACTAGAATTGATCGAGAACAACTGATTTCAGAATGGAGCCAATACATGCAAATCTGATAATCTCATCTTTTTTTATTCCTGCTGGGAAAAACATCTGTATTGAAGAAAAACGTTGGAAGTGGATAACATATTAATATGCATAATCTGATGAAAATAATTATCATTCAGAACACCTCACTTCTAGAATGAATTTGAGATTTCCATAATGTGCGTTAATTTTTTTGCGCAGTGTATTTTATCTAGATAAGGATTTTTGATGAATTTGAAAAAAATGGTTCACATTCATAAAAACACTTTAGGTACATATATATTCAAGTTCTTTTTCTTGACGCAAAATATAACATTTTATCAACACCCTGTGTACTACCACTATGTTTCGATGAAATTTTGAAGGGAAACGGATCCTGTTTTTTCAATACCTCGCTACTATTTGCAAAAAATTTGGTGGCGTTTGGGGTATTGATTATTTTCAAGAAACTTCTTAATATAGTCAATTTTAAAACGCGTTTGTCAAATTAGTGCATTTGGTTTATTCATTTTTTTTTAATTATTGTGTTTTGGGTGAAAAACCTATACAAGTTTTCATAAAATGCCGAAACCTAACAGAATATGTTTCAACTCATATCTATATTTCTTTACAAATTCTAAATCGCTCTGTATCGAGTGAGCAGATATGAAAACTCTTGTGAAAATGAGTTTCAGGGTGTTTATCATACCCAAATACGAATAATTTATATCGATTGAAATATATTCTGGGAGGATTCTGCATTTCTTAAAAACTTTAAAGGTTTTCATTATCTGTCTCTGAAACAGAAATAATTAAAAAAAATCAATTGAGATGAAGTGCTCCAGCGATAATCTTTGCAATAAATGAAAAGGATAATGTAACGTTTCGGTGTCTATATCAGACACCTCCTTCAGACAAACTTGTAAAATCTTCAGAATTGTGTGTTTTTTCATTTGCAATCTGATTGACATTGAAAGTTGTCAATATATAGAGATGTTGAATGATTTAATTTTGAAATTTCCTGATGTCATTTCTTTCTTCAATAAATCAATCCAAATACGATCGATTCCAACAGAACAGTTAGCCAAATTATCTACCTACTTCATCTAACAAAATACATGTGGATTCCTCAATTTTCCTTTTATAATTATCAGGTTTCGTCATTAGGATCTTTGTGTTGTTCCAGTTCATCATATGATCTCCGTTCAAAAAATCTGGTTTTTCCAGACGGTTTTCTGTTTGTACCTGACCATCATTAGAATTTTGATTCGATAAATAATTTATGTTTGTGCAACACTTTCGTGATATTGATGCCCGTATTCTGCTTTTCAACTGTAAGCTACGAGATCGTAGAGTACGACTAATCTTTCAGATTCCTTAGGATATTTACGAGAAAAACTCCAGAATTGCATAATTCTGCAATTATTTCCGTAACTATCCTAGAGAATCGTACAGATCAATCGTACGCTACGATCTCGTAGCCTACAGATAAAAAGAATAAAACAAGATTAGCAGTGAAAAACCTAACTCCACCATTTTTCGTATTCTAATTGATATTCATTAACGAATAATGTGAATATAGATTCCCTTCATTTCGTCGGTATGTAAATAAAAATCAGCCAGACATCTCTAGATAAACATCAGACTTCCCCAGATATCCCAAAGACATCCTTGGACATCCCCCGATTTCCTGAGACATCCCCTGATTTCCTGAGATATCCCCAAGACATCCCGGGACGTCCTTCGATTTCCTAAGACATCCCCAGATATCCTGGGACATCCCAGGGACATCTCCAATCTTGTACACTGTACATCCCCAGCGGTTTACCCCTCGGGTTACCCCTACTATTACCTCTGTAGCTGAAGGTGCCTCTTGAACGTCCTCGTCGGCCTCTAAATTTTCCGGATCCTCTTTCTCTCCAGTTTTTTGTGGCCGTGAGTCGGTTTAAACCTTTTTACTGGAGGTTCATAGTTTTGGTAATTGCTTTTATTAGTGTATGGCCCTCTTTAGATTTCTTCCACATTTTTCACTTGTGTGATCTGTGATTTTGTTGCAGGTGAAGCAAGCCACTGGTTTTGTCCATTAACGAACATTGGTCGTGCCAGTGTCCCCTTTTATTGCACCTGAAGCATACATATATCATTGTTAAAATTGCCCTCATAACAAAATGCTCTGGACACAGCAACTTCATTCTCAGTGGAGCTTCCTCCATTTGCGTCATTATCCTGCTCTATGCGATACATGGTTTTTCTCAACTCTTCCATGTTCATTTCTTTGCCAGTTGTCGAGATGAATCGGTTTCTTTTCACTTCTGGCATGGCACCTATTAGAGTTGTAACGAATAGTCGCATTCGCATATATTCGCATATTTTAAATATTCGTATTTGCATTCGCATCCGCAAAGTTTGCGAATGTTTGCGAATATGAATATCAGAAAAAACTTACAACACAAAAATTGAGTGCAATTGGAACTAACAAAAACAAATCTATGAAACTTTTATCAGTATTTCTTATACAGGGACTCTATAAATGATTGTAACAGCGCAGTTGGCTTTGGATTATTCTCATTTTGCCGCTTCCTATGCAAATCACAGAATTCGGTGATCATGCTATGCTCTGATTGGTTAATGATTGGTATTCTGTAGTGTCAAGGTAATCCAAAGCCAACTGCGCTGTTACAATCATTTATAAAGACCCTGTATAACTTTTAAATGTTCAAATAATCATCATCTTGAATAAAACTAAAAAATATGATACTTAAATAATCAAAAACTATATTCTTCTACATTAAATTATAAATTCAGTGTGTTTGGTCATGAGTTAGCGATAATTTAAGGGCATCAAATATATCTTATATTACCCAGTTAACACAGGATATCTTATGGTTGTCCATTTCAAGTCCTATTCAAGGCGGGATATCCGTGGACATAAACCGTATATCCATAGGATATCCTATTGCAGATATATTTAGGATATCCGAAACGAACTTCTTGGATACATCCATAGGACATCCAATAAGTTTCATTCTAGATATCCATATCAGGTAACATCTCGGCATCCATAAGATATCCATAAGAAATCAACAATGGATATATCATCTATGGAGATCAATACATATTACATATTAAGTTATAAGTGAGAAAAAATTAATGTAACTTTCGGTCTGTTAATGAATAATTTTTTAACGGTTGAACGCATGAATCCTAGGCCAAATTAATTCAACACTACTTTTATTTTATTCTTTTGTCAACGTTTAGGTTCTATATTTATAAAACCCTACAATTACTATCCGACATTAACTAACTCAATCATAATCATTTAAAACACCGTGAGATATCGTAACATTTTTATAGTCAAATGCCAATCAGCTCCCAAAATTTATCAATTTCGTAGTGCTTTCTTGTCTATGTTTCATATTATGAATTCATTCAACACCGCTGAATGACCCCGGTGGTGCAGTGGGTATGACTCCTGGCCGTGGTGCCGGTGGCCCGGGTTCGAATCCTGGTGAGGGCATGGACGTTTGTGTGCGAGTTTGTGCACTTCAAATAAAATTGTCTAGTCCTAAAAAACAACTGGAATCTGGGTACATGTCATTTAATAGAAAAAAAAAATCAAACCGCAGAGAATTTAAAATCACAAATCTAGGGGGTGATTCTTGAAAAATGTCGTGTTCGCGATTCGACAATTGTCGACCAACTTCCCTACTAAGTTGGTCGACATTTGTTGATTCGCGAACACGACATAATCAAGAATCGACCCCCTACAGTGTTCAATTAAGTCGCATCCGTTCGGATGTACGAAGGTGACCAGACATATGTCAAAAACTGTCGTCTCAAGATTTGTATCTTGTATAGAGAACTACTTGTTCTATGATTTGTATGTTTCCTTTTACTTTTTTGGAAAAGAAACAGAAATTCCAATAAAAAATTGGATATCCTGAAGACATACATAGTATATGCTAACTCTTGCGAATGTCCGTAGTTGATATCTCATGAATATCCATAATGGATATCTATAAGACATCCAAAAAGGTCACACTGGTCCCATTCTATGGACGTCCATAGGATATACCAGACTTTCGGTTATCTTATGGACATCCCCAATATCCATGATGGATATCCATAGCATATCCATAAGATAAACTTGTGCTATCTGGGTATCGACAAAAACACCGAAACTTGGAAGTTTACTCCCTTAGATAATAGATTTGGAGTAGCCCCCATTTAAAATTTACTTTTTTATTTTCGTTGACCCTTCCAAATAATATCGATTTCTTTGGACATAAAGGTCCTATAGATGTCAACATTTTTTTTTTGAAAGATGATACTACCACTTTTCATTGAAGTATAACAATATGAAAACATTCAACTTGAAATCGCCATTAAAAAAAATTCTTTAAAAAAGTTGATAGTGAAACTGATTTCCCAGTAAATCCGCCATAGTACAAAAACTAGCACATTGAAGTATAGTTTTTTTCAATGATTTAACACGCAAGGTTATTAGCTACAAAACAACACCCACATCATAGCTGTAAGTTACCTAATTTGAGAGCAAAAGACACAAGAGAGGTCGTCATGAAGGCCACTGCCTGTCTACAGAGCAGAGACGGCCATTTTGAGCAATTTTTATGATTAATTTGTTTGTTTTATCATTGAAAATTAACGAAAGTACAGTACTGAGGTTTTTTTATTTTATCAATTTTGATGAGGATCATGTTCGAACAGCAATATTTCTCAAATTATGTAACTTACAGAAATGATGTGAGTGTTGTTTTGTAGCTAATATCCTTGCGTGTTAAATCTTTGAAAAAAAATTATACTTCAATATGCTAGTTCTTGTACTATTGCGGATTTACTGAGAAAATCAGTACAATATTTTCACTACGAACTTTTTTAAAGAATTTTTCATGGCGTTTTCAAGTTTTATGTTTTTATATTGTTATACTTCAATGAAAGGTGGTAGTATCATCTTTCAAAAACCATTTTTTCACATCTGTAGGACTTTTATGTCCAAAGAAATCGGTATTATTTGGAAGGGTCAACGAAAATAAAAAAGTAAATGTAAAGTGGGGGCTACTCCAAAACTAAGGGGGTAAACTTTCAAGTTTGGATGTTTTTGTCTATAATATTAGGTATATTTGATGATCTTGAATTATCGCTAACTCTTGACCAAACATACTGTATAATCTAAACAAACAAGAAATGTATAAACTCTCAAACATAATACATACTTCTTTCTCAAAAAATAACAATTATTCATTTTATTGAACACTTCTACATTCGCATTCGCGAATGTATAAAATATGACATTCGTTACATCACTAGCACCTATAATCGCTTGGTAGAATGTTGAGCGCATCTCTTAATCAGTAATTTTGTGAGGATCGTCACTCATCTTATGCTCTCTTATTATCTGATCAAATCTTTCACAGAACCTATGGACTCTCTCGTCCCTATTCATGCGCAGGTTATACAGCCTTGTTCTAATTGAAGTAGGCGTTGCGCTAACCTCTCCTTTTCTACATTCTTTGAGTTTCTTCAATATCTCTCTAGGCTCAGTTAAACCTAGGATTTTTTTGTGATATTGTTTATCAAAGTGATTGATTATAATATCTTTAACAGAGCTTTTCCTCAGCTTAATCTCCGACTCTGACACTCCAATTGTGCTTGGTTGACTTGGATCAATTTTCAAGTAACCCCCAACTTATAAGTTCTGTATTTAGGCAGTCAATCCAAACTTCAAAGCTTGTAACCGACTGAATGAATATTAGATTGCAATAATGTAGTGCTGTATGTCTTTCATCGTTGGAAGTGACTCTATTCAAATAGTATGGGCAAACCAAAGTACTTGAATCGATCCTGACACATAAATAATTCGATGCGAGTACTAAAGGTTTCCAACCATATTGCTTGAATTCCAAAGATAGGAGAGAGACAACTCTACATTATTGGAATCGAATATTTATTCAGTCGGTTTCGCTGTACGTAAATCTCTCAGATGTATAACAGTTCAACTGTACGAAAAATTATCTGTCTGATGCATTTTATAACGCATGTTATTGTTCTGGGAACATAGCAATTTAATCTTGATATTTTCAGGGTCAGCATCTGAACGATCGAGTCTTCGAAAATGGAGGAGGAGGTGAAGCATGAAAACATTGATATTTTTGAACAATTCATAGATGGTTATGGTATTCATGACAGAAAGAAGTTAAAATTTTTAACTGAAATTGGCACAGGTAGCCCATCGCAAGAATTTCACGAAGCTGAATACTGCTATAAGTTCAAAAGTGAAAACCCTTATTCTCAAGATGAAACATGTTTCCGTATATGTGAATCCATTCCGGAAGAAGAGAGTGTAACAAATGCAATTCAGGAACATGATAAATCGAAGCAGAAACCTTCTACTTCTGTTGCAAATCAAGGAGCTGACTTAAAACGACATATTGATGCAGCTGTTTCGGAGCAACTTGAATGTGATTATCGTAAATATGTTCCAAAACGACAATGTTTCCTCAAACGACATATAGATTCAATTCATTTGAATTCTAAGCGACATAAATGTGAACAGTGCGATTATACTACAAATAAAAAAAGCCATCTCAATCGACATATAGATTCAGTTCATTTGCATTTGAAACAACATAAATGCGCATTGTGTGACTTTACTACAACACAAAAAGGCAGTCTCAAAGGACATATAGATTCAGTTCATTCGAATTCAAAACAACATAAATGTGAACAGTGTGAATATGCTTCAAGTCTAAAAAGCGGTCTCAAATTACATATAGACTCAGTTCATTTGAATTTGAAGCAACATAAATGTGAACAGTGCGATTATGCAACAAATCAAAAAGGTAATCTCAAACGACATATAGATTCAGTTCATTCGAATTTAAAACAACATAAATGTGAACAGTGTGAATATGCTTCAAGTCTAAAAAGCGGTCTCAAATCACACATAGATTCAGTTCATTCGAATTCGAAACGACATAAATGTAAACAGTGTGAATATGCTTCAAGTCTAAAAAGCGGTCTCAAATTACATATAGACTCAGTTCATTTGAATTTGAAGCAGCAACATAAATGTGAACAGTGCGATTATGCAACAAATCAAAAAGGTCATCTCAAACGACATATAGATTCAGTTCATTCGAATTTGAAACAACATGAATGCGCATTGTGTGATTATACTACAACAAATAAAGGCAGTCTCAAAGTACATATAGATTCGGTTCATTTAAATTTGAAGGAACACAAATGTGAACAGTGTGAATATGCTGCAAGTCAAAAAGCTGTCTCAAGCGACATATAGATTCAGTTCATTTGAATTTGAAACAACATAAATGTGAACATTGCGAATATGCTTCAAGTCGAAAAAGCTATCTCAACTTGCATATAGATTCGGTTCATTCGAATTTGTAGCTACATTAATGTGAACAGTGTGAATATGCTTCAACTCAAATACTGCTCCCAAGCGACATAGATATTCCGTTCAATCGAATTCAAAGCAACATAAATGTGAACATTGTAATTATTCTTCAACTCAGAAAAACCTCAAGCGACAATTTGACGCATTTATTGATAGATATGATAGATACACTCACACCGGTATGCCAGATTCGGGGTCTAAACTCGTCCGCGCACTCATTTACGTCATTGAGGAGCAGAGTAGAAACACATTCGAAATCTGACACGTAGTTTGAATATTGCTATAGCGTTCGCCGTATATTGGATTGCGCTCATTGTATATGTGTGAATACGTGAAATACGAATTATTTGGCGAAATAAAAGTGGAGTTATATTATATTATTGTTTTAATACCGGCAATCATGCCTAATTGCGCAGTTTTTGGCTGAAAGAATTACATTAGAGTTTCCAAAGGGACCGAAATAAGGTACTTCTGCTTTCCGAAGTCGGAAGTATTTGTAATTGTTGGTTAATTGCATTTTCAATGAAATTTGCGATTAATTGCATTATTCCAATAATTCCCTCGAGTTCTAACACTTCCATCCCGCAAATGCAATGGAAATGCTCCGCAGTGACGTCACATCTCGATGCGCGTCGGCATACCGGTGTGAGCGTATCGTGGATACACTTTATTGATCCTCTCTTACATATACCAACAAAAGGTGTTGATCGTGTGACAAAAACAGGTACTAAAACTATCAATAAAATTAAATCAATTCAAAAAATTTTTGCTCTACAACCCTTCAAAATCTTCTTCAAGAAAGTACTCTCCTACAAATAATAACATTTTTCACATAGAAATTTTTTAATATCTTCTTATACTCATTGTTACCTTTACAATTAATTATGGTCTTGAAACTATTTTGTAATTCATTTCATATTGCAAATATACTATAGGTCACAATGGTCACATTTTTTGTATGCATGTTAAGTTTGTTTTGTCATGAATAAATTTTTTTTTCTTTCTTGTTTGATAATTATGTTTCAGCTCATAATGTTGAAATTCAGTACGAAAGGGTTCCACTCCCTGATGACGAACCTGTTGTCAAATTCAATTCTGTCCGTGGGTCCGACTGTCCGTCGGTTAGCACGATAACTTTCGAAGGGATTGTCCTAGAGACTTGGCCATTCAAATTTTGTGTTCCTCAATATCTCGAACAAATCGAAAAAAAATGTTGCGGCCACATGCAAAATTTTGTGGCCATAGTGTACATAGAACTATAAAAAAATCAATTGGGGAAGTGAAAAGAAGAAATTTCATATTTCTATAAACAGATATCCCATTCGGGGGGAATTCATCTTGTTAATGAAGATTGATATACTAAATGTTCATGCGAAATTTTGTGGCCATAGTATCAACAGAACTATAGAAAATTCAGTTGCAATATTGGAAAGAAAAATTTTAATATTTCCATAACAGTATCGGATTCAAGTGAATTTTTTTGTGAATGTAAACTGATATACTGAATGTCCATGCAAAATTTCAAGAGGATCGCATTATCAGAAACATAGAATTCATTTCTTTTAATTTATTCATTCTTAACATATTTCATTCTCTGAATAATTCCCGGAATAAAATTCCGATTGTGCTGAGATTCTGCATATATTTTTATTAGTTATCAATCTCTGTTCCCATAATAATTTTGATCTAATAGTTTTATTGCCCCACCAATGATCGAGCGCTCAAAACCTTCTGCTCAGGGCTTTCTTAAATTTTTGTTTGTTTTATCGCTGTCCACGTTTGAATTGTTCGAGCTTTCAACCTACGAAAAGCATCCTTATGAACATTTTTATGTGACCTATTAAGTTGATTGTATTGCCACAAGATTTTATTATTTTTTACGAAGTCTACATTTTGCACAACTTACCCTTCTTGAAAGGTGCAATCTTATTATTGAGTCAATATGCAAATATAAACACCAAAAGTTGAAAAAAAAACTATGACCCTTGTTTACATGAAAATAAGTTAACAGTACCTACTCTATATTAGAGTTAACTCTCTTTAAGTTCCAACCCTGTCCAATCAAACATGGAACTGAGACTTTACTCTAATTTCCGTTCTGTAAGTATAATTAAAAATTTAACGTATTTCGGTTTTGTTTCAAATTAAACATATTAACATAACCTAGCAAGCTCACCCTCACGGAATCACAGAACCATTGCGATCTCGAGCAATTGGCATATTCCATGACGATATCAGCGCCTAGGTGGCGAGAAACGAAGCTGAGCTAAGATAGTTCTTGTTTTGGACAGATAATTCATCGGAGTTTCATCGACTTTTTTACGAATACTCAGAAAATTAATATGGAGTTGTGTTCAAAAATCAGGGTGTTGAGATTTTGGCAATTACTTAATTGTGAACTGTTACCAAATAATAATAATAATAATAATGTTTATTAGTTGATCAACTATTTACAACCTCTAAAGTAAATAAAATAAAACTCAAAATGCTCCCCAACGTGAGAAATCAACAATCTCTTGAACACTCTATAATTGGTGCATCTCTTCATCTCTCTTGGTAAGCCATTATAAATTCTTAATCCTCCAATCAAAGTAGATCCTGATGTAAAGCTCGTACGGAATGTTTCCACATAAAAGTTGTTCCTATTTCTTGTCTGATGTTCATGAATATCGGAGGTGTATCTGATGTGCTCACAAAGATAGTCTGGCAACATTCTATGTTCGACCTTATAAATAAAATCCAGTGTTTTAAACATAATCCTCTGTCTCACAGTCATCAAGTTCAGTGCATCTAACATTATTCTAATTGGCGTTCTTTTATTACAGCTCAAAACTATTCTCATTCCCCTGTTAATTACTTTCTGAATCTTTTCAATACTGTTCGACTTTAGATTGAACAATAAGGATGTACAAAAATCCAAGTGAGGCAATACCATCGACTTAAAAAGTAGCACTCTCGTTTTCAAATCTATCTTGTTACTGATTCTACTGATAAAATGTATCTTCTGTGCCATTTTCGCTGATATAAACTCTGAGTGCTCTTTCAACGTCAAGTTTCGATCCAATCTTACACCCAAGTATTTAATTGACTCTACTCCACTTAAACTCTTCCCTCCTACTGAAACCATAATGTTGCTCTTATTAATTTGTTTTATTTTGCTTTCATTCCCGAACAACATATAATGTGACTTCTCAAAGTTTACCACCATCTTATTATCCCCCATCCATTCATTCAATGTTTCTAGATCTTCATTCATCATTGCGACCAACATATCAATATCATCTCCAATTATATATATCATTTTATCATCGGCGAACAATCTCAGTGTACAATGTTTCCTGTATTTCACGATATCATTTATATACACAAGAAACAGTAAGTTACCCAACGTTGTTCCCTGTGGAACACCATCACTATTCTCAATACTCGAGGATACCTCTCCACCAAAATTTACCCTCTGTTTTCTCCCTGTCAAATATGATCTAAACCAATCAAGAACAGCTCCATCAATTCCCATTTTTTTAAATTCTTAATCAGCAAATCCCTATTTATTGTTTCGAACGCTCTCCTCAAGTCGACGAAGACCGCCAGAACTATCTTATTCTTGTCTATGTTCTTGCCCATTCGTTATATATGTATACTACAGAGGTTTCACAAGAATGATTCGCACGAAAACCCGATTGGCCATCGAAAATCACATTATTTTCAACCAGGAACTTCAATAATAATTGATCCCTCACAACCATTTCGAGTACTTTTCATATATAGGTACTGTATGAACACCCCTGAACTGCTCGCATAATGAAGTATTATTTACTTTTTGAATCGGTATTATCACCGATATTTTCCAACTATCGGGAAAAACACCATAATCCAAGGATGTGTTCACAACGTCAAGCATCCTGTTACCCATAACCTCGAATATATCTCGAAAAATTTTTGTATCAATGCCGTCAGATCCGCACTTGTTTTTTAATTTTTTGATGAAGTTTTTAAGTTCTTTCATGGTGATATTTGAAAACTTCGAAAACTCAGAGCACCTATCTATTTTCGATAAATAGAAATCGTGGTCATGTGTCCTAGTTGTCGTCGAAATAATGTCATGTATACTTTCCGCAAAAAATGCATTGAAATTTTCCGCTATCTCGCTATTTTTAGTAATTATTTTTCCATTGAAGTTTACATTTTTAACTTCTGATCCCGGTTTTTTTCCAATAAATTCTTCAACTTTTTCCACACATCACTACTAGAACAATTTTTTATTAATTCATAATAATAATTTTTTTCGCCTTTTCGTAATTTGTTTACAACGTCGTTTCTGATTCGTCTGTAATCATCCCATAAGTCATTGTTTTTTTGTTAATACCGCTTTGTGGTACAGACTATCTCTCTGTTTCATCAATTTCTTAATCTCATCATTCAGCCAAGGAATTACATCATTACTTTTTTGTATTACTTTTTTCAGGGGGCACATCTGATCAAATATCTGTCTAACAGGATTGATAAATTCATCGACCAGGGCATTCACATCAGTACTGGAATTATTCCATTCAGACCTCACAATCATATCCTGAAATTCATTTTATTGTAGTCTTTATATGAACGTTTAGTTGTTTCAATTCGAAAATCAATATTCTCAACTATTTTTAGATTTAAGGATATAATCGAGTGGTCAGATATTTTTGGTGTTAAATGTACCTTATGTTCCATTCTCCTACAGTCGGTTATCACAAAGTCAATGAGCGTTGAACTGTTCTGGGTGATCCTCGTATACTCATTCACAATCTGCTTAAAACCACTCTGTTCGATAATTGATCTACATTTCTCCATATAGAAGGATTTCTTCTTATAATCTAAATTAAAATCTCCCACACAAATTAACTCACCCTGAAATGAAGCAGCCTCCTCTAAAAATTCATCCATAAAATCCAGGAATTCGGCAACCTGCACACCTGGTGGGTGGTATAAAACCGCCAACAGCAATTTCTCATTTCCAAGCCTCAATTCAATAGATAAAAACCACACATATGATTCCACAGTCATATTTGATCTCACAGAGTATGTAAAACCATTCTTCAGGAGAATTACCACCCCTCCAGTTCGTCTATTATTTGATGGACAGTTGATGGTTATATAACCAAGCACATCAATTTCTCCTGGTCGTATATCTGGTGTTAAATGGGTTTCACTTATGCATATTATCTGTGGCTTCCATTGCTGGATCAAGTGCAAAATTTTACATCTATTGTTAATAAATCCTTGACAGTTAAAATATGCAATATTACAGTGGTTTAATTGCTATTCTTTTCCAAAATTTGTTCTTCTAGATATGTTTTCCATAATTCTCATATAACAAGGACAGCTCTTATCAAAGGAGGAGTGATCTGTGTCCAATTGAACCTTGAAATTTTGTACCTTCTTCAAACAGTTTATACATTTCTTCAATTCACTATCGCACTCCTTAATGTCATGTTTTCCAGCACATTTCGGACAAAATTTTTCACTTTTGCATTCCCTTTGAAAGTGATTGTAACCCGAGCACCTGAAACAGCGTATAATACCATAATAGTCCTCAATAACACAACTTCTCCATCCCAAATTTACAGTCCTTCTGTTTTTGATCGCCCTGTATATAATAGGGTCCACCTCAATTATTATATTAGCAGAATTTTTTCTATGTTTCATTTCATATTTATGAATCACCTTTACCTTATCTTCACTGTCCTCTATCTGAGTCAATTCGTTTTGATGATTAAAACATTCGATAATGTCCTTATTTTCATAATCTAAATATTTTGCTTCAACACCTTTCAAATTAATTTAGGTTTTTTCAGTGTAGCTTCTTGTATCTTGTATTTATTTCCCAGTTCTCTATTCAATTCATCAGATATAATTTCTTTAGTTTTAGCATCTCTACAATTAATTATGATACCACCCCCATTCACATTTTTCATACCTTCAATTCCAATCCTCAGTTTACCTGGGTCAACTTTATCCGTTATTTCGTTTCTGGTTTTCTCACTTTTCTGATCAGTTACAGGTTTGACCAAAAGAACATCCGAATACGATCTTCGATTTTCAGGTATAGCATCATTTCCCCTGTTCAACTGCATTAATTCGATTATTTTCTCTTTATCTTCAATTATTTTGTCCTTCGAGGCTACTATTGCCTGGAGTAATACAATAGTCTCATGGCTCTCACACCTTGAGCAATGAAATTTCAACTTCCTATTTTCTCTTTTTGATCCAAGTATTTTCATCTCGTTTGTTGACAATCCAGAGCACAACTTGCACACCCTCTCCAAGCAACCGTCACATTGCACCGGATTTCTCTCGGAAGTAGAGCTCCTACAAATTCCACACTCCATGGCCACCTTTAACAATTACACGAACATCCGCGGTTTAACATATGGTCTGATAAGATTGTTTATAATGATCGGTTTTATTGTCAATATTTCACTTTATTATTTTAAATGTCCCAGCAATATTAAGTTATAGTCTTACATATTTCATAGCATCGAATTTCACTCAATTTAACGAACGAAATGATACCATTTTCACCTCACTTTCTAACTTCTCTCAACAAGAAACAGCCGAATACACGGGAGCATCAATAATCGCGTATCACCTCGACAGATTCTTCAACATTGATTGAGTTGAAGATGGTAAAATAAAATCATTGTATATCAAACACTTCACATTATAATAGACACCCGCATGAAGCAAAATCAATTCAAATTACAACATATAAACAGAGTGATTGTATGTACAATTTTGGGAAATTCTATACACAATAAGTGAGAAGTGAATGAGAGAACTTTGAGAATGAAAATAGAGAAAATTCAGAACAGTATGAGCAGGCACTCGCATGAAGTAAATGAAATACAATTTACAATATCTAACAGAGTGATTCTATTTACTATAATTGAGAAAATCTATTTATGATAAGTGAAAATTAAATGAGAATAGAGAAAGTTCAGAACAGTATGAGTAGGCACTCGCATGAAGTAAAATGATCAAATTACAACATCTAACAGAGTGATTGTATTTTCAATATCTATTTATGATAAGTGAGAAGTAAATGAGAGAACTTTGAGAATGAGAATGGAGAAAATTCAGAACAGTATGAGTGGACACTCGCATGAAGTAAAATGATCAAATTACAGCATCTAACAGAGTGATTGTATGAAAGAGAAGTACAAACTAATGTTAGAGGATATGTAAAAAATTGAGAAGTCTACTTCATCAATAGTTATACAGTAAAACATGTTATGTGCTATGAGGTACAAACCGATTGAATAGAATAATGTTGAGCTGAAGGCAATTTTATCATTCAACACAACGTTTACAGTGATAGAGTTTTTGTTTCATGTAAACTACCTAGCTATCAGAAAAACAGAACGTTGATTTGATAAAGCGAGAAGGTTAGAGATTTGTAATAAAGTACGACTAGGTTTTATGAGATAGAACTAATAGCGAGTATGAGTAGCAACGATTATAGAATTGAAGTGATATACGAGTATAATAAAAGTTAATACATAATCTTAACTAATATTGAAATAAGAAAAGTTCATAACTCGAGAAAAAATCAGGCACCATAACTTTCAGGTGAAAGAGACATGTTATAGATAAAACTATACTTATTGAGGTGACATCAGGTTGGACTCCCTCAAGCTCTACAGCAAACCAGTCCATCTGAGAGTGATAATGAGTGTATTCCATGTTTGGAGTTCTGATTGTAATGAGTTGTGAATCCGACTGGTCTGCGACTGCCCTCGAAGAGTCCAACCTGAGCGTAGATGTACCTGAAACTTAAAAGGCCTGAGAATTATAATCGTAAGAGGTATAAAAGTAATGAGAGATCACATGCACATAAAACAAGTATGATACAACTAAGTAGACTTCTGCGAGAGGTGTGTGAAAAGCTAACTTGGCGATAAAATGAGAAGAATAAAATGTGATTCTATTCTTAAACTATATTGAAAATTTGAAATTTCTTTCAGTTCATTTATATCCTGCATGTATACACACACGTATATGAAGTGAAGTGCAGCCGTTAGAGTTTCTGGAAATTTCGGGAGTTTTAACTCTAATTCTAGAGCCCCGGTAGAAGAAGTTCTCAATGAATGTTATATTATAATGTGTCGGAAAACAAATGTGGGTTCAGTTTCATGGACATTTGCTTTTGTGTTTAAAAAAATATTGCCCTTAATACAGAACCACATAAAATTGATGGTTTAGCAATTGTGGAGAGTGATAAAGTAAAACAAAACTAAGATAGATGCACGATATGTTCTTGTAAAGGTGGAGTGAGGAGGAATGTAAACATATCATTACAGTTGTTTTAATAAAATTGATCAGGTGCAACATACTTTAATCCATCCATGACAGAATCATGTCAAAACTCATGATTTTCTTTCCTTTGCTGTGTGTTTCTTTATCGGGGAAAATCTTCTAAACTTGAAGAAATATAACGAACGGAATTAAAGTGCTTCTGGAATCAGCAGAATGCTGATGTAAGAAAATAAGGGTTCGTCTATAGAAAATATGCCTTGCTCAAAAAACAAATTTGCTTTATAGTCCTATAGTATAAATCGAGAAGATGTGTATAGTCCGTTCACGAAAGTTTAAGCGCATAGTAGGCGTTTGTTTATTTATCTGAAGTTGGCAGTATTTGCTGTCATAACGTAAAATAAAGTCAATGTTGCCAAACGTACCCGGTCTCGTCCGACTAGCTTCCGAGTTATCAGAGAACTCTATTCAATATTGACAACATCAAATTTTAATATACACAGTGGACTATGCCAAATTTCCGACGGCTGAACCTTTCGTGAACGGACTATAGAAATATTTAATGAACTCTTTACCAATGATTCTGCAATAGCCACGTACAGGTTTGTGAAATAATATGTTGTATGTACCTTGATATAAATGATCCTAAGAAGTAGAGAGAGCTTGTCGTATTCTGCTGTAATATCAAAACCTCCGATACAAATTCTGACGTAAGAGGTTAAAGCGACAATATGAATTACTTTCCTATATTTATTGAAGAATCTAAGATACAAGCTTTTCTTTCACTATTAGTTCCCTTCCAAACTCGTTTTCAAGATATACAGTGGTGTCCCTGGAAGAATGCGACAAAAGGATAAAAGGATACCATGAATCAAGTACATCAGGAAGGACTCTCATCAAGAGGTTTTAATCGTGTGAGAGCCTTCGTTTGGAATATACATTGATTTATGGTATCCGTTTGTCGCATTTTTTCCGGGACACCCTGTATTTTCATTTGGTTTTCCTGAGGGAGAAAGTAATAACTATAACCTAAAGTTTGCAATTTTTTCGCTCATAAATTGCATCGAGGCACACAACAGTAGTCATTTCTGATCGAAAACATATTCAAAAGTATAACCATTTCAATTTTCCATTGAATACTTCTAAACAAAAGTTTATGAACAATTACGAAATTATTACACTGAAATACGTTCAACGCTTTGTTTACTACTATCTTAGCTCTATTTCGATTTCCACCACCAGAGTGCGTATCGCTGGTCAGCAGAAGCCAATTTGGTAACGTAAATTCGTAGATTCCCCCATCTACGCTCCCATCAAGAGCAGAGAACTAAATCGAATCTATATTTTATGAAAAACATCGAGTAGATTCAATGCATCGATGTATATCGAATATCTATCCCAGCAGGGCATTCATCTTCATATAAATATTTTATGAGAAACAAATATATCATGCATTGCTAAGTTTGATATCTTCTCTACGGTTACATATGATGGACCAAAAGTTAAATCAATGCTATTATTTGAGAGAAACCTAACAAAATCTGGAAACTAATTGTATCGTCAGGCTCAACATGAAATGGAACTTCAACTTCACAATTATCAAATTTCAAAATAGCTTAAAAATTCCTAAAATATTCAATCTAGAATCATTCAATCCCACAAAACTCTGAGAGCCATCAAGGTAAACTGTCTATCAATCTTTAATTCTGCCCCTTACGAGGCTAATAAGACTACCTGAATCAACAATTGCTTCGAAATATTTGTGATCAATTACACTTCGTTTAACGGTAGATGCTCATTCTTACCAAAAAAATCATGCACAGCCTTTACAATATTTGCTGAAATTTTTACCTAAAAATATTTCATACATCCATCAATTTCATACATATTTGTAAATAATCAGCAGTTGTGTCAATTGCGGTTTGGATTATTATACACAGATATGTATGTGAAAAATTTGGGTAAAATTTGCTGTTACACCCATAAAACTAACTTTTCGCATGGTTTATGTCTATACATCCGGTGTTAAAGTTGAGTAATTTACATTTGAGAATTGCTGTCTAAAATATACAGGTTTGGAAACCCATATCGAAAATCTACGATAAACAATTTACTTACAGCGTAACGGACTGAATGAATGTTAGTTTGCAATAAAGTAGTGTTCTCTGTCTCTTTTTTCGTTGGGAGTGGCTCGATTGAAATAGTATGATAGGCAAACCGAAGTACTTGATTCGATCCTGACACATTAAATAATTCGATGCGAGTACTGCAGGTTTCCTACCATGCTACTGCTTGAATTAAGCACTCCCAGAAATGAAAGAGAGACAACTCTACATTATTGCAATCGAACATTTATTCAGTCGGATTGGCTGTACGTAAATCTCTCAGATATACAACTGTTCAACTATAAGAAAAAAATCTCTTTGATGCATTTAAAATCGCATGTTTTCGATGTGCATTTCCAAACCTGTACATCCGATATGGTTCTGGTAACATAAAAATTTAATTTTGATATTTTCAGGGTCAGCATCTGAACGATCAAGAGTCTTCGAAAATGGAGGAGGTGAAACTTGAAAACATTGATATTTTTGAACAATTTATAGATGATAATGGTATTCATAACAGGAAGAAGTTAGAAATTTCAACTGAAATGGGCACAGGCACCCATCGAAAGAATTCCATGAAGCTGAATACTGCTCTAAGTTCAAAAGTGAAAACCTCGATTCTCAAGATGAAACATGTTTCCGTATGTGTGAATCCTTCGCGGAACAAGCGAACGTAACAAATACAATTCAGGAACATGGTAATTTGAAACAGAATCTTTCTACTTATGTTGCAAATCAAGGAGCTGACTTCAAACGACATATTGATGTAGCTGTTTCGAACCAACTTGAATGTGAACAGCTTGAATATGTTGCAAGTCTAAAAGGCCATCTGAAATTACATATAGATTCAAATTGTTTGAGTTTGGAACAACATAAATGCGAACAGTGCGATTATACTGCCAGTCAAAAAGGCCAAATCAAAGTACATATAGATTCAGTTCATTTGAATTCGAATCCACATAAATAAAAAAATGTGAACAGTGTGAATATGCAACAAGTCGAAAAAGCGATCTCAAACGACATATGGATTCAGTACATTTGAATTTGAAACAACATAAATGTGCATTTTGTGATTATACTGCAAGTCGAAAAAAGAAATCTCAAGCTACACATAGATTCAGTTCATTTGAATTTGAAACAACATGAATGTGAACAGTGTGAATATGCGACAAGTCGAAAAAATCTTCTCAAATTACATACAGATTCAGTTCATTTGAATTTGAATCAACATAAGTGTGAACAGTGCGACTATACTACAAGTCAAAAGAGCCATCTCAAAGTACATATAGAGTCAGTTCATTTGAATTTGAAGCAACATAAAAGTGAACAGTGTGAATATGCTTCAAGCCGAAAAAGCCATCTCAAACGACATAAGGATTCAGTTCATTTGGATTTGAAACAACATAAATGTGCATTTTGTGATTATACTGCAAGTCGAAAAAGCCATCTCAAATCACATGTAGATTCAGTTCATTTGAATTTGAAACAACATGAATGTGAACAGTGCGACTATGCTACAAGTCGAGAAAGCTATCTCCAATTACATATAGATTCGGTTCATTCGAAAACAAAGCAACATAAATGTGGACAGTGTGAATATGTTGCAAGTCGAAAAGGCGATCTCAAACAACATATAGATTCAGTTCATTTGGATTTGAAACAACATGATTTGCATTTTGTGATTATACTGCAAGTCAAAAAGGCTTTCTTAAAGTACATATAGATTCGGTTCATAGGAATTTGAAGGAAAACAAATGTGAACAGTGTGAATATGCAGCAAGTCGAAAAAACGATCTCAAAATACATATAAATTCAGTTCATTTGAATTTGAAGCAACATAAATGTGAACAGTGTGAATATGCTGCAAGTCGAAAAAGCGAGCTCAAACGACATATAAATTCAGTTCATTTGAATTTGAAACAACATAAATGTGCATTATGTGATTATGCAGCAAGTAAAAAAAGCCGTCTCAAACGACATATAAATTCAGTTCATTTGGATTTGAAGCTACATTAATGTGAACAGTGTGAATATGCTTCAACTCAAATACTGCTTCTCGAGCGACATGGAGATTTGGTTTGTTCGAATTCGAAGCAACATAATTATAACATTGTTATTACGCTTCAACTCAGAAAAACTTCGAGCGACAATTTCACGTACTCATTGAACATCCGTCAATGTGTGCGTAGATCATCTTGTTCGGCTCCGTACTCACTGGTTCAATTTCACATAAATCAGTACATTTTATAGTTGAAACATTCACCTCCATTAACACTACAACAACAATAAATCTGGAAGCCAAACGACAATGGGTGCTTTAGTACAAAAAGTGTTCCCCTTGGGCTGAATTCCCCTGTTGATAGGATGGAGGAAACTCTACAGTCTGGTTATGTTGAACTTAGGACTGAAGTTGCCAGGTTACTATTTATAATTTTAATCGTTTCTTCCTCTTCATCGTCGTCTTCTGGCTGCTGGTAAATTTCAAAATGGTCTTCATTATCGTCTTCAATGACATTTGTCTCAAGTTCTTCCATGATTTCGGGGTCAAAGGTTCCATCTTCGCCAATCTTGCTCTGATTGAGGCAAGCTTGCCCATTACATTGTCCACAAGCTAAAGAGCATTGCAAGCCCGCTTTCCTGCATTTGCAACACGAACCACAACCACTCTTGCAGTTGCAGAAAATTGTATTCAGCAAATCTTCTGATTGCGTCGTAAAACTGATAAATTGTCCTGATAAGCCAGAAAATCGTTTCGCATTGCCCAATCCCATACTT
Source organism: Propylea japonica (assembly GCA_013421045.1). NCBI lineage: Eukaryota > Metazoa > Arthropoda > Insecta > Coleoptera > Coccinellidae > Propylea > Propylea japonica. Next base: position 15,682,524 of record CM024243.1, on the reverse strand, counting down.
GGGGTTCCAAACCATGTCCTAATCAAATTTGAACTTGATAATAGACACGTTTGAAATGTTGATAAGCAGCTGCACTTGTTGGTGGAATAGTTGAAAGCTGCACAGGTTTATTAAGATATAATTTTTGTAGACTTGACGTAATGCATATAGCGAAGATGATCGAGACTTTTCACAGATTTCGGAGTGTTATAGACTGCCAATAAGGTTTGAGTCCCCTCTCTAATAATCTCTGGGCAAGCTGTCTCAATGCACTACCAGTCTACCATATCAGAGCAACATTGACGAAGATGAATCCTTTGACCCCGAAATCATGGAAGAACTTGAGACAAATTTACCAGCAGCCAGAAGACGACGATGAAGAGGAAAAAGATGATCAAAATTATAAATTGTAGTTTTTGTACCCTTTATTACATTTTTACTTTCAATAAAAATGAATGTATTGAAGGATATTTTTCAACAATAAGATAAATTCATAATTATTCGTTTTTATTTATATTTATATTCATCATGTAAGAAGTGATTACTATCAATAAGGTTAAAATTAAAATAGAATTCCTATATTTTCATTAACAATTCTGCTATTAGATGGGCAGGTAATGTTGTTAAATAAATTGATACTGAATAAATAGTGGATAGGTTAAGAAAAAATGATAAAATATAATATAATAGTTAATAAAAATTTACAAATATCCATAATAATTGTTTTATCGATAGTTTATCAACTGTATATTGTGCGTTTTCGACCAGAGGCGCCGGTTGTTTGGATCCAATAATGAATAAATAAGCATGTATTAACAATTTATTAACCAGTTCATACAACAGGGCGTCAGTAGTAAGTAAGGCTCTGAAAAGGGGAGTATACCAGACAGCCACGCTGGGTCCAACCACAGACTCGAAAATCACAGAACATTCAAATGAAATCTGTAATCGAATAAATGCTTATGCTTACCTGTCTAGTATCCAACTTTATTGTTTTGAATAAAAAATCAATACTTTCTTAACTATTTTTCAAAAAAAGCACTTAACTAACAATAGAGCACAATAACTGAGAAATTGACATTACCATCTGTAATTTTCGAGTCTATGGTTGGACCCAGTCAGCCTGTCTGGCATACCTATCTTTCTAGTGCTCTAGTAATAGTAAGGCTCTGAAAGGGGAGTATACCAGAACCAGACAGCCATGCTGGGTCCAACCACAGACTCGAAAATTACAGAACAATTCAAATGAAATCTGTAATCGAATAAATGCTTATGCTTACCTGTCTAGTCTCCAACTTTATGTTTTGAATAAAAAATCAATACTTTCTATTAACTATTCTTCAAAAAAAGCACGCTACTAACAATAGAGCACAATAACTGAGAAACTGACATTACCATCTGTAATTTCGAGTCTATGGTTGGACCAGTCAGCCGTCTGGCATACCTATCTTTCTAGTGCTCTAGTGATAGTAATGGCGTCGCATGACAGCTCGAGCATAGAATATTATGTAATGAATTACAAAATGCTACCAACCTAACATCCTCCTCCTTATGTTTTAAATACAAAAAAATAAATGTTAATTCTATCACATAAAACCAATACATACCTGAAAATAATTTGTGGTATAACCACAAAAATTCATAAATTATTGAGAACAAAAAAATACAGAGAAAATGCCTACAAATTCAATCTTTCTGTTTTTTGACTATTCTTCTGATCTAGTTAATAGGTATCCTATTGCCAATGAACAACCAGAGTTATTGAGTCTTCGGCTGTCTTATCTATATTTTATTTTATTAGTTGATATTGTTCACTATAAAACGATGTTATCTGTTTTGGATAAATCCTGTCTCGCTTTTTATAGGGTATAGTCTGGTTCACCCAATTATTCAATAGTTTTTGTATAATTTAATTTCTTGATAATCTTTTTGCTGTGATAATCATTAGTTTTAAATCCCAACTATTAAAATATCAACTGTATCATCATTTTCTTGGTTATTAATTTGTTTCTATTGTATATATTTCGGATTCATTTATTTCTGATAGACTGCAGTTTATTACGTTTAATATTGTTGTTTGTTATAGTAGATAGTAAAGAAATACCTGATTTGCAGCACCGATCGTGTTATGGAGAAACATTTTTTTCTGTTGGTTTGAACCTCTTGTAGCATGATCGGTGCCCTGAAATTCTTCAGGATAAGATATTTTTACTGTTTCTAGCAGAGTTCTTCCAATTTTCATGGTTTTGTTGGAATACAACAAATGTGGTTCTATGGTCTCCAATCCACCCTCTTCTATGGTTTCATTTTGGCGCGATGTTTTGGCTTTCTCCCTCTACGATGCGATGATAAATTAAGGGCGCGGTCAGCAGCTGCTTAGTTAGTTCGTCCCAAGCCATCGACCGGTGAACGTCTTGTCTTTGTACTAGTTATAACGCTTTTTACGTATTGTTCATTTTATCATTCGCTTACAATATCATACAATAATCACTGTGTTACTGAATAAACTTTATATAGACTTTCTATTAACGTTTTTCTATCCCAAAAGGTTATGGGCTCTCTCTCTCTCTCCTTGTGTGACTATTTTCGTGAGTGAATGAACAGTTTCGAGAGAACAAAAAGTTACCAAGCAGTATAGAACTTTTCGTGTTTAAGTGTATCAGAAAACATGGGTGAAATGTATCGTTCTTCCATACAGAAGTTGAATACGGATAACTACGGAATATGGAGTAAGAAAATGGAACTGCTTCTCATAAGGGAAAAAGTCTGGGAAGTTGTAAGTAAGGAAAAACCCATATTTAAGACAAATGAAGAAGATAAGGAGCAGGCATGGCAAGATAAGGATGATTTAGCAAGATCATCAATAGGTCTTCTCATTGAAGACAGTCAGTTTTTACATATACAAGATTGTAAAACTGCAAGGGAATATTGGGACAAACTCAGGGAATATCATCAAAAGTCAACATATGCAGGTATTATATATTTATACAGAAAATTGTTTAATCTTCGTCTGCAAGAAGGAGATAACGTTGAAGATCACATCATACAGGTACTTACCCTTTTCAATAAACTTAATGCATTAGGAGAAGAATTGAAAGACAAGTTTAAAGCAACGTTACTTCTTACAAGTTTGCCAGAATCATATAACTCACTTATTACTTCTCTAGGAGATCAGAAAAATGAAAATTTTACACTTGATGCTGTGAAAAGCCGAGTTATTGATGAATACAGTCGAAGAAAAGAAAATACAGCAGGGAACAGTGAAGCAGTTCTGAAAACAGTGCAGTTCAAAGAAAAGGATCATCAAAAAAAAGATACAGCATGTTTTTTCTGCAAGAAGCCAGGACACCAGAAAAAAGAGTGTTTTGCTTATAAGAAGTGGAAGAACAATCAGAAGAATAAAGAAAAAGAACGAGTCAGTGTAGCAACAGAAGCGACAGAAGAATTACTTCTAAGCAAGTATTGTAAGGATTCTGTAAAGTGTTCAAATGGATGGTTTGTAGACTCAGGTGCCACAAGTCACATGACAGGTTCAAAAGAATTGTTTCACTACCTAGATGAAACGCAGAAAGGATGCATACAGTTGGCAGAAGAAGATAAGATTTGTAGGATGGAAGGTAAAGGATCAATACTCATTAAATGCTTTGTTGATGATCAGGTGAGTGAGATACTTTTGAAAGATGTTCTGTATGCACCATCCCTCAAATCTAGTCTATTATCAGTAAAGAAACTCGCTATAAATGGCTATAAAGTAGATTTTAAGGAGAATGTATGCAACATCAGGAAAGATGATAGAATTTTAGCAAAAGCATATACAGGTAATAGACAGGAGGATCTGTACAGGGTGGACACAGTTACAGAAAGAGCTAAAGCAGCCATGGACTCTGAGAAGCATGGTGAAAACTGCTACCACATCTGGCACAGGCGTTTCGGCCACAGGGACACCAAGGCAATAAAGGATTTAATTAAAAAAGATCTTGTTTCAGGATTAAAAATTCGGGACTGTGGACTAGAAAGCATCTGCGAACACTGCCTGGAAGGAAAGATGGCAAGAAAACCATTTCCCACGGAAAGCGAGACGAAGACTCAAGCTATACTTGACCTAATACACACAGATGTTTGTGGACCTATGCAGACAGAATCACCTGCTGGAAAAAGGTATGTGATGACAATCATTGATGATTATTCAAGATATACGTTTTTGTACTTTTTAAAACAAAAAAGCGATGCCGGAAAGTATCTTAAAGATTTCATCGAAGAAATGAAAACACAGCATAAAAAAGTTCCAAAATGCATCAGGTCAGATCGAGGACGGGAATATGTAAATTCAGATCTTATAAATTACCTAAAAAGTCAAGGAATAAAAATTCAATACACAGCTCCCTACTCACCACAGCAAAATGGCGTGGCTGAAAGAAAAAATAGATATTTAATAGAAATGGCAAGGTGCATGCTATTAGACGCAAAGTTAGAGAGAAAATTTTGGGCAGAGGCTGTTAATACAGCAAATTTTTTGCAAAATAGATTGCCCACCAGAACACGGGAAAAGACACCTTACGAAATTTGGCATTCAAAAAAACCTGATGTAAGTTATTTTCATATTTTTGGCTGCGAGGTTTATGTCCATGTCCCACAGGAATTACGACGAAAACTAGATGTTAAAGCTGAAAAATATATTTTTTTAGGATATTCAGAACATTCTAAAGCATACAAACTTTTGAATAAGGCGACAGGAAAAATAAAAATTAGTCGAGATGTTGTGTTTCTTGATAAGTATAATAACACTGATGAAGAAATTGACAATAATCTAGTTGAAATTGATTTTCCACAGATAGACACTTCTGTTAAAGAAGTGACAACAGAAAGGGATACAAGTGATGAACCTGCGCAGGACCAACTTCAGGACGAACCAGAATGCAGAAGGTCAACGAGAAAGAATCGAGGTGTACCTCCAAGTCGTTATCTTGATGTATCAAGTCTAGCTGAAGAAATAAAAGAGGACCCAAGAACAAGGAAACAGGCACTTAACAGACCTGATAAGGAAGAATGGATAAAGGCAATGGATGAAGAGTTATGTTCTCTGGAACATAACAAAACATGGACCATTGTTGAGGCCCCAAAAGGTGCAAACATAGTTAGCTGTAAATGGGTATATAAAACAAAAAGGAATTCGAAAGGAGAAGTCGAACGATACAAGGCAAGACTTGTAGCTCGTGGTTTCTCACAAAAGTTTGGCACAGACTATGATGAGGTATTTGCACCAGTTGTTCGACAAACAACATTGAAGGTTTTACTTACAGTGGCTGGAAGAAAAAATTTAACCATCAAACACTTTGATGTAAAATCAGCATTTCTTAATGGGAACTTGCAGGAAGAAATCTACATGCAGCAACCTGAAGGATATGCAGTGGCAGGAAAAGAAAATTATGTTTGCAAGCTTGAGAGGGGGATATATGGTTTGAAGCAAGCTGCAAACATATGGTATGAAAAGTTAAGATATGTTTTAAGGGATTATAATTTCAGCCAGAGTAAAGAGGATCAATGTTTGTTCACCAAAAAGATGACAGATGATACAGTTTACTTGATTGTACACGTTGACGATTTTCTGATTGCAGCAGAAAAGGAAGAAAACGTCGACAAAGTTGCTGTCTACTTGAAGACAAATTTCGAATTAACTGATCTTGGAAAAATAAGGAAATATTTGGGAATAAACATCAGGAAAAATAGTGAAGGATATTTCTGTATGAATCAATCTGACTATATCAGGAATATTTTGACCAGGTTTGGGTTGCAAGAAGCCAAACCATCCAACATTCCTCTAGATACAGGATATCAAAAACACAGGGAAGAAACTCCGTTGATGCAGAACAATGAAAAATACCAACAACTAATTGGAGCATTGTTGTATTTATCTGTCAACACCAGACCAGATATAACAGCTAGCGTCTCAATTATGAGCCAGTTCAACAAATGTCCTACAGAAATGGACTGGACCGAGGTAAAGAGAATATGCAGATACTTAAAAGGAACTATAAACTATGAACTTTTACTTGGTGGCCACAACACTGAAGGGAACAATTTGGTAGGATACTCGGACGCAGATTGGGCAAGTACGAAGGTAGATAGAAAATCCAACAGCGGGTATGTTTTCAAGCTATGGAACTCTACAATTAGCTGGGGTTGTCGCAAACAAGCTTCAGTTTCCCTATCATCAACTGAGGCGGAATACCATGCCCTAGCAGATGCAGTTCAAGAAGGTATGTGGATAAATAGATTACTAGGTGATTTTGAGATCTCTCATAATAAATTTCGTGTCTATGAAGATAATCAGAGTTGTCTGAAAATTATCGAAAATAATAAATTTAGCCACAGGACAAAGCATATAGACACAAAATTTAATTTTATTAAGGATTTAAAAAAGAAAAATCTAGTAGAATTACAGTACTGTCCCACAAACAAAAATATAGCAGACATGTTGACAAAGCCTTTGGATAGAATTAAGCTGCAGAGAATGGCTGAGGACTGCGGACTGATGGTGCATCCTCATTGACACCCCATTTGTTGAGGACGGGTGTTGGAATACAACAAATGTGGTTCTATGGTCTCCAATCCACCCTCTTCTATGGTTTCATTTTGGCGCGATGTTTTGGCTTTCTCCCTCTACGATGCGATGATAAATTAAGGGCGCGGTCAGCAGCTGCTTAGTTAGTTCGTCCCAAGCCATCGACCGGTGAACGTCTTGTCTTTGTACTAGTTATAACGCTTTTTACGTATTGTTCATTTTATCATTCGCTTACAATATCATACAATAATCACTGTGTTACTGAATAAACTTTATATAGACTTTCTATTAACGTTTTTCTATCCCAAGT